>VZTH01010385.1:466464-568619 GCA_013397815.1 Aleadryas rufinucha
GGCGGGAGCGCGGCCGGTGCTGTCCGCGCCGCGCCGGGTGCTGAAGGGCGCCCGCGCCGCCTCCGCGGCCGCGGAACCGCTCCCCGCGCCTGCTCCCGCTGGGAAGCGCCGTCACGGGAACTGCGCCGAGTTTGCTCCGGACTAGTCGCTCGCTCGCTCGCTCACCGGATCGCGGCGGAGCCGCTTTTGGCTTTGTTAAAGGAAGAAGTGTTCCTCTCTTTGCGATTTGCACGAGGACCCGTCGAGCTGGGGTTTTTGTTTTTTACCCTTGTGGATTTTAGTGACTCTTGGACAAGGTAAGCAGCAATACCAGCATATATATACACACACACACGCATATTTTTCACATGAATGGTAGCGGGGTGCTGGATGGGATGGAGGAGCTGGCAATTAAAGGCAGAGCAAAGTTGGAAGCTTGGTAGCCCTTAGGTCAGTGTAGGGGCAATGCTTGGAAAAGGGATGCAGCATTCAGTGAAAAGGGCTCCATAAACAAAAGATGAATCTGAATGAAAAGTTCAAGGCTTTTTTTTTATTTATAACTGGCTCTCAGGGTAATTTTTAAATGGTTGAAATTTTTTTATTTTAGAAATCTTGAATATTATAGAAAGATCTCAAAGGACATTACAGAATCTTCTTTGTAATAAAAACCGATTTGTGGGGACTAGAGCTCTGGTTGATTCTGTCTGGGGGAAGACAGGATATGCGAGGTCATTGTGGGAAGTAGAGAGTAAAGTAGGAATTAAAGAGGATTTAAAAGCATAGCCCCATGTTGCTCTGTATTCTTGTGCGTGCCTGTATACGAGTGTAACAGAAGGACAGTGATACCCTGTTACTTGACAAGCAATTCAGCACTGTAACGCTGTCAACTTGTGAAACAGCACCTTTATGAAAGGGATCATCACCACCCCTGCCTCCAAGGTCAATGTGGGGTGTGTGTGTCTGTGAAAGTTGTGGATTTTTTTCCTTTTGATGTTGGCTGAACATCAGGCCTGCTTCCAGGCTGCAACTAGGCGTAAATGCGAGTCTTGGATTTAATAATACCGTATTATGTTGCATTTATAGGACTGCTGTTGTCAGTAATTGAATAGAACTGAGAAGTGTGGGCAGATGTAATGTCTTTTTCTTTCAGCAGTGTTTAACATTTTGTGAGCTTGGTAAGGAGCTCTGCTTCACAGAGGAGTTTGCTGCTGCTTCTGTGAGTTGTCAGAGTTGTGCACACGCAGAGCTCAGCGCTACACAGGGATTTCTGCACACGCAGAGCTGAGCACCACGCAGGGGTTTCTGTCTGAGATTAAGGCTGATTCCAGAGGCAATAGGCTGCTGCTGCTGCTGCTAGCCAGTGCTACTGAGATAACTGAACAGAATAAGCAGGCAGATGAGGTCCTCGCCTTATGTTTTTCAGGATTACTTAGCACTTCGTGCTCTTTTGGTTGTGATGAATTTTCTTAGGAACTGGGACCTAAACCACAAGTGTTTCTCTACACAGTTGTCCTGCACAAGTGCTAGCAGTTATAGTAGCTGTGAGTGTAAAGTAACTTTTGTTGATGAGATGAAGCTGATGAAAGGAGGCTGCTTCATAGAATTATGGCATTTTTTTTTTACTCCTGCATCATTTCCTTCATGTTAAGGTGGGTTCTTTTTGCTGAATGCTCGTATCAGCTAGAGTATAAAGATAACCATCAGGCAGCAGCACAGAGCTACTGATGGGTAAAGTTGAAAGCTAGCAAAATGAGGAGAAAGTAGTTTAGGGTGCCAAGACTTTCATTATATTTGGGTAGAATTAGGAAATACGTTTTATTCTTCTCTCCCCCTTCCTCTCTCCCCAGTCATAAAGCAACTCTCTTCTTCCTCTCTCAACAGTAGGGAATGAAAGTTTATTATGCAGCACTTACACTGGTTGCAAGCCTTCATTAACAGTCTATCCATCAGCTAAGAGAGCTCTTATCATCTGTCATTGATATGAATATTGATTTGCTTTGAAATATTTTGATATAATTTTAAATGATGGCTTTTAAGGTATGGAGATTCAGGATGTTTACTTTTTGAAGTAGACATTACAAAATTATTTAGAAAAATTATTTTGAACCCTGTGGTGAAGACACTACAGTAATACTGAGGGGAAAAAAGACCCACAACAGAACAACCCCAACCCACTAATTATATATCCAAACTTTTAATGTTTATACAGGGCCTGAATCTGCAAATCATTGTTCACTTGAGTGGTCTTTATTCCTACACATACTCTTTTTCCAGTTAACAGGACTATGTCCATTATTACATGATTAAAAGTGATTGACCTTTCTGAGATCAGTCATTTTTCCAGCATCAATCACATGATAAATTTTGATATTAAGACATTAATCCTGTGCTTTTAAATTTATATCTTATATCTGATTGTATTTTTCGTGTAATATTTTGCCTTCATTTGTATTAGGCTGCTTTATTTGATAAATCATGTTTGAAAAATGGGTGTTTGAAATGATACATATACTCTGAAGGAGGTAAAATGGCACTGCTATTTATCAACAAAATGGTATTCTAAATATATGTATACATTAAGTGTGGTCTATAGCCATTTTAGTCATTGATTCTAACTAGAAGAAGTCTCTCTGCAGTAGTAAACCATGTTCAAGCATATTTGTAAACTTGTAAGAATATGATTTTGTATAATATGCAAGTCCTTTATTAACACCACACAAAAGTTGTTAATGACTTGACCAAAGAGTTGACTGCAGAACTATTGCAAAATCAGGGAGGAGTTTTGTTACAAAAACAGGATTCAGGGAAAGTTTGGGTTTAAAGAGCTTCTTTATAGACTCTTCTTAAGCTGACCAACACACAAAGGTGTGCATGTGAGGGCACATGCTTATGACTATTGAAAATATCAGCATATGCACAACCCTGTAAGGGGTCCAAAGCTTACTTTTTCCAGTGGATCACTTGGTCATTTGCTGGTTTAAGCCATTTGACAGCAAATGGTAATCAGTAAGAGCCCAAATATTGTGGTTGCTCAGTTCTAGGTGTGTTCTAGATCTACCTAATCATGTCAGTTTTTCATTCTGACTTTATTTGTATGTGAGTTTATCCAATAATCCTCAGTATTTGTTTAAAAAGCAATATTCAATCTTAGAAGAAAAGAACTGTTACAATCACATAAATTATGTCTTTTAAAAATAACAAACTTTTATTTTTCTTAGAAAAATGCATCCTGTCCCAAACTGTGACTGTATATAACATTTCAGAAAATACAAATTTTCTGTCACTCTTCTCTTTTAGAGACTATAAAATAATATTAAAAACAAGGCTCTGCTCAATTTCCTTAGTTTCAAATCTAAAGATGGAGCTCCAATAGGAATAGTTCTGCCATTTAACATATCTGAATGTGGCTTTCATATCTCAAAGGTAAGAGGTCAAATGAAGTTTAGGAAGTAAATTCTGATTGTTTTTCCCCAGACTGGCAGATATTAAGGGACAATTGTGGACACTAAATACCACAGGAAGGAATCACTGGCTCAAGGGGAAGCAGTGAATCAAATGGCACTCTTGACTTTGTTCTACAGTTTTTCTAAGCAAAAGCAGGACCATATTTGTTAACTAGTCAGTGTAGCTTGGTCTGTTATGCTACATAATTTTAAAGTAAATAGATTAGCAGTTTTGTTTGTAAATCTGTTTAATCCTGTGTTTTAGTTCAAACTTTTTTTTTTTTTTTTAACCTTCTGAAGCATAGGGAATAGCTGTCAGCAAACGAAAAGACTGGAAACTTGTTTGCATTTGATATTATACATATTTAATACAACATGCTTTTCCCCGCCTCTTGGTAAAGACAAAGAACAATTTTATATTATCAGAAGAGCAGCAAGGCAAATATTTTCTCTGTAGTAAAGAGACATAGAGAAAGCTGTGGGTTGACCAAGAATCGTGGTTGCCTAGCCCGTTTGAAAAGAGTGCCATATGAAACCCCCTCTAACACCTCCCATATCAAGGGTCACTACTGCCCAGGAAAAATATTCAAGAGAAATCAAACCCACAGCTTTATTCTCTTCCATGCTTTTTTGCAAGTTCTTTCTTTAGGTTTTGGGTTGAGTGACCTCTAGTTACAAAGACTTGTGTCCTGGTAGGTTGTGTTCCTTTCTAGCACTTGCATTTATTAACAGATGTGTCTTCATTTGGGTGGGCCAGAGCAGATGAAGAAATTTCTGCACAGTTATTGTGGCAGAAGAACTTCAAAAAGTCTCCCTAATTGCCAGTATCTCTTGTTTCCTCTATGCTGTTGCTACTTCTGTTTGTATTGGCTAAGTGTACTGGCCAAGAGAGGTTGCTGTGGTTTAGCCAGGCTTGATTCCTTACCAAGTGGGGATGGGAATTACTTGAAATATGTATTTGTTATTTATTTTTAACTTTATTTGATAGCAACGTTTATGCAGGTATTTACACTTAGTATTCTAGAAATGATCATAGTAAGTCTATTCAATTAATCACTCCTTATTCCATACATTATGTAAAATCAGTGTTGAATTATTTGGCTGCATTGCTGAGTCGTGCCAATCTTAAGAAAATAAGACTCTTAAGAAAATAAGTGAGGGGAGAGTTGGCAATGGTTGCACTGATTGCTTGAAGTAGGTTGAAGTTCACACTTTATTTGCATTTGAATTAACTGAGGTTGGTGTCCAGCAGTGCTTTTCAGAGCAGACTCCAGAAAGACTTTTTTTTGTGCAATGAAGTACTTGGAAATGTTAGATGGAAGATGAAGGATATTTAAAATACTTCTATCTTTTCCTGACAGAGAGAGCTTTCTTCTCATTTTATTCCAAGTGAGACTTATTGTAATCTGAAATTTTTTTACTGTTGAATAGGCCGTCTTGTGGTAAAAGCCACTATCATTTTCACATAAGCATATTAAAAACTTTCTGAAAGTATTTTTAGTTCCTTCATAAGGAATTTCCTCATATCTACATAAAGAAATAAAATAATCTGAAATTAACTCATAACTTTAATCAGATAAAAAACTTATTCATTACTAAAAACTCTCTTTTATTAAATTATAGGAACTTCTAGATTACTACTTTACATACTTTTTGCTTTTATTAGGAAATAAAATATTTTAGAGGCTTTCTGCACTCTGAACCGTACATATTTTTATTATTATAACAGAACTTTGGCTTCCTAAATAATATGTAAATCATTATAAGCATTTAAACAAATCGGTGAGCAATAAAACAAAAGCAGGTAGAAAATTCTTACATGATGGTAGCAGAAATTTTGTTTTCAAAGAGCTTGCAGATTATGGCTTGTTTCAAAGTTCAGCATTTCAAGTTCCATATTTTAAATGTATTTTCTTTCATAAACTTTACTTAAAATACCACTCTAGCTGATAATACATGTTGTTTATGTGTTTTGTTATTTTTTTTCATAAATGATTGCTAGGAAAGAAAAACCAAAGCACTTTCACATCATTCTGGTACATCAATGGAAAACTTGATTCACATGCAAAAACAGTCAAAAAAATAAATGCAACTTTTGATTCTGTTACAGAGTGAATATAGTGCACTCATGTTACAATTATTTATATAATTGAGGATTGTATCTGGTGGCAATCATGGCCTTCCAGTGATATCAAGAAACATGCAAGGTTCAAACACATTTAGTGTGTACTCAGGAAAGACTAGTATCTGCTTTCTCATGACAAACTGTAGTGCAATGGAAAGCTAAATGCACATGAATGAATGACTAATTCACAAATACTTGTGTTTTAGAGTTGCAGGAGTCCAACTTTCTATTCATAGAGCAGAAAATAACCTATTGTACCTAAGTAAAAGAAGAAATACACCTTGTTAATTTTGAAAATTCTTTTGGGTTTCTATTTTAAGAGAAAGAGAATTATTTTGTCACATTTTGGAGAGGTTTTTGTTCCTTCTGCATCATTCTTTGTAGCAGTGTCTAATTTTTTCCCTCCTAAGGGTCTGTTATGAGCCTTATATGAACAAAAAGCAGAAGCTTTTATAAGACATGAAGTTTATAGCACATCTTGGTAACTATTCACCTCTTATGAGACATTTGAGATCTGAAAGAAATCTGATACCAGGTACCTTTGTTAAAGGCAGGTTTTCTCGGTGTTTTACAGATACTCCTCAGGCCTGAGAGGTGAATCCTCAGAAAATTCTCTGAAAGACATTTCCAAACACGTGCTCAGTTATCTCCGCAGTATTCATAGGAGTGCAAAATCCGATATTATCAAGGAAAGAATGCTTTGGATTGGAAGGGACCTTAGAGATCATCTTGGTCCAATCCCCTGCCATGGGAAAAAACACCTTCCACTAGAGCAGGTTGCTCAAAGTCCATGCAGTCTGGTCTTGAACACTTCCAGGGCTTGGAGCATCCACAGCTTCTCTGAGCAAGCTGTTCTGGTGTGTCAACACCCTCATAGTGAAGAATTTCCTCCTAATATATAATCTAAACCTACTCTCAGTTTAAAGTTATTCTCCCTCATTTTATCACTACATGCCCTTGTAAAAACTACCTCTTCATCTTTTGTGTAATGCCCCTTTAGGTACTGGAAGGCCTCAATGTGGTCTCCATGAAACCTTCTCTTCTCCAGCCTGAATGACCCCAACTCTCTGAGCCTGGAGAGGCGCTTCATAGGAGAGGTGCTCCAGCCCTCTGGTCATCTTGGTGGCCCTCCTCTGGACTCGCTTCAACAGGGATACATCCTTATAGGGTTCTCAGAGCTGGATACTCTGGGCTGGGTCTCACAAGAATGGAATGGAGGGGGAGGATCATTGCCCTCGGCCTTCTGTCCACAATTCCTTTGCTGCTGCCCAGGATTTGTCTTTCTGTGCTGCAAGTGCACATTTCGGAGTCACGTTAAAGTTCTTGTCAACCAACACCCCCAAGTCCTTCTCACCAGGGATGCTCTCAACCTATTCTCCACTCAACCTTTATTTGTCCTTGGGATTGCCACGACCCAGGTGCAGGACCTTGCACTTGGCCTTTCTGAACTTCAAGAGTTTTGTACCGTCCCTCCTCGCAAACCTGGCCAGATCGCTCTGGATGGCATCGTTTCCCTCTAGCGCGTTGACTAAACCACACAGCTTGGAGTCATTGGCAAACTTGCTGATGATGCACTCAGTCACACTGTCCATGTCACTGACAAAGATGTTAAGTAGCACCAGTCCCAATTTCAGCCCCTGAGGAACGCCACTTGTCACTGGTCTCCACTTGGATATTGAGCCATTGACCAGAGCACTGAGGGTCTGACCACCCAGCCAATTCCTCATCAACTGAGTGGTCCGTGCATCAACTCCATGTCTCTCTAGTTTAGATAAATAATTTAAATTAAATTTAAATTAAATTTAGGGTTTTTTTTTTTAAAGTAGCATCTTATTTTGACAGTGAGCCCTTCTTTTCTCTTTTCCCTGTTTCAAGATGGAAACCTAAGTTCAGCTCATCGTCAGTTTTTGCAGTGGAAAGGCCACAGAGAAAGAAGAGAAGCCCCTTGTGACAGTAGTTTGGGTTTGTCCTTGTCAAGTAGAATTAAGTTGCACGGATCCTCCCTCTTCTTGCAACAGCCAAGGTTAGCCATAACCTCAGCTTCAGTGAGAAATGGATGTTTTTAATCTTGAGGGCTGATTTTTAAGTTGAAATACAGTTCATCACAGTGCCGCTCTTCCATATTATCAAGTACTTTGACAGAGAGAAAATTCTTATTTAAAATAAACCACAAGACACAGCACCAGGTTATGATAGTTTGAAGGCTGATTATATTTTTCATTTATTTCCTATGCCTTTTAAGGTGAATTAATCTCAGCTAGTATAGTGGAGAGTTAAAATATTATTTTTTAAAATTGTTGGTCTTGTAACATATATGTTATGTTTCTGTCTTTCATTTATACTACCTTTATATTCTCATGTAACTCAGAAACACAGCAATAATTAGTGTTATGGTAGTATTTCAACACAAAAAATATATTTCTCCTTTAGATCTTCTCATATTTGCTCAAGGCTGATTCTGATAAACAGTAATATTCTGTAGAAATTTTTCTAGACATAGATGCATGGGCTGATTTAGTTCTTTCCTTGGGACACTGAAAGAAAAAAACATAATTAACATCACTTCTGAGATTTAACTTTTGTATAATGTAAATTATTTTTTGAACTGAAGACACTTTTTCTAGTGAATTTAAACTGTGTTGCTTAGCTATAGTTGCATTTTGGTCTACTGTCTAAGAGGCTGATTCTCTTATTTTATACTTGGAGAATTTTTCTCACAGAAATATTTGAACAGTCTACATTTGTATGTTCTTGGTGCAGTCAGCAGGGTGGGGGGAGGTTTTCTACACCTTGGAGGTTGTATCTGAAGCATTAATAGAGTGCTTCAAGCATCAGATCTTAAAATTGGTGTCCCCAAAAGACCAAAAATCTAATATTTTAATACATTCATGTCCTTTATATCTTTCTGTGTGATAGTCACATTCATCTGCTGCTCTAGGCTCTCAGTAATCTTTTCCATGCATAAGTAAACTTTTAAAAGGGCTGCTATGCTTATTTATAAAAATATACATGATATACACATAAATCATTAATAAATCTATACTGAAAATTTGATTTAGACTTCCAAAGTCTCAGAAATCCATATAAAAAATAGCACCCCCCTGTTCTCATGGTTTCTCAAATAGAACAGGTCTCACATTAATAAAGAGATTTAAATGAAAGTTTGTGATGTAATTTGCTGACTCTAATGATTTAGAGTGCTTTTATTAATTTATGTGCTGCATCTGACTCCTTGATGAACAGTGTGAAGTATTATGGCTAATAATTTCAGTTTTATCATTCTCTGCTTGCCTTTTGAGAGACAAAGGTCCAATTTTAGTGAGTTAGTCTTGTATTTTTTATAAGCTGAGCATGTTTCTGGAGTTATCATGAGTAAATGGTGAAAGAAAACCTAAAGAGCTGATCATGAACCTTTAAATGGTTAAAAAAATAAGTTTTGTACGTTTGTTATTTTTTCTAATGAAGAAAATGAACAGGGGATTGTATCTATGGATGGAAATTCTGAATTTTAAAATTTATGCTATTTAAGTATTGAGTATTAAATATTTCCCATTAAGAATAAAGCCTTCACTAAAAGGATGGTCAGGCATTGGAACAGGCTGCTTAGGGAAGTGGTCCACCATCCCTGGAAGTGGTCAAGAAACATGTGGATGTGTCACCTGGGGACAGTGTTTAGTGGTGAACAGAGCAGTGCTGGGCTAATGGTTGGACTCAATGATCTTAGAGGTTTTTTCCAATGATTAATGATTCTGTGATTCTGTTCAGTTTGGGCTCTTCCAAAAAGAGCTATGAAAAGAGTTGCAAAGTTATATATAAGCATTGCAAAAATCATTAATAATTGTTGGGGGTTTTTTTCAGTATTCAAAGTAAAGACTTATTTTAAACTTCCCACACATGAGATCCTTGACATCTCAGATTATAATTTTGATTTTCAACATCAACTTTCTTATTTTACCATGCAGCAGAAGGTTTCTGTGGCATATTGATTTGTATCCATCAACCATGAGACCCACTTTGGTGTTTTTAAGAAAGGAAAGTATTTGGTAATTTGAGGGATTTTTAAGCATCAATTCACCATTTCTCTCTAGAACTGGATTTCTGAGGTTACCATTGGTAAAGTCAACTGATTTACAAGCCACAGCAAATTTGGGATGTCAAGAAGGAATACCATTTGCTGAAAAACATTTCACTCTAATCAGTGAATATTTAAAGAAAAGTATCTTCTCAGCACTCTTTGTTCTGCCTTTAGACTAGGTTTGTGAGCCAATTATCATTATGAATTTTTCATTGCTTTTGACTAGTGTCTGAGGGATCAGTTCTTTTACAATCCTGTTATGCATTGGAATTATTTGTGTGGGACAGATAAAATGTATAAGTAATTTTCTTCTATTTCTGGTATTTAGGTCCTGCAAGTAATTATGCACTTTGTTTTTCCTGTGTTATCTTTTACTTTGGGTTTACTTTCTCTATTTTTTATAGTAATTTATTTCACAAAAGGCCTTTTGTCCTCAGAAAGCCAGGATTTTTGTGTTAAAGATTGTGTATTTAATTATCTGTAACAATTTGTAACTGTTCGTCATGTAGCCTTTGCATGGAATACGAAATATCAACTGTAAGATTTCACAAGTCAAAACACCTCAGTCAGGAACTTAAACCGAGGCACAATGAAATTGAAAAGTCCTACTGAAAAGAGTCAAACTGCTTTAAAATGAGAATGCAATGTGTGTGAAGGTTCAACTAATTTACAAAGATGAGGCCTAAAAGTGAAGGTTCAGAGTGGAAATTTCCTGATTGAAAAGGTTACCTCTAGGCAAAAATATTATTCTGAAGTTTGTTAATAAGTACAAGTGGAGGAGAAACAATCCAGAGAAAGACTTTTCCATAGTAAATATTTTTACAATTTAGTTATACTTCAGAGAAAGCCATGGGGGGGGTTGGGAGTGGGGGGGAAAGCTGGTATTACCACTATGTGGAAATTTCATCTTTGAGTTTGTGAATATGAAAAAGTACCTTTTAACAAGTGCTGCTCATAAATTTCTAATTTAGGACATTTTTGAGTTTACTTAATCTCTCAAGACTATCAAGAATTGGAGTACAGAAAATAGAAGGGTATGTTTTCTAGGAGCTGAACATGATGAGCAGTTGAATCCTGCTGCTCCTTTTGGCTTGTTCTAATATACATCTACATCCAGAAGATGACACACAACTGCTCACAAATGAAGGGTCAGAATTTGGCAGATCTGGGCTTCAAAAACGTAGTGGAAAGTGAGTGGTAAGAGAAATAAAAAACCTAGTAATTGTACATACAAATTAACAAAAACTTTGGAGTGTGCTCTTAAGTATTCTTACAAGGAAGGACTTAGTGAACTGAGAAATATTTTTTCTACTGCTCCATGTTAAGAGACAGTGTCATTTTTCTCTTCAGCAGGAATTAAATTTTAGTGTAAGATATTTAGGCAGAGGGCAGAAGCCTTGGACATATTTCACTAGGGAAACTCTTCTTGTTTGCTGGATATCATAGCATCAGCTGGGAGTGAAAACACGGATGAAATAATCGTGAACCAGAAGAATGTAACTCCTGATTAACAACAAAAGAGAATGAAATTCTTTGTGTATTTAAGAGAAGTAGCTATTTCCCTTAAATACACAAAGGAGGAGAAGAAAAGTCTGCAATAGCTAAACTTATGACTTGGTAGCTACTTTTCTTTCTTTCAGTTTCTAGTGGAAAAAAAAGCAATTACTAGTGGAAGAAGAGAAGAAAAAAGTAGCTTTTCTGTGCTCCCAGACTGACTGAAAAGTGGTATGGTTACATTTACATTAATATTATCATAGCAGGTTTGCATCAGTGAAAATATGAGGACGAATCAGACACCATATGTGCAATTCCATACTTAATTACTAGACGAACACTTCTGTAATGAAGATTATGACATTGTTTTGAAATTTGCATCCTCCTTTTTATCCTTGCACGCATGTTATTTCTGGCCATCTGCAGGAAATGTTATAAAATTAGAGCCAGTGAGCAAATCTAACAACAGAAGAATATTAATAGTAAAAGTCAGTATTACTAAAGAAGGGTCCTAAATTTCTGGATGTTCACAAAGGGCTGTTATGACCAAAAACCACCGTAAAAACTAGAATGCCGCTCTAGAATGTGTATTTACAATAGATAAAATAATAGATAATTGAGAGTCCCAATAGCAAAAATGTCTTCCATTTTGCTGTGGGATTCTGGGTCATATTTATTGTCACAACAGTGTAAGAGAGATACTAGTGTACTAAGCTTGCTTAAACAGCCATTCAGTTGTATTTTAAATAAGTTCATTTAAAGTTTATTGTGTTCACTTTGACGTAACTGGGCAAGTAAAGCCGAGGATAAGGTGTGCAATGTCACTTTGTAGCTAAATAGATTAATAGTATTAATTGAACTGTGTTGGGATCACTGCTATCCCTCACATCCTGTTATACCTGTTGATCAGTCTTTCCTTTCCATCTGTTGGCCAGTGCCGTTGATATGAGTGGTGAGAAGGATTAGGCAGCTGATCTGGCTAGAAATTAACCTTTTCCTGCACTGCTCTCCACCTATCAGTTGGAATATCGTGGCCAAAGATCAGTTTAAGCTTTGATGGAACAAGACAGCTTCAAAATGATGTAAAACTGATTTGATTGAACCAGTGTGTTACTGTAGACATAGACTGTAACAGTAATTGTCTGGGATAAAACTTGAACACAGCAGTGCAGTCCTATGACTTCAGACACTGAACTACAGGTAGCTACTCTCTCCCCGTTGCATCCCAAGACATAGCTCTAAACCTTTCTCTCAGGACTTCTAGTGGGATAGTTTATCCCTATAGTATTATCTCAAGTGGGTGAGGATAGACTTATGGGAATACTAGTCTAGAAAGAGATTGATGTAAAGCAAATAGTACCTGCATTTATCCTCCCAGGCATGCTTCTGATATTCCATTATGATTAAAAAAAACCCCAAAAAACCCAAACCAACAAACCAAAAAAACAAACTCAAAAAGCTTGAAAGGGCTGTCTTTCCCAGCTTCATAAATGGTTCTTCAGGAGTAGTTTTTAAATATTTCCTTTCCAGATTTATGTCTTCCTTGGGCTTTTAGAGTAGCCAAAAGTGGGGCAAAACATAGAGCTGTATCCAGGCTATCTTTCATGGGTGATGTTCAAAGAGGTCAAGTGACTTTGGAAATAAGGGTTACTTTTTGATACTTTTAATGGCACTTACTCTTTTTTTTTTCCTCAGTATAAGATGTATATTATGTGGTTCACTCAGAACTGTAGGGAACTCGGAGGCTGTGGCACTGTTAAGGACCACAAGTAGGGAGTATGTAGAAGGACCTTACAGACTGGATCTTGGGTTGTTGGCGAGGCTGGCTTTAAGCATAGGAGGCTGCCCAAAACAGTCAATTTTGAGAGAGAGCAGCAATGGCTCTACTCTTGTTTTGTTTCCAAATATTCAACATAGAAATTGCAGCCACTGGGTGCAGTTTCAGTGCTGAGTGTTGGCACTCTTTCATTAAGTGAGGAATTAGGGAATACGAGCAGTATGCACTGCTTCATGGAATATCCCCTCTCCCTCCTTAGCGGCATCTCCTTTCCCTCATCTCCTGCATCATGACAAGAAGATGAACAGTGAACCTGATGCATCAGTTTGGTCCCCTGTATTTATCGCCTTTATCCTTCTTTGGCACTCTCTTTTTCTTCCTGCTGGGACTTTTGCTACAGATCATACTCAGTATTTTTGGAGGAGACAAAGGGAGAAGGTTTGACTTGGGTTTGCTATCAGCTGTTGTTTGAGATGATCCATGTCTTACTCTGGAGGATGGAAATTATCATCACCTCACTTCGTTGAACATCAGATTGCCTCATTTATGCAACTTTAAGACATTGAAGATGACAAAGAAAGGTGGATGATTCCCTCTATCTGTAGGCAGGGTAATCCTGTTTTTTTCAAAATTAGAGATTTTCAGAATGCAAGAATGATTGTATGAAAGTTATTAATATTGAAGTGATTAGTTAAAGTCATTTGGATATCCTCTATTGAGGGTCTTTCCACTGCTTAATAGTTACATAAGAACTGCAAGACAGTAAACAGTCTTCAGCTTCCATTGCTTGTTGCTGAACCAGATAAAAACTTTCAAAACGACTTTCAAAACCCACTTTCTCTGCTTTGATGAATTTTTGTGTTTTGTGGCTTGCAGAAAATCTCATCTGGATAACAAGAAATATTTGAAATTGCTGAGGGGTAGGCATTCCCAGACCTTCAAAATACAGACAGAGGCAAGAGAAGCTTTCAGTTCTAACAGCATAGGGATGCTTATCTGAGTCAGCACTGAGGATCATTCATGTGACAGTAACTGATTCATCAATAAAGGGCCACTTGGACATTTGCCACGTGATCAGCGTTTGTGACAGAGCAGTTGGGGTGTGATGTTCAGCAATATCTCCTGGCTGTTCTTCATGAGCGTTGCACTTCACAAAGGTGTCCTAGACAATCCCAGAGTCGATGTGGTTGAATCAAAAATTGAGAATAGCGTCAAGGTGGGATGAAAAAGGGAGCACAAACTTGTACTTCAGGGAGATGGGGTGGTCGCTCTTCAGGCTGTAGCTTCACAGTGACACCTTAATGTGAGAAGAGATGGGATGTTCTTGCCTATGCACAGAGTTCATACCAGATGTGATATGGAGTGTCTGGTAAGGGCATCTGAGCATTAATTTCTTGTTGAAATATAGGAGTTTTTTTGGTTAAGAGGCTCTTTCTAGTGCTTGGCACACTGATGGTCAAAACTTAATTCTAGTCAATTCTACATTAACTTTTTTCTGTATTTCTATTGTATAAATTAAACTGAAGGTATTTACCTTTTTGCCTTTCCAAAAATAACCAAACAGTGCAAAAAATCCCCCTCAAAACCCCAAAAACCCAGAAGCAAATAAAATATGTAAAACCTTTTGGTTTTTTAGGTAAATGAACACACAAAAAATTTTTTTTCAATGTATTTATTGAATGTATTCATGAGAAATGTATTATTCATTCAATAAGGGATATATTAATTTCACTTACTCTCATGTCATCACCACATACTGGCTGCTCCTTGCTTTGTATTATCTCTGTTTCATTTTTCTTAGAAGTAACAATTTTTTTAGCTAATGAATTTTTGAAAAAATCTTATTTTACAATCCTTTTTAGCTACAACCTAATCAGGAAATGGTAGGTTTTTCTGGTTTACTGTCAGCTTTCCAGCATGCATTTGGAAGGCTTCTTCCTAGCAGTTATATTAGAGTGGTATAAAACCATAAGCAATAAACCCCAATAAAATAGTATAAGACAGTTAAAACATAGCAGGAAATGCAGGTTTGGATCCTATTGGACAGGATTGAAAGCATATGAGAAATGCATTATTTTATTAGAAATATCTTTGCAAAATTTAAAGAAGGATGCAGTTTTTCTACAAAAATTATTATGTACTATAATGATGCACTAAATTGAATATAAACAGTAGAATGCAAATGACCAAGTCAGTTGTCAGAATCAATTTTTTTTTTTAATGAGGTATGATAGGGTAAGGTTTTTTGTTCTATAGAATCTCAGAACTGTATGTGTTTCCTTCCTATTTTTCTCAGTCTATTAATTTCTTTTTACATAAGGTGAGAAAATCCTTCTTTTATCGACTTGGACTTTAACATCCAACACATGGCACTAGGAGCCTATGCCATTTTTATGACTGCCATACAATTGCAATTTTCTGTATTTCTTTCTGATTGTACTGAATTGAGGCTTATGAAGAAAGCTGACCTTTGTGACAGTGAAGAAGAGAGAGAGTTGAGTCACCACAAAGCAGGAAAGGAGAGAGGTGAAAAACTCCACAGCAGTTAAATTGAAAAAGAGAAAATACCTGTAACTATTTTGGCTATTCAAGTACAGAACACTCTACTCTATTTGTATATTTCTGTGAACCTGTAGAAGTGGACATAGATTTTTTTTTTTTTTTTTTTTTTTTTTTTTTTTTTTTTTTTTTTTTTTTTTTTTTTTTTTAGATAATCACAAGAAACTTTGAATTTCTTTCATTTTGGTTAACAGTTATTCTAAAGTTTTGTTTCCATTCTTGTGAATGTTCACTGTAACTAAATCCTATAAATAGGGTGAAATTCTGGACCAAACATTTTAAATGTGGATTTTAGACTTATTTTCATGTTGTCAATTAGGCCAGGATTTCGTCTATAGTTAATTGTATTAATGTGGGCACTAGGGGAGAATACTGGAGGGCAAATGTATTTTTGGTTCAATCCTGATAAGGACAAACTGCCCTCAGCTACAAATAGTCCTTGTTTTTTTAAATAGTTGCAACATTCATCAGTCCTTTTGGTTACTGATTGAGCTGTGCTTCGATCCCGTTATACAGAAATCCATGTGCATCCTTATTCTCTACAGTCTGATAATTTCATATTTCCTGTCAGTACTGTTGTGTATACACTTCTCCATCACACCAGAGTGCATCCATGTCCTTCTGCCTTTGAGGAGGTCATGGTTTCTTGCATGTCATAGACTTTCCCATGTCACATCTCTTGCTGATATGCGCTCTGGTTGTCTTCCCATCCTATGAAGACTGCTGAAAAGCTACTTCCCCTGTCCCTAACTACCTTATCTCTTTACATTTTTGTGGTTTAGGACTTAGTTTCTCCTTCTTTAGTTCTTTATAATTCTTTTGTTACTTCAAATCCAATTAGAGGCAAAAAACTCAAACCTGTCTATTCCAGTCTTTGCCATTTTCATGGTGAGCTTGAGGAACAATCTTAAGGTGGGTTGACTTTAAACCAGCTGAGTTTATGAACACTAAGACATACTGGATAAAAAAAGATGGGAGCCATCTCTATTGACTACAGCACTTCAATGCAGAGAGTTTCATAGATGTAAAGGGATAAAATCATAACATTAACCAGAATACTTAACAGAAAGTGGTTCTCTAAATTATCATGGCTGTTTGAATTAATGATAGACATATCACGGTTTAGCATTCACCCAAGGAGTTCAATAACACAAAAGAGTCAGTGGTTTTGTTGGTAACTACTGTTCTACCAAATCTGAATATTTTCTTGAATAACAAAAGAGAGAAGTAAGGGTGGTAGATTTGTATATCACAGCAAATATGGAGAATTTTAGTCTTTAATTTAGAAGATTACCTGTTTAAAAAAAAAAGTTGTATCTTAAGCAGCCATTTTGCTTTCTCTAGGATAATGTCTTTTCTCAAATGTATTCTTAACAATTTACTATGGAAGTGCCAACAGCTGTTGTTTCTTCTTACATTTAAGGCTAGTAGTGTTTTATTTTAGAAGAAAAACATTAAAAACTTGAAAACCAAAGTGTTTATCTTTTCTAGCATGTGCAAAGTACACAGTGACACAACGGTATACTAGGTATCAATTTACAAATTTTGTAAAATATTAACAGTACCAAGCTATTCACCTGAGTTCTAAGCTGGCAGGTTTTCTGTTTCTGGTTTCACAACATAAAGTGGTTGAATTCCCATCAGTATCCCATTACTGCCATAATGGTAAACATTAATCCTCTAGGATATTGAGGAGCCAGCTGTGACAAGTTTGCTTAATGAGGGAAGAAAGAGACCACCTCGCTAACAGCGTAACCTCCACAAACTAGCACTTGCATATATCAATGATGCTAAAACCACCCTGAAGTTGATACTGAAGTCTTGGGAAAAAAATAGATCAATACACACAACTCGAATCCATTAAAAAAAGCTCCTTTGAGATATGTGAACTGTACTACCCTCATTTTGTCCTTCTTTCTGAAATACTACAGAAATTATGAGACCATGTGAAGAACTTATAAGAAAGGCTTAAAATTGTCATTTCTCATTTCATTATAATTCATTGAAATTATATTAAATAATACAATTATTATTCACTAACTGGGTCACTAACACTAAGACATCGGGGTGTCCAGCTTTATATAAATAAATAAGTATACTGAAAATGGTAAGATCAAATTAGAGCATGAAGTTAGCAGCAAAGATAAGTGTCCTTGCTGCATCTGCATTTCAGGTGTTTTGACCTTTCAGAAATGCCCCTGGCACGCTCAGGCCACTTGTGTACAGGTTCACATGAGCCGCTGTAAATCTCTAGGGCCAGTTCCAAAGAAGCCCTTCTAGAAAAGCCCTGGGCAAATGGATCTTGCTTGCATCCCCCCACAGAGGGGGGATGGGCTCCCTGGGCTTCTGCTCTTACCCACCAGCACCTGGCATGAGGACAGACAGAGAGAGTAGCAGTGAAAGGCAGGGAAACCTGGTCCTGGTGCTGGCTGCTCACCACGGTGGTGCCTGGAGGTTCCTGCCTGGGAGCCACCTGACATGTTTGTAATGTCTGCACAAAGACCAAGTGCAGCGGTACAGGACCAGGAGTTCAAGGGCCTGCACTCCACCTTCTGCTTGTGCAGTGTGATGGTTTTGCAGTTTAAATCAGGAAAGGAGTGAGGGAGAGATGGATGGGAGTCGGCAGAAGGCAGGATACAGCTGGATTTTAAAAAAAAATATTTCTCATCCTGTGTGTTCCAGCACATGAGCTGTCAGCAGCATTGGTGTCTGTTCCAAAATGACTTGCCAGCCTCTTTTGGTGGGTGAAGGATGAAGAGCATGTGCCTGCACAGTGAGTGGCTGTAGCCACATAAAGTCGCAGCTGAGAGACAGAACAGATTGGTACGCAGATGTACGAGCTGTTGGCTGCCGTGGCAGCGCTGCACTTCACTGTTGCAATCCCCAAGCCTGCTGTACATAGTTAAGGTGACCTAACAACTCTGGTTCAGAGTGTGGCTGCCACTTCTGGAGCAGAACTGAAAGGTGGCAGCATGAAGTGTGCAGTGCTCAGAAGCTGTCAGAAAGTCGTGGGGGTGAGAGCTGCCCCCATGACACTGTGATCTGCTTTCCCCGTTGCATTTTGACAAGGGGAAACACTGCTAGATATGGATTAAGGCTGCATTCATAAGAAAATGTGATACTGTGATTTCTTTGTAAGAACCCCGTTTTTGGTGTAAAGATAACTTCACAAGGTTTTTTAAGGCAGGCTGTGTGTGAAAATGTGGGGCACTGGGGTAGAGTAGAGGCAGGCTAATGGGAAAAGACTTGCTTTTAGCTAGAACTTCTGCTATTCATTCAAAGTTAATGCAATATAATAGTCTCTACACAAGAAAATACTTTGTTTGCTGCTACCCTTCTGCCATGAAACCGTAAGGGCAGATAAGAGCATCTTAAGAAATGGTGGCAGTGTATTCTTTCATGGCTGGTTATTTGCGTCCATCATTATATGCAGTGAAATCCTCAAAGTCACAGGTAATGAAGCGTGGTTTATATTTATTACTGTGGCTGTATTATAAACCTATTAATAACACTGAACATGGTGACATAGCTTATGGTCTTTTTCTGATCCCCACAAAATAGACAATTAATTTTATTCTTATTTTTTTTTCAGATTAATAATATGTAAAAGAGACTGACATTTCCTGAGAACATACCGTATTACTCCTTGATATGTTGAAACTGACCTTTTAAATAATGCCAGGTTAATATCTGATGTATCTTTTCTTTTAAAGGCAGGAGGAATGCAGTCATTGAGATTTCATTTATTATCCTTTGTGGGGGCATTAAGTTGATCAGATCAGTTTATTGGGGTGGAATTAATTTTTAAATGAATTATATCTCTCTTCTTAATGCCAAATATCCTGGCTAGTCACTATTTTTCAACACAGAACAGAGCATAATAGCTGAGGAATTCTGGAAAAAAAAGAGCTTTGAAAATGGGAAAGTTCCTAATTTTAAGTATGCATACATTTTAAAATAGGGCATTCTTGTAACTGGGTATATGTTTTAGCTCTTTGTATAAACTCTGGCTAAACCAGGTTACATTAATTAGATTTTTTTTTTTTAGAACACTGTAAATACACATTATCACATTTGGAACTGGTTGTGTAAAGTATGATATCTTTTCAGTCTTCTCTGTGAAGATTACAGCATGGAGACAGGTAAAATAGTACTTAACGTGTATTTGCTAAACTCTCGCAGTAGCAACCTCTTTCCTAGTCCAACAAGAAAGAGTCAGGCAAAGAACAAAATTTGTATTACCAATGAACTGCTGAGAAGATTTAGAAATCATAACAACTTTGAGAGGAAGCAGTGACTATGGTATTGTAAAATACATCAATCATTATTAGATATTCATAAGTAAGGTTTCAGAACTGGGATTTAGTTTGTTTTCCACAAAATATTGGACTTGCAAGTGTGAAAAGCACTAGCAGGAGGGAAAAGGGAGATACAGGTTTGCATTACATTTCCTCAAGAATCAGAAGAAATTGTCTCTAACTCCAGGGTGACTAGCTGATCATCAGGGTGATGGTGGAAACTCTGTGAACTTTTAATATAGTTTTCTTTGCTTTAAAAAAAAAAAAACCCTGAAAAATATTTGAGGGTCCCAATTCCCTTACCTAAATGAGGCAAGTGAGATATCCTAAGGTATTCCTTCTGTCAGTTCAGAAGCTATAGCTCTCCCAGCAGTGCTCCTCACCCAAGGGTTTTAAGGTAAAAACTTGACACAGAATAAAAGAATCCTCTTATGGATAATAATTTATAAAAAATTTCAGAAGTAACTGAAATGGAAAGAAGTCAATAGTGAGAAAACTGCAGAGTACATCAGATTCATGAATTCTCTGGAAATGGTCTAAAAAGTGAAATGACAGAGCTTTCTGAGAATCAGAAAGGAAAATCTAAATTTGATACTGAAGAAATTACTGTACAGTGAGAAATAAGGAACAACCATTATCTGTTCAACATCCTTCACTCTATTCCTCCTCAGCTCATGAGGAAAACCTAAGGATGACAAACAGCACATAAGACTCCTACAACATAGATCAGTTTGGTGCTAAAATAGTGCATTAAACCCATTGTTAATAAGAGAATTAATGCACATTGAGGAAAGAAACCCAGCACCTTAATTATTTGTGTGCAAGGGGGGGGGATAACCCCACCCCCTAATTATTTACATGGAATGAGTAGCTGTAAATTAACTGTTTGCATTATTAGGATGGAAGATATGGAATTATTGCTAGTAGTTGTTTAAGAATTTCAGTTCGGTGTTTACTGGCAGACAAATCATATATATACATTAAAATATGTACTGGAATGTTTTTTAATTTTTAAATTTTTCTTTGCATTTGAACCTATAAGCTATATTATAAGTGAGAAGTGTGCAGAGAAAGAAACAGGAGAAGGCAGAGATACAGGTTGGTATCTGCTTAAAGAGACAGTAAACCAAGTAAACTCATCAGATTTCCAAACCTGATTACATGAATATAAAGAAGCAACAGTCTTCAGTGAAGATAAAAGTAGACATATAACAAAAACCTATAAGCAATTGCTTTACAAATATGTAATTAATGAAGTTAAAAATACAGAAGGATGTTATCTAAACACTGAAACATCAAGTTCTGCCAGATTATAATTAATGAGTAAACAGGGTCTAGATCATTAATGCAAATTTGAGTTCAGAAGTATGTTATTTTGCCCCAGAATGCATGGTTAAGATTTCTTTCAAAACACAATTTCTGATTTCTTGATAATATAATATTAAAAGAAAAGTAAAAAACTTCTTTGCTTATAATTTGTGCTGCACCTTCAAGCAGAAATAAGAAAGAAGCAATTTTATGTAACATGAATACATAGGCTTGATACCTTATTTCTTTCTGTTCAGCTGTATGCAGCACCAAAATCTGGAGTTGTAATGAAGCTTTGAAAAGTCATTTTTATCCTTGCTCTTAGTTCAACTCATTACCAATATAAGTGTTTAGGACACATCATAATTTTTCTTAAAATAAAGACTTCATAATAGTGCTGTGTTAAGGAGAACTGTGGTTTTGGTAGTAATTTTAAAATAAATAATAATTTAAGATATCCAACAAATACAATAGAAAATGTATGCTACTTTAAAAAAAAAAAAAGGGGGATATTTTAAATTCTAAAAAGGCAAATAATAACTGCATACACCCTGCATACATTTGGGATTTTAGATGGCATCTGTCCAAAAAGCTTACTTTTTAAATTTGTTGTAAGTTTTCACTCAAGTATCAGGCAATGAAGTCAGAAACTGAGCATGTAATAATTTTCTCTTCTGTACAAGTACAAAGAATAAGCCTTTCAAGGTCAAAGAATTTTCAAAACTATAAGGACTCTATTCTTTTACACCACGTGAGGCTAAAATATATTCAGTTTGTGGGAGGGGGATGGAATGTGGCTGCTCTTACAACCTTCTATGAAATGACTGTTTTCCAACCAAATTTTCATTGTACAGAGAGATATTCCACAAGTGCACAAAGGGGACAAAGGTTCAGTGGTGCATAGCTAGTCTTAGCATGCACAAGTGCTCAACTTACCTGATTCTGACCTTGAAAGTCAACAAATAAGTATTTAAAAAAAAAAATCATCAACAAATACTAATAAAGGGATGTTTTCTTTGAGATTAAAAATCAAGATTATGATTTTTCATATTTCTTTTGTTAGTTTTTTTTTTCTTCTTTAATGGTCTTATTTTTCCAGTAACAGTGATACTGAGAACTAACACAGAATCAGTGAAGGAAAGTGCTACACCATAATGTACTTGAATTCTCAGAGTTCTGAAATAGTCTTTTTTTGGTGTTTCCAGTCAGGGAGCTAGATTAGTTGCAATAATCCCAAAGCAAAGGTCCACCAGAACATCTGATTAGCCATTCTGTTTTGATGGAAGTATGAGGGGAACCCAAGAAGAAAATTTCACTGTGTCGTTTCCCATACTCACTATAATATCCTGTTACTGAACAGGGGTAAAAGAACAAGCCTGAAGTTATTTATGTAAAATATCTCTCTGTAATAGAGCTTGTTTTCTGTGTTTCAAATAATTTTCTGCTTAATGTATTCTGTGCAAGTTCTCCTAAGAGAGATACTTCTATTGTGTATATTAGAAAAGCGGGAGCGCCCAGGAAAGATAATTGAAGCGGAAATTGTTGGAATAAGCAATGATAAATGAGAAAAAATGTTAAGTTTGATTAATAGGGGGACCCAGAATGAGATTGGGTTTGGTGGAACAAAAGGTAAGTGATGTCAAAGTAATATGGTGTATTAATATCAAGCTTTTGTTTGAATTACAAGTGTGAAGGTAAGGCAGGCTGGGAAAAATCAGCTGGAATGAGAATGAAACAGACCTTTATGTGGTTTTACCAAGTTCAGTAGAATAGTCCCCGAAGAAGGATAGCAGACTTAAGTAGGATCCTGTTACTGAGCCTGTGAATAGAGGGAAGAGTAGAGTCCATTTACTACTTTTAAAATCTCCACAGGAATTATTTCTTTTCAGTCTCTCTGCCTTCAGATGACTGTAAGGACTACTGCTATGTGAAGAATGATAGGAATCAAAACCAGTTTGTTTAACAGTATTGCCAGGAGCATGACTGTAAATGATACAGGATAATAAGTGATCCCCAATTTGTTCACATTTTATGCTCAGATGATTTCCCATAGAAAAGAAAATGTCAGGCAAGACTCAAACGTTCGGTGCACAATCTGGGTTCCTAGGGCACACTTACGATGTTTTGTACTTATTCCTGTATATCTTTATTCTTATCAGAGGTTTCTACATTGGCAGGGTAGGAGAACTAAAAGCGAAGTAGAAAGGGGAATAAAAACCCACTCATGCATTAAAGTGGTTCATCTCTGTCCCATATTGCAGCACTAAATAATATAGACTAAGCAGACTGACTTGGGAGTGTCTTGAAGTAATGAAGATCAGTTTGCTGTGTTGTCTGTTTAACATGATGGTTTCAACACAAATGCTGAACATAAATAATAAATATTGTATATCTCTAATAGGTTCTGAAACCACTTATGAAATGTACATGTGTACATCCATTAGGAACCATATAAGGGAACTCTCATGCCATATTTATCTATAAATCTGTGAGTATGATTATTATAAGCCTTTAGGTTGTCAACAGTGCATCATGAGAGACCATATTTAAAAGAAAATTTGATGAACATGTGATTGATGATAATTTTTTTTCTTTCATCTGAGAAAAACTATTGCATTTTTCACCACTGCTTTTCTCTTACATTCTTTCTTTGACTTTTCCTGGTTGTTTCCTCAGTGACTCCTTTATATGAATATTGAATAGTGATAGGAAAATGCTCAGTTCAGCACAAGCAAATTGATACTGCTGTCCCAGATACTACCACCATTTTTCCTCTTTGCTGTTGTGCCAGATGGATCGTCCTATACCTACTATATTTATTCAAGTACACAAATGGATTATCAGTATTGTAAACCTTTATTATATGGCTTATGCCAAAGTAATATTGCATCTCTGAACTTGTACATTTTATTTTGGCAGAAACAGACCTGTAAAGATGTTTATGTGGTGGTCCGCTGTTTTACTTCTTGGATGCATTTTGCTGGGAGCAGATGGGTGGCCAGTCAAGGAAGGATACGACTTCAGGCCCTATCAGCCCCTAGTAAGATTACGGCACAAGGTATGGATTATTCTCTAATACTTCTTGCTTTTCTTCCAAGGTCAAGGGATAAATTACACTCCAGCCTTGTCTTTTCTGTGTTTATCGGAGTAATGTTCAGAAATTTACTTTTTCAAAGATAATCACATAAGATCTGTTTTAGCTTCAAAAACTAATGAGATTAGTTATATCAACAGAAATTCAGAGGGAGAGCCAGGAGAGGCTGTCTCTTAAAGGAACTGCCAGCATCTGCTTAAGGCAATGACTTGTCCCAGTCCTCAGTGAATTTCAGTCCAAGCAGCGAATAGGGAAACTGCCCATCAAAGAAGAATGGTGTCGAAGTTGACTTGTTTGCAAGAGGTAGATGTTCCCAGTGCTGAATTTAGCAGTTTTGGACCATGGCATAGTGCAGATGTTTTCTGAGTTACATGGTTCCCGTATTCAAGTACCACATGCCATTCAAATCTTGCCCACCTGATGCTCCTTTGTCATGAATCCAGGACTCCCAAAACAGTTCTCAGCTAACAAGTCCTGCTCCTCTTCTGGTAGATGAAAGGGAAATGTCTGTGGTGGTTCTGTAAAACAAGGAAGAGGGCTGTAATATTTCCATGGGCTGTCTAAAGTTAGCATAGATCTGATCAAATTAATTTTTTCTTGGCATGGTAGTCATGGGAGCAACATCTGAAGCGCCTTAAGACCTACAGTCAAGCAGAAATGAAAAAAAAATTCTTTCCACCCGTCTGAATTTTTGTGCTACAAGTAAAAGGTCTGAATTACAGCCAGAAGCTCTAAATGTTAGTTTCTATTAATGTTTCAAGATGCTGCTAGTTTTATTTCTCAATATTTTTTATAAAGTATAAAAGATATTTCTTTTTGGTCCTCAGTTTAAAAAAAAAGACCCCATATCTCAGCATATAAGGAGGAACTGACAGCATGAGTTCTCAAACAAGTAAAATACTTGACTATTAGCTAATTAATATATGCTATGTAGATTAAATACAAAAAGTTTCTTAACAGATGGAAAATAAAATCTTGAAATTGTACAATTATGCATCCTCTAGGGAATGTTCTCAATCAGAATAAAGACTGAATCAGGCCACAGTCAAGGAAATACATAACAGTATCAGCATGCAGGTTTTTATGCTGACTATTAGTCAAAACTTTGTCTCATCACTTTATTTCCATTTGACAGCTGTAAGCAAAATAAAATAACACAAGAAAGGTACTTTGAAATCTAGAAGGAAGAGAGAGACTAGTAATGAAACCATGGAATGAATCATGTGAGAGAGAAATCACTTGTGCAAAAAAACCCCAACACAAAACCATGAAGACTGTAAGAACAATGAAGGACAGAATATGGGATATGATTAGAATTTTTTCTGAGGTTAGATGGTCTCTGATCTTAATGAATATATGTGGAACTATACATATGTTGGTGTTTCTTAATTATACTTTTAATGTACTAATAACTCTCATACAATTCTTGGAAAAGGCTGTCATAAACTTTTCAAGTTTAATATTGGGGGAATCACACAGACGTATGCAAACAACATAAAAATAATTAAAACTTTGATATAAAACACTGTATTGAAAAATATGGTGGGTTTTTTCCTAGGCAATATATCTAGATAAAAAAATGTTTTAGTATAGTTCAGCTTTTGGTATTAGGGATATATTTTTGTATAAAAAAGCTAGGAATGTAAAACTTTAATAAAGTCAATGTTTAAAACCAGCTTTGTCACAGATATGCATACTCAAAATGTAAATAATATGATAAAAGGAACTTCCTGCTTCAATCAAACACTTAAGAAATCAAGTGCTTAGATTAAGTTATGCCAATAGAATACAAACAGATGATAATGAATATATGCAGTTATATTTTCTTTGATCAGGCAATATGTATGCAAGTTTATGTGTGCAAAGAATTAAAAAAAAAAAAGATTAATCATTCTTGCGCTAATAAAGGGGAATTTATCTGACTTGAACAATAGTCTAACCAGAGGAACTTTAAATGTCAACCTGCAGGGAAAAACTATCCTGTTGGTACTTAGGTATTATCTTGAAATTATGATTGTGTTCGTGGTGAAAACAGGCATTCATATCATGAAGGTTTTGTTGTTTTAAAAGGGATTATGAAGGATTTCAGCTTCTCATGCATAGAAATTTCAAGTAGGAATTTAGTCTTTATATATGATAATCTGAAAGCATAAGAATAGCATTGCTATGGAAAAAACTTTATAAATGGGGAAAAAAATTAAGCATAAGAAAACATTGTTTTATTTTGAGGGTGACTCAGCAATGGAACTAATTTCCCAGAGAGCTTGTTGAGTCTTCATCTTTGCAGATATGTAAAAACTGTCTGGACATGGTCTGAGACAAGCTGTTGCAGGTGACCATGCTTGAGCAGGAAGATATGACAAGGTGACCTCCAAAGGTCCTAACATTATTTGATTTTGTATTTCATTATAATACACTATTAATTACAGTAATGCTTATTATCATGGCCATTATAATGGCAATGAAGATGAAATATTGGACTTGTTTATATATGAAATTATAGAACTTGTTTATATATGAAATATTCAAAACCAGGAAGAGATGAATTCTCTTGAACCAGAACTGAGAAAGAATATTACAAAGCACTCCTCAAAGTTTTTTTTCAGTTCCCTTCCCTTGTTTAACTGCCACAGCTTACATTTATGTGGTTATGTTGAAAAGTACCAGGCTGTGTCTGAACAGCATGTGAATTTCTTGTTGAGCCAGGTAATCCTTGGTTCTTCATTTGTCAAAACACTGGAAAAGTTTGTAAGGTACTTTCCATTTGGGAGTCTTGCATTGCTGCTGAAGTATTGTGAGAAATTTTTTAATACCTAGGTTCCCACCTGATATTGTTAGGAAGTATTTTTAGCATCCTAATGAATTTTCTTGTAATTTGCATGCCTCTGACAGAGACTAATGTTTATGCAATGTCTTCAGTGAAAGAGTGTATGCTCTGAGATTTCCAGGTATAAACAGGCAGGTGGCAGACAACAGAATGACAACTGTTGGCTGCCGATTCTCTGTCAGATGCTAAGAAATATGGAATATAGCCTGTACACCCATATGTATACTCCAGGGCATGCCAACTCTGCGTATCTGACACATGTGCACACAACCCTCCTTGGCAAGAAAGGTGCTTCACATGGTTTAGCAGGGAATAATGCTGGTGACAGTGCCTCATTGTTAATGATCACATCATGGGTGGGGAGCGGTTCAGTTTTAGTCTCAAGGGACAGTTGGTGAAAATGTAATTTAGTCCTTGTCCCTGGACTCCTTTTACTTAGGCCCAGTTCTGAACTTCTGAGGCTGGGACAGTCACGTTCCCAATAGTCAGGGCTAACCCCTCACTGAGAGCAATCATTGCCCTGACAGCATGGGCAGGGGTGGGCTCAGGGGAACCTGGGAACAGAGAGGAGGAGAATCCAGGGAAGTCAGAATTCAGCCTGAGCCTCAGCCTTAGCCTTGGCCTATGTCCAGGCCTGTGCAGGATGCTCCATCAGAAAAGAGCTTCTGTTGTCCAGCTGAGCAGGAGCGTACAGAGGATACAGCAAAGGGGGTGTGCCAGCTTTCACTGGCTTCTGATGATCTGTTGATTCAAACTTCTTTCCAGCCTTGTCCTGGTTTCGTCTTGTTTTACCAAAGGACTAAGGAGAAGTGACTCAGATGTGCAGCCCTCACTCTTGTCTGTGATATTTCTCCAGGCTAAAAAATTTCTTTTAACTTCCTGTAAAAAAACCTGCCCCTCCTCCTTTTTCCTCTCTCCTTCCCTACTTATTGCTGTTTGCTGCTAAATTCGTTGGTTCAACCCTGATTCACATTAAATTAGGGCTCAGGACTAGGTCAGTTTAGAGGGGTTTAGGTTACATTAGAATTAGATCCAGTTTAGAAGTGCTTAAGCAATAAGGACTTTGTCTGAATTAAACAAAGCAAGAGAAAAACGTAAGCTTCTGTCCGAGGTTATTAAAAGCAAATTTGAATGCATAAGCACAAAGCACAGAAAAAACCCATGTATTACTTTTAGGTTTTTGCCCAAAGCTTATAAAATGTTCTCCCTCAAATAACAGCATTGAAACACCTGTAGGATATAGACAGGATGAGTGCTCAGTGATTTTATTGTCATTTAGGGTGTCATAGCCAAGAAAGAAATGCACAGAAAGTAGTATTCCAGGTTTCAAAAATAGCCTGTGCTTTACCTGTGTTGTCTGGTCTCCAAACAACCTGAGATTTATAGTTCACAGTGTCTATCTGGAAAATCTGTTTGCTTGCAGGATCCGAGAAGTCATAAAATTTGATCCTCTGAAATCCTCTTTCCTAGAGAGGGAGAAGGGAAAAAAACCTATTGAAGATGAGCAGTGGATTCTGAGAACTAAGAACAGAGCTTTTCCTGGCCACATCAGTGCTGCTGTCAGCTCTGAAGTAACATGAGAATTTTCTTCCTTCCGAGGTTCCATGAGCACAGTATCTATGTCCTATGCAAATTCCAGGATTAGAAGTAGCAAGACTCAGTTTTACTTTTTTCATCTGTAAGTGTAGTCAAGAATTCTTTGTTTGATTCTTTGTTTGTTTAATTTTATTTTCCTTTTCTCAGGAGAAGGAGGGAATTCTGCATTCTAATCTGATTTTTCCTGGGGGTGATAGCATTAAAAAGCCATGGGTATTTTTTTTTTTTTTTATCCCATTACAATCATTGTGCATTAACAAGCTAATGTCAATGAAATATTTTATTTTTGCTGTCTCTCACTACCTGCTCAAAGGATTTTTTAAGTCTTAGGAAAGTTGTTTCTAAAATCTCCCTGTAAAATTTCTTCAATAATCCTTCTTCCAACTAGTCAGTCACTGGGGGTTGGAGTGTCAAAGTCTGGAATTAAGGCAAGGCTAATTCCTGCTTTCAAGATGCCTGCTGATACTTATTAGCAATGCCTGTCTATAAACTTGTAGCCAGATCAAGAGGGCCAGTCAGGGAGCAAAGGTGCATCTTAACTATTGGGCTGAACCTCTTGCTGTACCTGTCTCTTTTGTTCTTGTTACTGGACATCATCACTGTGGAAAAGATTAATCTCAACCAAATCTTTTGAGAGATGATGAGATTCACATGTATTATCTACCTTTTGATTAACATTGGTTTTTAAATTTTACTTGCTGGGTTGGCAACAAAGAATAAAATACAACATGGTGGTATATGGTGGCAATGTAATTGTCTTCTCCAGTAGTCAGCTTGGCCTTCTCACTTTGAATCCTAGGAAGAGGATTTTCAGTTACCCTCTGAAGAGATAAGAAATGTTTTTTTAACTTTCTGGTATTTGGGATTAAATGCAAACGCAATCTATATTGGCTGTCATTTCAGACTCCTGATTAGCGTGTTTTTTTCATATTCTATTATAATGGCAAATTGTCATCACAAATTGCAATTGCGGTAATAGCAAAACAAATCCAGGAGAGATTTGTTTGATATATTACTTGAGGTGATTTGCTCCTGTTTAAGTTTGTGCAGTTTGGTTTTCTAAGTTCATGAAAGAGGCCATATACTTGAAGTTTGTGTTTATGAGATCTGGCTCTTTTCCATGGCTTCCTTTTTGCCTCTTATTCTTCAGGTCCTCAAGACTACTCTGTAATTTAATTCATCTCTTTATTTTTTTTCTATCAGACAAATGCTTTATTTTCTTCTTTTCCATTGCTTCTTTTTCTCAGTCATTTTCCCCATGGATTTAATACTTTATTTATTACCTAGAAGAGGTAGACTTTTATTATCTATATTAACCTTTATTATCTTGGTTTGTTAAAATGGAAGTGATATCCTATAGTCTAATGCTTAAAATGTGAGAAATAATAAGTAAAAATCAAAACAAAACTTACATTGAATAATAAACATGGTGTATAATAGTTTTGTTGGTATGTAGACAAACTGGGCTGTATCCCAGACTATTTTTATTTTATTTTTAACTAAATAATGATCAGCTGAGCTTATGGTTTATTTTTCACCTCTGATTCTAATTAGCTATTTAAATTCTGTTTTTAAATGGAAATAATTATGTAATTTAAGCATTTGCTTTTGTGTTGGGTTAGCATGACCTGGTTTTCATAGCGGGGGGGCTACAGGGGTGGCTTCTGTGAGAAGCTGCCAGAGGCTTCCTTCATGAACACAGGCAATGTCAGCTGGCTCCAGGATGGACCCACTGCTGGACAAAGCTGATCCAGTCATAAATGGTGGTAACCCCTGTGGTAACATATTGAAGAAGGAAGAAAAGTTATTGTGCAGATATAACTTCACTAAGTGAAGAGCGGAGAGAGAATAAGTGAGAGGAACGCCTCTGCAGACATCAGTGTCGGTGCAGAAGGAGAGGGTGGAGGTGTTCCAGGTGCCCCAGCAGCGATTCTCCTTCAGCCCATGGTGCAGACCATGGTGAAGCAGCAGTGCCCCCCATGGGGGACCATGAGGATGCAGAGATCCACCTGCAGCCCGTGAAGGAGATGCACACCAAATCAGGTGGATGCCTCAAAGGAGGCTGGCAGGGACGTGCAGGCCCATGGAGAGAGGAGCCCATGTTGGAGCAGGTTTTCTGGTGGGACTTGTGACCCCATGGAGAACCCATGTTGGGTCAGGCTGTGCCTGAAAGACTGCACCCTGTGGAAGAGTGACCCATGTTACAACAGCAGCATTATGTATAGAACTGTTGCAGAAGGGATTCATTCAGGTTGGAGAACTTCATGAAGGACTGTCTCCCAGGGGAGGGACCCCATGCTAGAGCAGGGGAAGGGCTCCTCTCCCTGAACAATGTATGATGAACTGGCCAAAACCCTCATTCCCCATCTCCCTGCGGAAGAGGTAGAACTCAGGAAGGAGGGAGGAGTGGGGGGAAGGTGTTTTTAAGGTCTTATTTTACTTCTCATTATCCTGATTTTCTTAGAAATAAGTTCAGTTATTATCTCTAATTCTAGTCTGTTTTGCCTGTGCCAGTGTTTGCCTGTGCCTGTGCCTGTGGGTGAGTGATCTCTCCCAGTCCTTATCTCAACTCATGAACCTTTCATTATATTTTCTCCCCCCTGTCCACGTGTGGAGGGGAGTGATAGAGCAGCTTTGGTGGGTGCTCTGCCATCCAGCCAGGGTCAACCCACTACTGTTTTAAACATTAGTATACTGCGCATCTGTACAGTGATGTATTCCCAACTCAGGAAATGTAACATTGTCATACAGCAATAAAAGAAAGAAAGAAAGAAAACTCTTTGTTACATTGGGCTTTAGTATACAACCAAATCACAGTATTTGTGCACTATTAGACTCCTTTTAAATTGGCATCAGCTAGATTGGCTAGATATTAGGTCTTGCATCCGTGTTTCTTTTCAATATCCATATTTTAAAACATCTTTAATGCTTTTATTCCTGTATTTTGTGTGGTAGGAAAACAAGTTCAGAATAAATTATCTCCTTTTAGTACTGGGAAAATATATCACTAGTTTTAACTCTTTCTTCTTCATTGCTCACTTTTTTCTAACTATGTTTTCAGTTGTCATTTTGAACTGTGATAATTTTACTAAGGGCGTGATTTGCAGGGGGAGCACAAATCTGATATTTTTTTAGATAAAACCATGTTTAATGAAATACTACTATACCTTTTTCTCTTTTTCTTTTACAGTATACACTGTTCTAATTTTGTGTTACCAAGACGTCAGGTTAAACAACCCATCTGCACTTCATGTGAACCATGACTTTTGTTATCTTGCAGTACAAATATTTGCTATCACAATATCTAAGCAATTTTTTAGCATTTATTTTCCTGATCAGTTTAAATTTTTTCATTTGAAATCTTTGCAAGGAGCCATGGTAAGAAGCTTTGATCTGTGTTTACGCGTATTAGGTTTAGGTATATTTGATTTGGCTTTCTTCAGCAGCCTTTCCTTTTGAGAATTTTGTAACCAGAAAACTCTGTGACGTCGTCTCCATTGTTTATAAAGCAAAATAGCAGTAAGAAAGTCCTCTTACCTTGTGAACTTATGGAAATAGGCTATGCTTACCTTAAAATGCCTTCTGGGTAAGGTGACTGCTAGATTACAGTAGTTGTTATGACATGTTATTTTTTCTCTTTTGTAATTGCTGGTGGGATCATATAAGTAGTCCAGCTCAGGGCGCTGTATTTGTTCCTGATAACTGACTCCATGGTAAATCATACCAGACAAGAACACTACATCCATCAGAATTCTCAAGTCCCTTCAACCATGAGCTAAGGGAATGTGATGTCTTTCAGTTTGAGATTTATTTTCCATTATGAAGAAAACCCAAACAGCAGCATTAATTACAACAACAAAAAACCCCAGTCTCCTTTCAAAACATGAGGCTAAAGGATAGGATATCCATTGAAAACATCAAAGGTTTTGGTGTCTGTGCTTAGGCCTGACACAAAGAAAATGGAGAGCTTAGTGACAGCTTAATAAAAAGATGTCTAATTACATCTTTTCGCTTGTTCTTATGGATTGATACAACTATGTTTAAATAGCCATAGTGTTAAGAACATGGAAGCTTAATGCCTAAAACATAACATTCAAAAAAAAGCTCTCCCAAACTTTACTAATACAAAAGTGTTGCTATTTAACGTCATTAAAATTACTAATAGAATCATAGAATGGTTTGGCCTTGAAGGTATCTTAAAGATCACCAAGTTGCAATGCCCTGCCTTCTCTTCTGTGGGCTGAAGAACCCAAAGTCTCTCAGCCTGTCTCAGAGCATCTTTGTGGCTCTCCCCTGAAGTCACTCCAGCAGGTCCATGTACGTATGCTGGGGATCCCAGAGCTGAACACAGAACTTGGGGTGGGGGTCTCATGAGATGCAAGAGGTGAGTAAGAGATTTTTGTTTTACTTGACACATCTTTTAAAAGTTACAAAAACCTGAAAGTTTTCATTTAATGTACTTGGTTAACTACGCTCAACTGCATTTATACTATTTATAAAATGAACACAATGTATAAACAATGCAGTGTATGAACAGTACATTTGTGTGAACTAAGTTTAATAGCAATAAATATTTCTGTAACATTGCGTAATATTAATAGCATCTGCTTAACATTCATTCTCAGATCTATCAAACAACTTTATGGAATTGAATTCCCCTGCTCAATGCATTCTAACAAAATATTGTTTGAAGTAAGAAAAATCTAACAAGCTTATTCTGGGCCCCTTCCAATGAAAACAAACCAGAGAAAAATTATTTGTCATTTGTTTGATGTATTGCTTGTAACTCTGGTTATGTAATCTGTAATAAGCAGTTTATACTTCAAGTCTATTTTCTAGGGACAGGTAAGGCCTATTACTCTCTTGAGGCATCACTGGAATTTTCATTTCACTTATGTTTCATGAAAATGCCATTACTTTCTATTACTATTACCTGAGGATTATTGTCATACATCAGTGCAAATAATAAAGTGCTAATATTACATCATCTTAATAGAATGTATTCAACTTGTTGGTAGATGTGTCATTATTTGGTATTACATAATTTGATGCTACAATTCTGAAATTAATATTAACTACTGTATTGCAATTAGATGATCCTCAAAATTGTAAAAGACTAATCCCACTGCAACTGATAGTTTTTGGTATTTCAATAAAGGTCTGAGAAACCATTGTATGGGTCAGTCTGACTTGCCATATAAAGCTCTCCTATTTATGCCATTATTCCTTCATTCCTCCTCTGAAGTGGGGCATGAGTAAAGCATGCCTTTCAAAGAAATTACTGAATCTTCAAATATTTTCTTTACCTTCATATTTTCAAAAATTTCTTTTGATGGTTTATTATTAGCAATTAGTAAAGTACAGAGCTTACCATTTGGATACATCTGTCTTGTTTTGCCAGTGACTGCTTCCTGGGACCTACTCCATCATTCGATGGAATACAATCAAAGTGATTGGTTTGGTACAAGGAAATATTTGGAAGACATTATTTGTAGTTTATTATTCATAACAAACTCTATTTTGTTGGTGTTTACTTGTACCAGTCTAAGGCAGTGAAGAAAAATAGATGTCATCTATATATATATATATTTATAAAAGGAACTACTGTAATAAAAAATACAATATTATCAATTAGATTAGAACTTCAGCTATTTACTGGATTGTTATTTCAGCTCTCTGCAGACGCTTTTTTTTAAGCTAATTGTTTCCAACATGAATGCCAAGAGAAGATAACTAAAAGCTTTACAGTACATTGCCTATTGCACAGTAGGAAAACTGTAACCAGTTGTTAGTATATCTACAGAGTATATAGTTGCGATTCATAATTCATTTTGAAAAATAATTTGAAATTCAGCAATCAAATACTGAGTTAATCCTGAATTTTCTAAGATTCAGTAGAAGAAAATACGATCCTAATTTTACTTTCTAGTTCCCTAAATGTCACACGGTGGGTAATACGATAACCTTTCATCAAATCTCTGGTTTAAATGAATGTATTCCTCAAATATAGAGTTGAACACTTTACAAAAGGGCAGGTGCAATTGATTAATATTCATATAATGAACTTCTCTTTTGCTTTGCTACACTACCTTATCTGCCCTCAGAAGATGAATGGTAGAAAAAACCTGTTATTCCTAGCAATGTCTCAGCATACTGGTTTTAATCAATACTTGTGGACAGACTACAATTTTACCCATAATTATGTCTTAATACAGACTAAATATTACTTGCATTCCTGGATTTTAAGAAGGTAATTAATGTTTATGCTCTCATGTCTATACTCTCCAATTGTCATTCTTCCTGCAGATTTTCTTCTATCTATATAAAAATTTGCCACGAGGAAAAATAATATCTGAATGAGCCTCTGACAGACTGAATAATAAAAAGCAAAATACATTATGTGGTTTTAGAAAATTACACTTAAAACCACCTCTGAAATTTAAAAAGAAACACGAATAAGGATTTTAGGCAAATTACTTCCATTAATGTCATTGGGAATTCTCTGGCTACGATCCATCTGTAGTGGCTTTCTTTTTTTTTTTTTTTAAGTAGCACTATATTGTCAGGAAATATACCACTGTTCAGTAATTGCGAGGGTACCTGGAGCTTTAGGAACTCATGTAAGGGGGAAGATTATAGAATACCCATTAAATACCGTATCCTAGAATTTCCAGTGATAATTCAGTATGCTAAAGTGTTCCTTCTTGGAGATCTCTTTCCCCCTTTGCCTAATCAAATCTAAACTGTTCTCAGACAATTGCAAAATAAATATATATATACACTGAATAAGATTAGCTTCTGAGCTATATCAGATAAGTATATTCATCTGCAGCACGTCATCAACTGTCCTGTGTTATTGCACTTCTTGCTTGGTGGGCTTGAAGAAAATACATCGTGTGCTGTCTATGCATGGGAAAGTAATACTACACTGAGTGTCTGAGTATATAAAGTTTAATGCAAAATAGGCACAAATAGAAATTACTTCTGTAAAGTCATTATTTATGTCGCTCCTCCTAATTATTTAAGGAGAGCTGGATTTAGCTACATAAATTGGCTTGTAAAATCTTCAGTAGATAAGTGGCTTTGTTCATAGTAGTACATGTTTTAGTACAAAAGTATACACTTCTTCCACTGCTTAAACCATGCATTAAACATTTAATTCTTAAAGCATTATAAAACCATCAACACTGCACAGCAGTATAAAATTGATAGAATGTTTTTCTGTCATGTGCTGTGAAACTGCTTATAAATTTTGAATGTATTTGGTCTGTCATCAAAGAACAAAGTATGAAGACATCACATTAGAGAAGCTATAGTTACACTGTATTTCTGTAAGACTGAGCCGCCTAAGAAATCTGTACAGAGTAACCTTCTGTGCATGATCTATGGATTTTTTTTTCCTGTTCAACTCAGAACTGTGACCAGTTCTAGGACAATTGATGATAATGGAGTGTATGGCTAGGAGGGTAACAGCCAATGGAAAAAATAATACTTAAAGTCAGAATGTAGATTTTATTAGATTTTTTTTTTCTTTGCGGAAAAATGACAGTTGGGAAAACAGGCCTTTTCTCTGATTCAGTAAAGTGAAGGAATATTTATTTGCCCTTTCACTACTGTTTCATTGGGTCTGTGGAATCATTAGGGCTCCTCTTGGACGAGCTCTTACATTGGAAACAAAAAAAACCCCAAAAACCCCAAAACAAACAAAAAAAATTTACAGTACTGCTAAACTCCAATGATTTAGTGAAACAAGAATCCTTGAATTTAAATATAAAACCCAAAAGTACTTCTCAGCTGACTTTCAACTGCAAGAATAATCAGGGCTTATAGGTCCTATATGGGGTGCTTATTTGTCTTGGGAGCTACCGGCAGCCTGCTGCACACAGGTCTTTTTACAGTAGGCAGCATTGCTTTGGAAATGTGTCTATATGAATCATGAACAATCCTACCAGAAGGAATTGTTGCTTTGAAAATATACTAATTTGACAGACTGCCTATTTTAAAAAAGAATAGTTGTTTTGTAGAATTAGCAGGAAGCTGCTTAAATTCAGTTGCTACTGAAGAACATTGGGATTTAGACAGTAACTTTAGCTCAGAAATGTTTCACCTTGAGCACAAAGGCTTTGTCTGCTCTGTTTCACATGGTCCAAGGCTGCCTTTAAGAATAATATATGCCATTGCAGCCATCTAGGTTATTTGCTTTTATGTCAGATAGGCCTGAAGAGAAAAAAAAAACTTTGGATCTTTGTGTAGAACTTCTGTCCACTTTTCATTCATAGAAATCACATACTTTGTTGAAGCTTAGTCTAGAGATAGTTTTCCTTCAGAGTATGTAGACACAGACAAGATGATGAACTTTTTCATATTTTTATTTCATCTCTGCTTCCCCTTTGCTTTTAAGGGATTGTAATCTGCATGCAGAGAGGAACAACTGCTTCAAACTCACCTTCCTGGGTCTGCCATGATTGTACTTCATGTTCCTCAGGGATCTAAATCAACAAACCAAGAACCAAATCAGTGTATTTCACTGTTCACCCTTTCTGTCTCTGTGGCTGGGCTTCTCTTGGTTTGGTTTTAGTTTTAATGACAAATATTTCACCCTGTTATCCAGGCTGCCCAAATACTGTTGGGTTGCTTTCTTATGGATTCATGTATTCAAGACTTCATTATTTTTTCTCCCCAGGCCTGTAAGACTTACTCTTAAGACTGTAATATTTAGTAATATTCCTGGGAATGCCATTAATTCTGAAAACTTCAACAGCTTTATATATTACCTTGTTTTTGCCTAGCAACCTTGCTTCACATCTTGTTTCCTTCACACAATCTTATATTCATGTGATGCCTTAATCAGTAGAAGAATAACTTGTGGCATATTATTTTCTCAGAATTTGCTGCTATAAATGGTGGCAATCTCTAAGAAGACTGGGCTGTGTATGCAGAAAACCAGTTCAAGAATCCTGCTGCAAACATTAAACTAAAAAGCTTTCTGCAGTAAATAGCGTTCTGACAAGAGCAAGAGGAAAATGGTTCCCTTTTTGCACATTCTTTCTTCCTTACCATAGTAAGCAAGGCCTTGCTTACTGCTGCTTAACAGAATAGCTTTACAAATGTAAATGTCATCGCTTCTGCTTTGCATGCATTTTTAGTTTAAATTGCAATTGTGCTGCAGTTGCTAAGAGTCTGCTGAAGTCTGATTCTGTAAAACTTCTTTGAAACACGGATCTTCAGGCTAATGTCATTGATCAAATTGGGTCTGAGAATAGTTTACCAGATTGCTTTGTGCAGTATGTGTGCTTGTACTCCCTGGCTGTGACTATGCTGCTATTTCACCCATGAATAAAATGTTTCTGTACATTTGTAATTCAGATTTTTTGTAATTAAAGTTGTTGCATTAATTTAAGTGAATATATTGTTAATTCAGTACTATAGCTTGTATATGTTTTAACAATAATGACTATTTTGGTACTTCTCTTAATGAACTATTTTCTTTAATAACAATTATTCCTTTATTATTATTATTACTATTCTTATTCTTCTTATTATTATTTACTATATAGTACCCCTACTGTTGAATTAGCCTTAAAGATAATGGACACCAAACTGATTTTGTGCATTTTCACTATATTTTATTGTATGACTAATGATAACTTTTCATTATAAAATGTAAAAAAAGCAAAGAACTTTGCACTCCCGTTTTCATCAGCTTCTGTAATTAATGGTTTATGTTTATTAAATTATTTAAATTTTCATCACATGTCAAGGACAATCTACCATATGCTTTACACTAATTAGTACTTTGTTTATTTTAGGAATTTGATTAATTCAGCAGCTACTTTTAAAATAGAGCCAGCATAGCTCTATTTTAGCCAGCATAGCAAAGGAGGTTTTGTTTGAATTTTCCAAAGACAAAATAAGGCTCCTCTTCTTTATCAGTAGCCCACTCTGGCAGACACATACCCAGATCCTCAGCAGATGATTCAGGCACAGCAATAAGTGAGGTTCTAGATGCAGTACAGTTATGTAGTTTGTCTTTTAAAAATCACAGAATTAAGTGGAAGTCAGAATGTTTCTATGTGTGACATCCAAGGTTTATAAACACTGATTTTCTTTCAAAAAGGGAAAAAACCCCAGAATTCACACGATACATATTTAAATGAGGCTAAGAAATAGGCTTTACTGTTTCTTGAATGGTTGATGTGTTTTCTTAGTCCTAGAATGTCAATTACCGTTACAGAACAGCTCTGGTCTTTCCTATAGATAGCTTTGTACCTTCTTGGGAATCACTGTAATTTAAGAGTCCCTTTGACCATCCTTCTCTACACCCCTTATTGCTAATATGAAGCCCTTCTAAATAAGACTTGGTTCTATGCCAACCTCATTTAGCAAACATGGCATTTCTGAATAATGATTATGTCAAAATGCTAGCATGTTTTAAGAGATGTTGATAGTGTTTGTGTATTAAGACAAAAACTAAAATAGCACTAGAAAAGAAGCTTTTATACCTTGGAAAAACATTTGTCTATATTTAAATAAGTTTCTTTGCAGAGCCTCATTTGATTTATATTGCAAATAGTTTGTAACTTATGATTTGTCACAATAATAATTTGAATGGTCAATCATCTGTGATCTTTTTTAGTTCACAAACATAACAGATCATCTGACATTGTCTCCACTTTCATGGAGTGTACTTTGATAAGTTTGCTTTAAATTCAGCTTTTTGGGCACACAGGAAAGGTTTCTTTAGAGTTCTGATATGTTCTGCATTGATGCATTTCATCAGGCTGATACACTGTAATGCAACACAAACCCATAAAATTCCATGCAACCTGTCTGATTAATTCATTTGGAGAGTGTTAAATTCAAAAGTGTTTTGCTATATTGAAGCTGATAAAAATATCCTGGAATGCAAAATGGTCTGTTCTGCTTACAGATGGCTGATATCAATAGGTACCAATATAGTATTTTAGTTTATGTAACATTCCAGCTTTATTTATATACAGGTATAGATTTATTTATTTATTTATATATCATTTCTTTGATCGTTAACGTGTTAGGTGAAAATATTTTGTTTATATATCATAACGCAATTACAGGAGAAAAAAATACAGAAATATGTATAATAGTGGGTTTATGAAGTCCTCCACTCAATTGTTTATACAGAAGTACTTTTTACTTACTACCACGATGCTTGCGCATTTACATACTTTCTAATGGTATATGGGTAGAATTCTGTTATTTTCAGTCTAACTAGCATTAAAAGCCTAACACACTGCACAAATGCAGGTGGAAATAAATGTCGTTATGAACAATTTGTTTACCTAAAGTTTCAAAAGTTCGTTTACCTCTCTCACATTCGAGGACCCTGAAACTTTCATTTATTTTTTTGTGTGTTTCCCATCAGGTTGAGCAGTTCCTATTTCCCTGAGCATCTGAAATTAATTTTCCTAAGTTATAGGTGCTTATAATGCTGTCTCACTACCATAATTCATTGCTTCTTAGTGATTTTCTACAGCAAATATTTCATGTAATTTATCTTTCAGTATTAAGGAGGAATCTGTATTTAATTGACTCTTAGTACAAATTCTGCTGCATTTTTTAACTCTGTGTTTTCTGTTCAAAAGTCTAATCTAGCAAGGTTTCTCTAGGCAGAAAGCTAATTTCTGAGTTCAGAGATGCTACACCCTGTCTAATCGCTGGTTAATTTTGAAAAAACTTGAGGCATTGAGACTTTTCTTTCTGTGTGGATGTTCTTTGGTGCTACCAAGCATCTTGCTTGGCCCAGGGAATATCACACCAAGGTTGTTCTATGATCTGCTAAGCAAGTTTTTTCTTTCTAGTTTGAATGGCAGCTTAAAATTAAAATTTGAGTATTTTGAAAAAACTAAGCCATGAAAATTTGCTCAGAAATCTTCAGCTGAAATTAAAGAAAATAAAGATATTAGAAGAGATAAGGTCTGAAAAGGCATTTTCAGTTAATGCCTCCTTTCCTTGAAATCTTAACACATTCCATTAAAAAAAACCCCAACACACTTTTTTTTAATTTTAAAATTTCATCTGAATAATTTTGTTTCTACTCTAAAGTTTGCCAAGCTTGTTGCATTCTCCTCTTCATAAAAAGTAATTCTCACCCTAATTAGTGTTTATCTTCTCCTTTGATACCAATATTTGATTTTTAATAATGCTTTTCTGCAAGTTTAGTCTGATCTAGTAATCAATTCTTGGATTAAGTCTTCAGAATCTATTGCAGCTTTATTAGCAAAAAATTCCATTCTTCTGATTTCAAACCGAAGAAGAGAAAAAAGCCTAGCGAGTTTTGTGGAACTAAACAGTGTCCATGGAGCCTATAAATTACACTATCTTAATGCTAACACAACTTGGCTGCATCTTCACTCTAAATCTTGGCATTTGGTTGATATTTTAATAGGCACAGACTGCTTATCATGAACAAGATTCTTCTGTGTTTACACTGGCCTATTAAAGGCTAAGTTCCACTGCATGACTTCTAAAGATATATAAAATAAAAATTAAAAGCAAATTCTCCTTTAGAAGACTAGAAGAAAGACCTAGACACATCCTCTAAACCAAATGCTTACTGTAGTGTAAAGTGAAATGTTAAGAAATACTAAAACTATTGCTTTAATTTTAGTATATCATGAAAATCAGAATGGTATGAAAATTGATACTGGTAAATTCAGCACATCATATCATATCTAGTATTTCAGGAAATACCATTCATTGTGTTTAGGAAATACTAAAAATGTGTGAGAAAATGCCTTATAATCTAGTACATCACGTTTTACTGATAATGGATTTTATTTATTTTTTTTTAAATATCTTATTAGTGTTTCTAATGCAGTCATGGAGAAATTTGAAAACATACTTTCCAGGTACACAGGAGTTTTGACATAATTATTTGTTTGAAAAAAAAAAACCAAGAAAAGAGTCATTGACTTAGATTTGTAAAATTGGGTTACAAGGAACAACAAAAATACTGCATCACTACCCATATTATTTATTATTTCCAAAATTAAAAAAAAAATTTGGAACAATGTATTTTAGTTGTTTGAGGATTAGATGGCCTTGTGCTTAAGTTAATGGTAACTAAACATTTCTATGTCCCTGTGAATTAGAAAATATTAACAGATATACTGTTAAAAGATGTATGTATTTCTGTAGAAGTATTAACTTTTTATAGATTTCTATGTACCGTCTGGATGCTTTTAAGACTAAATTAACCTGTTATGAGCACAATAATAATAAATCTTTAGTGTATATAGATAAAATAAAACAGTGCAATTACTACTGAAGGGTAATCAGTACACTCTGTTATCAAAAGCTAAAATGCTTAAAAATGTCCATTAGAAATTGCAAGAAAAGAAAAAAGTTATGTAATTTCCTCTTCTTGTTAAAATTATAGGAGAAAAATCTGTCTTGTAATGGAATGAAATTTAGAAGTGTTTTGCATTTAGCCTATCCCTAATGCTATTTTTACTGGCATAAACATATATAGCAGGAAATATTTGAAGAATTGCAGTACCCAAAGTAAAGAGCATCTTTTTGAGCAAATATTGTGTAAAATCAAAGTTTGAAATTTTGCAGACAGCTTACTACCTTGAGTAAATTTTCATGCTTCAAAATTGTGTCAGGGGGAAAGTCCCAGTTTTACAGGGACTTGTGCAATTGAATCATGAGCATCTCCCAGGACAGAGGTCAAGTGACAGAGGCTGCATGGCCCCACTGGATAATGTGTTCCAGCACTTAATCACAGTCATGGTGGGAGAAAAAAAAAAGTGAAAAACGCTAGAGGAGTTTAAAAATGGGTTATACAGGACTCTTTAGGCATCAGGCAAAGTGTAGTTGATTTCACTTTGGAGCAGGATGGAAGAGGAACTAGACTGTCTCATTTATATCATGTATGCCTATGATTTTATGATTTTTGTGATAACGAATTCTGCAATTAATACATTTTTTTGCTTTTAATTGCAGCAGGAAAAGCATCATGAAAGCTCAAGAAATAGAGGTAAGTGCCAATTATTTTCAAAAAGTGGACATTCGTATAATTATCACAAATGTAACATTCATTATTGGTAAAAACCATCCAGATGGATTGTCTGCTGAGTATTTTGGTATTTGAAATGACAAAAATATATCCAGGAAAGGGGTTGAAATTTAGAAAGTAAATGTATTAGCTGCTATTTTTGGAACTCTGAGATGTACAACAATGATTGCTGCTCTCTGGATGGGATGGGATGCACAGCTTCTCACTGTCTGTGTCCTTGACTATCGCTGGTTATTACACTTCCATAAAACATCAGTACCATCAGTTTTCCTTCTCCCTTTCCATTCAGTAAATCTGAAACTGGATGTGATTCCAAACTGTGCACAAATGAATCATGTCCTTAATAGGCTGCCTTGCAAAATGATTGTTGTGGGTGGTTTTTGCGTACTATTTAAGTTTTCATTGCACCTTACTCTGTGCCAGTGGCTAAGCACTATGTGAAATAGAATATCCAGGGTTAGAAACAGCCTTGTGTCAAGAAAATTAAGACTTCCAAAACCCAAATGTGGATTTCACACTTTTTTTCTAATACGAAGTCTGTAAAGAGACAGAACATCCAAATCTCTCGGTTAAAAATGGCTAAGCAAGCAATGAAAAGCAAAATTGCCAATTGTAGCAAAGATTGTTCTCTTGATATTTTAGTCATTTATAGAGATAGGATATGAGATACTATAAAAGGAAAACAAAGGGAGGGTAGGAGAAAGAGCAGTGGTTAAATGTTTCAAAGAGAGGAGGGAATGAAGGTGCAAACCAACCTATATCTTTTTTATTGCCTTAGGAAGCAATGTGTAATAATATCACCTGAGTTAGCTGTTCTTAATTCAGTTATTTATGTATCACAGTGCTCATTCATCTCAATTGTCTTGCTTTCTCTCACACTGAGGCTAAACACAAGCATCTGAAGGCAAACTAAAGCTGATGGTTGATTGGAGCTCTGTCAGGACAATTACATTGTTTAAGATGATATAATGATTTACATCATATGAATGACCTATGGTCCTTCATTTGAAGAATGTGCACAGGAAAAATAATTGAACCAAAATTCCCCATCATTTTCAACCAATTTGTGATTTATAATTTTCTTTTCTGAGTTAATACAGTATGAAGTTGAATCTTCTCTAGAAGTAGTGAGTGTATCCATGATGTATTGTCCAAAAAACTTTCCTGACTTAATACAAATTATAAAAAAGACTGTAAAAACTCTTATTGGATTAGAGGGATAAATTATCTGTGAATACTGAAGGATTCTGAAATGGGCCATTCTTTGTGTATTTTTATGATTTATGTCAGTTATATATTATGTTTGACATTCTTTTTTGCACACCCCACCCCATGCTGTTGCCAGGTGCTCATTACGGTGTGTATGTGAGCAACATGCAAAAGTAGGAACAAACTAATGAGCTGGATGGGAGTGCCCATCTTATTCATTAGCTGTTAGTTTGGTTAACTAACCACAGAAACAGTTTTCAAAGAATTATAAAATAGTGCCTGCAACTGCAACCAAAGGAACCCATTAAACTCTACTTGAAGGGAGATATCCATTTTCTCCAAACAAGCAGTGAAATTGGTGCTCAGCTGCACAAAATTTGTTGTGATTGTATCTGTAACAACACTTGAGGAAATTTTTAACCTGCTAAAGTTCTTGCAAGATATGTTCATCTCTGCCTAAACTGACAATTCAACTTGGAAGATTTTGGTGGTCTGGAAGACTAATCATACTCAGAGTAGTCTTTGGAACATATATGTATCTACAGATATACTTTATTGCATAATGCTGTTTTGAAGTGGGTTTATGACTGGGATTTTTTGTGGTGTTCAATATGTTTTCATATTCTTTAAATTTATTTGTTTTCCTGTGTTCTTTTCCCATGTAATTGCAAAGTTTCAGAAAGATATTTTTATTTCACTTACAGCATATATAATTTTAAAACTCTTTCTACGTAAAATACTGGTTGGTTCAGATAAAACAAGACTAAATTAATGTTTCAGCATAAGCATTTTTGTCTTGTCAGTGAGCATCTGCAGTTCACATGTAATATCTAAATGTCTTGTGCTCTGCATATGTTCTTGTGAGGTAGGTAAATTTTCCTGAACTTCTCAGGACGGGTTTCTAGCAGTATTCCTTACACTCTGCGTATTTCAGCCACTGCATATGGTAAAAGGAAAAAATGTTTTCTGTGGTTTCTTAACAGTTCTGACACTTCCAGAAGAAGTGTTGTCTTCTTAATTCAGAGGACAATTACAGCTCATTCTTACCAAGTGAAATGCTGGAGTCTCTGTTGTGCCTCATAACTTCTGTTAATGTCAGTAGTTCAGTATCTAATTTTGATTAATAATTTCATTAGATTGTATTTTTTAAGAGATGGGGATATTGCAGCAGAATTAAAGTCAAATGCTTTTTGACTTCAAGAGGATCAAGATATTAGTAAAAAGGACCATTCTGTATCTTTTATTATGTTATGAATGCCTAGTAATTTTTCATTTTGTCTAATTTATTGCCATAAAATAGATCTGATTCCTATTCTTTTTCCAGTACGGATGTTTTTATTGTTCTGTAGGGTTTTTTTTCTCCTGACACATTTCTGACCTGCTTGTTTTTCCCATCTGTTACTTTTGTTTTCAGCCTCTAAGTCAATCACACCAGAATAGAAGCCAATACTCAAACACACCCTCTTCTGACACTAATCCCATCTCCTTCTGATCTGTGATATTCTTGTCCTTGTTTTACTTAACAGATAACAGATCTTTTTGTACACTGTTTGAGAAAAGCAACACGGCTTTTATGTATAATACTATGTTAATATTTTACAATTTTAGTGTATGTCGGCAAATCTCCTTATGCCTCTGAGAATTTTTTGTATGTGAAAATGATTATCACCAGAGGAAAATACAAATTAAATTAGTTTTATAGCACTTCTGTAATATGAAAGAAATAACAAGACAATCACCAACTAAACATTGCTGACTTTTAATTGCTGGCTTGAAGTCACATTTGACCTTCCTTACCTTTCTTTTCCAGTGTTAACTCCTTCAGACAAAAGAATGTTTTATTCCAAACCTGTAGTGGAAGATAAAATAGATATTTTTTGTGATGAATTGGAAACATCAACAATTGTGTTACATTTAAGCAATGTGAATAATTTTCTTCCCAGCCTGTGCTTGACTTTGGAGACATTCACATGCTTTTAATAAATAACATTAGAAAGTTTAAAATAGAAATAATTTCTGTCAATATTATTCTGAAAAACTTTTATTTCTGAAGTATCAGAAGGTTGACCAGTGATGCATATCAACTGTTTGCCAAACCTGAAAGGCATCTCAATTCCTTTTCTCAGAAAAAAAACACTGGCACACAAGAAATGACGAGCCACAAAAATATTTCAGTTAACTTATAACATTTCAGATCAGTTCCTAAGTTCAGTCACAGTTTGAATTACAGTACAATAATTTTCATTTCTGAGAATTTAGTAATCGATTTCACTATAGAGAAGCAATGTGTTATAGGTTTCTAAAAATCCCCAGTTCTGAATTTAGACTGAGAGTAAGGTGGTTGTTGTGTTGATACAGAACAATGATGTGATGGTGTACACTAGGTGTGTAACTTTGCCTATTAGTTTGGCAACTTAGAGAACACCTTTTGAAAGATAGAAAAGGTGCTCCATCTTAGATTTGGAAAATACACACTTTTCATAGCATCTTCAAAATGTGCATGCAAATAATTTTAATTATATTAACTTGAAGAGTTTTTTACTTTAGTTAAGTGCACTTAGGTACCAACTGTATAGGATGCTTTTAAAATGTTTGCTAACTACTATTGATCTGAGCTTTGAATATCACTAACACTCAGCATTAAACCGTTTAGAGAATTTTGACTGACATAATTCTAATTGCAACTTGAGCTTCTAATTGTACTCAATACTTCTCATTTTATGCTTACCTTAATAATCTGAATGTAAAACCATTGTTGACTCACAGATCAGTTTCAAAAACTTAATTCTCTATGATTATGAACATATTGAAGACTCTCCTGATGTCATTAACAAACATCTGTTCCTTTTATAATCTTTAGCTACCAAAATTAGAGAGGAAATCATATAGGCATCACTTACATATCTTACTTGCCTTTTACTCCTTAAAAAGTTAGCATACCTGCACAACAATTGTGGCCTTTTTTGGGATCCCAGATTGGTGTGATCTTTTTCTGTGCACTGATGAATGTAACACAAGAAGTGCTGAAAAAAAGCTTAAAAAGGTTCAATATTGAAAGAATTTAAGGGACAAAATCAGTAAGGCCTTATTTGAATAATAACTTGTGAAAGTGAAATTGCATCTGGAGATACTCTCAAATGCCAGAGGGTGAACAAACTGTTACATCTATCCTGCAGTAGATATCCTTGCATAATCCTGCAATGTCTGGCTGTTATTACTTTTGATAAAGGACAAAGCATGTTCTGATGCGGAATACATGATATCGGCATCCTCTGTCGTATGAAAACCATTAACTGTGGCAAAAAATACAGTTCATTACCTTCTGTAATGTATCCAATGATTCCTTTTGTCTACTCAAGCAAATGATTCGTATTTCAACAGACCTGTATTAATTGTGTATGGTTAGAATGTGAACTGCAATCCTCCTGGACTGAATTGACTAATGTTATAGTTTATTATACCGTAGAAGCTTCTCTACTAGTTCAGTACATTTCAGAAAAAACTGTAGTATTTTAGAGAATATGTATAGCAGCAAACAGGTTGGTAAATGTTTATCCGAGATCATTGTTTTCACTGAAATGCAGCTACTAAATGATCTGACCTACAGTGTTTGTTCTGAAGTTATTTTCTTTGTCGTTATGTTCCAACTTACCTGAGTGAATAAACTTTCAAGAGTTGGTGTGAGGATTTTTGAATTAAGCATACCAAATATGATACCCTTTATCCTGTTCTGTTCTCCTCCAAGGCCTAGTCAACTGAAACTCAAATTTCTTCTGTTACTTAAGAATTGCCATAAGAAATGGAGTTCTGTTATCCACCTGAATTTTCCTGTCCCTTTCTTACAAGAGACCTACAGACATAGTGTTAATAACTGAATGTTTTGGGGTGTTCTTTATGTATTAGTATATTGGAATGGCTTTAGCATGATTAACATTTATAGAAATTATAACACTGAGTTCTGAATCAATTCAGAGTCATATTACGAAACGCATTTAAAGAAACAAATTTTTTCCTGTGTGAAAATAATTTTAGTATTACAGTTAATCTTAAAATTTATTTTTCAGCAGGCCTGAAGCTCCTTTTCAGAAAGTAAAGTGAGTCAGTGTCAGATATCAGTTCTGGGTAATATTTTGATAACTGTGTATTTACCCAGACATAGAAAGTATACACTTAAGAGCAAGGTCTCTCCTGTATATACAGTTTTGTGGAAATGTTTTCTTATTTATTTTAAATAAAGCATTATTTGATGATGCTGAATTCCAATTTTGATATCTATCTGTCAATACAGCACAGTATTTGTATATCAGACCTGATACCAGTGTAATGCCATGGACACAAACAGTGTAAACTGCACAAATATGGATTCACCAGTTGTTGTCTTGAGGTAAACATACTTTATCTTAGTCAAGAAATTAATTAAAAATGCTGAAGTAATAACAAGTGACTACAACATGGTGCAAATATTTTACAGAATTGCAGCATTTACCTTAATCTAAATTCAAGACCTACATTCCATATCAGTGAAAAATTGTCTGCAGTTTTAGTATGTTAGTGTCAGGGGAAGAACATTATCACATGGAATTTCTTGAGTGTTTTGTTACAAATTATGTCTGCATTTTCACAGAGGAGTTATTTCCAACCTTATGTTGTGTGCCTGCAAAATTTCCAAGTCCATTTTTGTTATGAGCAAATATATATACTAGAAAGATAGTAACTAAAAGCCAAAAGAGTCAGAATGAGACTAAAAAAATTTTTGTAAATTACACAAAAATTCACAGTTGCCAGTGTATATTCAAAAATCGATTGGAATAATCAGATGCATCTCTAATTTTTCTTAAATGCACATCCATTATTTCTGCCACTACTTAAAACTGTGTGAGGGGATGCACATATAATCTGATAATGACTACAGAGATAACTACTGATATTTATTACATAAATCTATTATATGTATTATATGATAATGTATATATATATGATCCTATATACATGATATAATAATGTATATGTAATGATAGTGGACAAAATGTGAAAGCAAAAATATTCTACAGCTGTGCTCTATTGCATTCATAAAAGGATGAAATCCATGTCAGGTGTGTCTGACTTGTTAGCAGCTCTAGGAATTGTACATACAAAGAATTTCTTTGGATTTTCTTTACAGCAGGAAAATGTACATCTGAGTTCTGTTTTCTTCTCATATGCAATATTCATTGCATTCAGAAACTTGGGAGGGAAAAAGATGGTCTGTGTCAAAATTCTAGGCAAGAACTCTTCTCCAAAATGATATATCTATTCTAACAGGAAATATAATGGATATTTCTGCCTGTAGTAGCATAGTCAAGGTAACATAAGAGATTGGTATTCCTATCTTGTTAAAAAAAAAAAAAAATCCATGTCCTCCTAAAATTTAGGTTGCATTCTGTTAAATTATTAAACCTATTTCAAAGTAGATATTGTGAACTTGACAAGAGAGAATAAGTTCTGCGGTATTCATGAAGTTTCTCTCTGTAGTGCACAAACACATAATATGAACAGATACAGCAGAGAAGAGATTCAATGCTGGCAAGGGAGGGCAGTGCTGAATGCTGATCGGAACACATATTCATTGCTATTAAGACTTTACTAGCTTTAAAGAAGTCACTCAAAGGATGAATGTAGCAATTTTGGGTATTTAAATTTAAATGTATTGGTAGTCTGAATTTTAATGATGTGAGACCCACAAGAGACTTTGAATAGCAGCACAGTTTGATCTTTTTTTTTCATGTAAATTTTGTTTTAAAGCTTCCATGTAAGAGTAGTTACTGTTGAACATTAGAGTGAAAATGTTTTAGGTAATGTCTTGTGTTTCAGGAGTAGGCTGAAAAGAGTTAATGAATATGACTTGACTTTAAGTTAGTCTATTCTTTCATTATTAATAATGTTGAGTTTTTAAAGTTAAAAATTAATGCTAAAAGCTTTATAATTTTATATATTAAGATTCTTCTTTGTGCTTAAGACAATGTGTATTTTCAATAATGGCTTTGGTTTACCTCTTTCTTTCATCTTAAAAGAGGTCCAAATACCAAAGGTGGCTTTATGAAGTAATTTGAATTAGCTCTTGAGCACTGAATATTTTCACTAAATTCACAGAAAAAGTATACTTGGATCCTTTAATACAGATATGTGTACATTAGTGCACTGTCTGTAGGCTGTGCATGCCATGTTTCTCACACGTAGTGAATATTTCTTTGATTACACTAACCATAGATATCTAAATGTAAAATGGGTAATTTCCTGTGAAGCTTAGCTGGTTTAAAATATTATCTGCCTCTTCTGTGTACCCTGCTCCTTTGCAGAACCTTCATTCTCAAAATGAAAACCAAAATATGATTTGTATCAGCACCACAGATATCTTCGTTAAAGCTATTTCACACTACTTGTGATGCAGCAGGCAATTATTATGACCAAAAATAAACTAATGAGAATGATAGAAAGTGCAGCTCATATTTTGTGTAACAGACTGCTGAAGCAAGATAATCTTCCTATCTTAACAACTTGAAGTTTTCCCTTTAGAATAGAGTTTCAAAAAGCAAAGTACATGTCAGAAGCTATCCTAATGCCATTAGATGAAAAACTTGCATTTTATTTGTAAATATGTATACAATGTAATAGCTAAAAAGTCTATATTGGAATTTTTGGGAAAGCAACTTCTGTTACTGGGTTTTATTTGCCTATAGCACGACCCTTGCTTTATCAGTAGATCTCAGTATTATCTCAATAGGTTTATATAAAATAGTGTGCTGTGGTACCTCATTACTGAACAGAAAGGAGGCTATGATATTTATATCACTGAAAAAGATATACATAGAGATCATTTTAAAAATCCACAGAGATCTTTACAAGCTCTACAATAATTTTTTTAGATATGAACTTAAAATCCAATATAGGCAGTAGTTCAGTTAGACTATTCATAAGGAAGTATTTAAAGTTGAGAAAGGGTTGTTATGAAAGAAAAAGTGAAGTTGAGGAGGCATACATAACATTCAGAAGCAAGAGATCTGGTAGATGTACTGGTATTTCAGAAATAAATTCTATTTAATTTATATTTAAAAAAAAAAAACCCACCTGTAAATAGGTATCTTTTTCACTCAGGTATAAGGCCACTGGTTTTTATTGTATATTTATAACACTGATAGCTATCAGCATAACTTGCATATAGGTTTTCTGCTGCTTACAGGCTATAAACTTTTAAGAACACTTATGCAGAAAAAACCTGACATGTCTGTGTTACATAGAAGAAATTTCTATACTCATGCCATCTAAAACAGAATTACTTTTTGCATTCATATAGTGTTCTTCAGAATGCTATTGATTATACATTGAAAAGATATTTTCTCCTATCAAATAGCTCTTGCAAGCAACTTAAAGGATAATCAGAACTTATATGAACTTGAAAAATGAGTCGGTTGAACAAAATTTCCACCTCAACTCTCATCCCCAATTATTGCAGCGCTGTATATCATTCAGATGCTGCTTGAGACAATTACAGTATTCATTTTTTGCCTTTGCCTTTGAAGAGCAAGGGTTGATGTGTTTCATTATCATTAACGTCGTGTTCTGGTTTACTCCAAGCACATTCTTTTGCCACTTGCCTTAGACACCAGAACATGATTAACAGTGTCAGATCCTGTTAACGTTTACATCATAACTGAAAGTAGATGTCACAGTGAAGTGCAAATTAAAGACTGCTAAAGTGCCTGCCACTAACAATTATGGTGGGGCAGCATAAAATTTCTTGTTTGTTTCCAAAGGTCAGATTAATAAAGCTGCGTGGCACATTATCATAAAGGGTGGACCCAGCTGTCTGTTTAGATTATGCTTAAGAGTCTAGTGTTTCTAAGGAAACTTTGCAAGGAATGAATGCATCCATTTTAACTAGCAGTTTAAGTGTGGGTAATTATTGTACCTTATTCTGAAGGGATCAAAACTAGGGGTTGCTGTCACTCAAATGTCTTTCTGATTTTTAATTCGTATATATAAAAATTAGATTTCTATTATAAATTTCTTTTTTAATCCTTAAACTTAAAGTAGCTCCCCAAGAGTTGAAAAGCTAAATTCTTAGAGGAGTGAGCTGTAAATTAAACTGCATCAAATATTAAAAATAGACCTATCTATATATATTGCTACATGACACAAATTGGGACTACAAGGAACTGAACTATTTAAATTAAAGATGTTAATTCTATTAAAACAATGGATAGATATATTATAGCTCAAAATTTAATTCAAGAGAGTAAAATTAAAAATTGTGTTTATATTGTAGCTATTCAGGTGATTAGTACAAAAAACATACAAAATTCATACAAAATTTTTTGATTATGCAGTTGTGTACATGTTTAGCAAATGATTACAGCTTTCTACTCTTTCTTCCTAATATTAAAATTTCTGCTCATTTTTCAAAGTAGCTTTTAAAATGTTTGCTGAAATGTAAAAATTAATTTGTTAGTATTAAAAATGGTGGGATTTGTTTTGTTTTGTTTTTTTTGTTTTTTTTTTTTCTTTTCTTTTCTTTACATACACATAACAGTATCCTGGGGTGACAACAGGGATGTCTTGGGGTGTCTTGGGTTTCTCTTAATTTGTCTCAAACTTGGACACCTGTGAAAAAAAGGAGACTTCTGATTTGGCAAGAAGTTGTCAGCAGAGTTACTAAGATATAGATCTAAATATACTACTGAAGGAATTGAATAATTTTTTAGGTTTATGTTGAAAATAAGGTTAAATGTCATGGCATAAATTTCAAGAAACTGGAATAAGATTTTTCCTATAATCAAGAAACAACAAAGGAAAATAATAAAAAAAATTTCATCAACTGTATGATAACTTGAGTAACCAAAATGTCATAAACCCCCCAGATGTTCATAACGTGTCAAGGTTTTCCTAGCACAGGTAGAGAAATACTAAAAAGCGTTATATATGACACTTCTTAAACCTCACCTGACATACCATATCTATGTCAGAATGTTATGTTTTAGACTGAATTTAATTTGATCATAAGCAAATACAGAGAAGGGTTACTCTAGTGATCAGACTGTATTTTTAAGTAAAACTCAAGAACACAGCTTGTTTTTCCTAGCAGAATGGAATGCTTAAAAGCATGTTGATACAAATGCTTGAAAAAAGCATGAAACTCCCGAAATGAAAAGTTAGGTAGATTATATTATTTTAAACAAGAGGCAGTATTTCTTGCACGCAGCAAGACATTTCTCCGTGTGCAGTTTTTTCCTCTTTGCCTGAATTAATATGATATTAAAAATGCTATGTGTGATTGTGTGCAAATAATAAAGTAAAAATTGATTGAAACCTGTTTCAGGAGGAATTTCCCTAGTTCTGTGAAACTAAGGAGGAGATTTGGTGCTTTACTTGTGCACAAATTTATTTGAGTTCATGCAAAGTGATGCATTAATGAAAGAAAAATCTCCGGAAGTTGCCTGAAAGAGATGGCACAAGGAGTCACTCAGCCTCTCCTTTAAGTTGAAGCAAGACTTCTCTTATCTGGAAGACTTATCTAAGGTGTGCTGTTTATACGGCAAGGTAAAATGTTTCATTTTATGGGTTATGATACAATTCTCTGGTTTTTGCCTTCCCACTCCTTTGTAAAGATAACTTTTTGTGCAGCCATGGTCTGCATCATTTTCTCTAAAGCCTTCTTTTCCCATGTTCTTTCCCACCTGTGTCCCACTTTGTATAAGCTCTGTCCCCCTTTTTCATGCCAGCCATTCATATCTTTCAAGATTTGGCATGGCAGAAAGTAATCTGTGTTCTTGTGGGAGAATATATGTAAGGCTTAAAATGCAACCTCCCTTGAATATCCAAGGGTAGGGTATGCCTTTGAAATTTCGAAGGTTTTTAGAGGTTAAGTATTTGAAGTGACTTCTAGCTTTCTTCACAGTCTTAGGGTACATAGATTTCAGTTTCAGGTTCTGAAAAGAGTGAACTTTACGGGACAGTCTGAGTGGAAACAGTTCAGGTGAACATTCAGTTTGGATCATGTCTTTACAGGCATATTGTTTTGTAAATTGACCCATGCTTCTATCACCTTGGAGGGCCTGGTTAATCTTCAAGAAAGAATTTTGTTTTATTAATTAATAGGGATTGAAATATTTTCTATTTTTTTTTAAATATTATCTGAAATTATAATAGGGTAAATTTTGACTGATTCTTAAAGAATTTTTAAATTTATATGAGGTATAGATAAATGTCAGACAAAGTTTGTCTTTCAAAATTGTAATAGTTGGCAATAAGGTTTGCCAGATTTTGTTTTGCTCAGCTGTGGAAAGGGTATCCATATGGTATCATTGCAATGACAGTAACAAACTGTAATTCTGTGTGGCCCTGCACAACCACATAGGCTTTTGGCTGCTTAGGCAAGAGTTATTGATCAAAAAGCTGTTTATCAGAGTTTCCAGCCTGGGAAAGAAATACAATGGGATAGATTTTTGTTCATACACTTTTCAGAATTTTCTTGCACAGGGGTTGTTTGAAAGGTAAATTCATGGCTGATAAAGTAATGGCTGATTGCTGGTTAAATAATCTAAGAGATTTGACACGAATGGTTACACATCTAAATACCATTCTATAAGCAAGTGTCTTTGTATTCAGCAACAAAGTGATAGAGTGGGATTCTTTCTTCTCTTCATGCTTGTTGGACTTTGTAGCATATAGAATTTACTTGCACATATGGTGCCCAGGCTATACATTTTTGTTTCTCTAGCATTTGGTGTCCTGTCTAGACTTAACCTAAGCATAGGCTTAGATTGCTGTGCTGGCAGGATCTCAAAACAAAAATTCTCAATAATAAGATTCACGTTACTCTCATTTAAATTTTGCGCAAAAAACACAGATAAAATTGTGAATGCTGACCCACTAGCAATAATCAGTCAAATCTTGATGTTTTTATTCTTTTAAAAGACCATAAAAGCCATGGCAGCATTGCTTTAATGGAAATTTCAGAAAACATTTCATTATCTCAGAAATAAATAAATCCAAGAATAGTAAAACAAGCATTTTCCATAGTTTTTAAAGTCCTGCATAGAACTGATTAAATGAAGGCTCTCAGAAGGAAGGAAAGATTAGAGAATTTCAGTAAATAGAAAAGCATACAAAAAATCCCATTTGTATTATAAGTGCCACCAAGTTTCTAATAAGCGCACATTGATTCTTCCTCATAAAATGTAAAAGCTGTGATTTTGTAGCTTTAAGGATAATTGCCCACTAGAAATGCATTACAAATGGAGGAAGAAAATCCAATTAAAATATTCTGGTATCATAATCATAATTTCTATGCTCAAAGGATCATATATGTAGGTTGCACTCTGGTCTAATTAGCAGTAATCTGACCTTCTTTCCCCAGAAACACTGAAAAATCTTATTACTCTTTATAATTGTAACCGACATCCCAAAAATAAAAGCCATACATAGACTTAGGAGTATCACTGGTGAAATAACATTGGCAGAAGTAATACAGAATGATGGAAGTTAAAGAGAACGTATTTATACTGCTTAAATGTAGTCTTCCTAAGGTGGTTCAACATACTCCGGTGTAAATATATATTAATAAACTTGCAGAAATATGTCTATAGGTTCACAACGTACAGATAAAATGTCAGGACGGACATACAACAATAAAATGTGTAGAAGGAGAATCTCAGAACAGAAATGAGACTCTAGGGAAAAAATGATTTCTTGTGAGTCTTTAATAGCCTCTAAATACATATTTTAAACAACCATTTTAAGGTATTATGTCATCTACAGCAAGTGTAATAAAAGTAGCAGGAAATGTTGAGCTTTTTCCCATTCATTTCTTTATTTCCACTTCAAATTGAAGTGTTGGATTAGGCAAAATTTGGAAGTGTAATGTAATTCAAGATTGAAACATACAAGCTGAAATATACAGTATTATAGATATTTCTTCTTTTAAATTTGGGTTTTTATAGCGTGTTTGGGGAGGTTTTCGGTAAAGCACGTCGCGTGACTCTCTGTGTAACTCATTGTGTATGCACTCATTCTGGATGAATGCCCTTTAAAGCAATAGCATTTTTCATAAGTCTGTATTCTAACACACTTGCTGGACATACTAATTGCTGAATGTGCAAGATGTGTGACCTGTTATCCTCTTTCCTTGCTTATTAAGAAAAAATGTCTCTTTATGTGCCCGTTTATCTTCATAAGCAGTCAGTTGCAAATGACATTTCTTCCTTTCCTTGTCTCTCTGGAGAGGTATTATGAGACATGAAACCTGTTTACTTTCTTTCAAGCTCTTCTGTATTGACTGAGATTGCCCTTTTCCACATGTCTACTTTATTTTTGCAGTTGTGGCAAACGCTCAGAGTTTAGGGGAATCATAAATGCAAGCAAGCTACAGGCTTGCCATGCAGAGCATGAAGGTCAGTACTGTTTCTCACACTGGGATTGCAGTGTTTCATCAGACACCTTAGCAATCTGATCTAGTTGCTATCAGAAAAGTCAATATTTGCATTTTGTTGAATATGCATGCCCACCAGTGTTTGGAAAAAGGGTTATTTGGTATCTGTGCTTGTATGATTATCTTGTTTGCATTCACAAGATACTATCTGCAAATCCTCTAATGATTCAAAGACAATGTTGTATGAAGTTATTTCATTATTAGGATTAATTCATTGCTATTCTAAATTAAACAGCCTTAGAATTTTTTGTTCTTTAATTTGAGATAGGGCACTGGAAGGACAACTTGAAGAAAAATGTCAAAAAATGCTTTAACTCATGGAATGTTAAGTGTACAGAGAGAAGCCATTTTAGTTCATGTTATGTTTGCATATCACTTTTTAAAGAACTTTTAAATCGCACTGGTTGCTGAGAAACATTGGTTTGCCTGCAAACAGTAGTGCAAAATAGATTACTGATTTTTAAATGGTATAAAAATTAATTGATGGAATTTAAAAAAAAACCCTGATCTGAATATGAGGATTTTCTTAAGTAGTGTGCAATCACCTTTTGCAGGCCATTGAGTCAAAAACATTCTCTACTGGTAGATTCTTGTTGAATATATTGAAGTTGATTGACTTCAGCGGAGTTCTGCAGGTGTGCTTGATTTTGATGGCAGATGGAGGCTTAAATCAGAACACATAATTCTGAAAGGTTTAAAATGCAGAAAAAAAAAATCGTTTTCAGAGTACCTTGAAAATGTCTTAGCAATACATTTACAAAATTGCTCCCTTATGCTTTGCGAAATATTGGGCAGAGATCAGTCATTTAGAAATTTGTATTGCTTTTCAGATTGATCCAGTTCATTAAAATGCACTTACTTTCTTTGTACAGAAAAATTCTATATTCATTGATTAAATTGAGGTAGAAGAGGTGGGTTGTGCTTAGTGCAAAAACAGGGACCAGAAATTCCTGTCATCTTCCAATAGCAGATGGATTACACAATTAGCTAAGCTGGTTCACTGGTATCCAACTTTTCTCTCTTATTTTCAGAATGGTGCCAGAAGAAGTGGCCAGGTCTACCTTAGAACCAACTTAGTTAATTGTGTCTTAATTTTTCCTTGGTCTTTGACTCAGGACTTGTGAGCTCTAGTGAGCTTTACAGTGAGTGGGTGAATCACATTATGCATACAAAGAAAGCTAACAGACACCTAACTGTTCATTCTGTCCTGAATGTTTTCTAACTTGAGATGGTGTAGAAGCCCAGAGAAGCTGCCTTTACTTGCACGGTGGATTGTGGTAATGCTACTTGGTGAAATGTAAGATTTTCCACTTAACAAATAGACAGAGAGGAAAGCTTTTCTATAACTTAGTGAGCAGGAGAACCTTGGGGCTAAATATGTTGTTATTTTCTAAATAAACAATAAACAATAGCAGTTTATCAGCCACAACACACAACGGCACAAGCTGCAAGAATAAAGTTAAGTTTAAAACCGTCTATAGGATGTGCATCCTCTAATAAGGAGGAGTACTCATGCCATATTAATATTTGGTTCTATCAAAGTTATGGAGCATATTGCAGTACAACCAGCTACTGAAAATAACCTTTATTTGCAGTATCTGTATGCCATCAGTTGTTAGTGTTTCTTTTGTTCCCAAGAACTCTGTGGGATAAGGTAGGCCTTTCAGAAGCGGGAACTGAAGTCCGTATTACATGAATTGAATTTGTTAGAGCCTTTAGTCTGTTAGTCTTTCCACAGAGATTCATGATCAAGAGCTTGAAATACACCGTGTTCATTTCAGTGCCTGTGCTTATATATCGATTTCTGAAAATTTGTCATGTCATGTGTAAAACAGAAACTGAAAGCCAGTTTCGCAATGGAAAATCAGAAATATTTTAGATAGGTGGAATTTTTCCACTCAGCTTTACAAGGCACGCAGAAATGCCTTAGTTTTGGTGCATTCCTCTCATTACTATTTTCTCACTATTAATTATTCCATAGTTTCATAATATTTGTTTCCGTGTGGGTTTCTGTTTGACTGATTCTGTTTTGTTGTCCTGAGAGCAGGAGAACAGGATATGTCTTGTTCTTTTTTTGTTCACCTTTTACATTTTGACATGTTTTTCTGGAGTTAGGAAGAATGTCATCTTGAACAATATCAAGCTGATTTTTTGGCTGTTGGGTCGAAAATGTTTGGCTACCCCTATACTAAATAAATAAGCAGCAAATGATAAATAATGGAGCAGTCATTTTCTTCTACTAAATAATGAAATTCATATAATGAAAAAATAAACCATTCTATTTTATGTTATCTGAAAAATTGATAACCGGTTTGTAGGCTTTACATTATTCAGATAACAGAAAATATGCAATATATTTGGATTTGATCTGCTTCTTCCCTTCAGCTATACAAATTCAAGGTTTAGCAGAATATGTTTTACCTGCTCACTTCTAAACCCAGAAATATGTATGTTACAAACTAGGTATTAGAAAAAGCAAAGTATATTTTTTGGCCTTCAATGGAGCAACAGTTTTTGTCTAACTTTTTGCTTAAAAGGTAGTCCGTATAGTCACTGGTATTTCTTCAAAGATAAAAATGTATTGGCTAATTGCTTGGTACAGAGAGCCATGTGTTTGACATGCAAATTTACATACAGATGTCTTAGAGGGATATCAAAATGCTTGACTTTCTCTTTTATAGTAATTGTGTTAAAAATAACGTGTTGTGTTTGCTTTAGTTGTGAATTTCAAGATGGAATTTTGACTGAGCTTTTCCAGTGTGGTGTTATCACACTGAAGAGATTTGGGATATATTATACAGTGCAGCAAAATTGTGTTCTGTACTTCTGTTGTTCACATCTCATATCTGTTTTTAGAACCTCAAAAGTCAGTTTATTGCCAAAATGGTTTGCAGCTTAATCAAAAAGACATAGAAAAAATTCTGGATGAACCTATGAGCTAAAATCGGTAGCACTTTTACCTTTTTGATACATTTCTATTTTTTTCCTATATAAGTAATAATTTTGTTAAAGACAAGGAAACATGAATATAAATGAAAATTGGTCTGTCGCTGTGAAGACCTTGTACTATAAGAAATACAAAACCTCACAATTATATGCCAGGCAAGCAAACCTTCTTTTCCTTTCCTTTTCTTCATTTCTCTTTTCTTTAATAATTTATAAAGTTTAGAACAGTACAGAGAAAATCTTGTTTAAAATAATTGATAAAGCCCATAAATCCAAGCAACCTTTTGTGTTTGAATGTCATAAAGAAAAGCTAGGAAACATTTTCTTTTTTTTTAAACAGCATTTTTAACAGTTGTGAAAAGTTAAAAAGTTTTAACAGCTCACTAACAGACTAAAAAAATAAATGTTTGAAAAGATATTCAAGTTAAGGAAATAATGCATTTGAATTTAATTATTGTAATTCGGTTTTCTGGGCTTATTGTTTGGACACAAATTTTATATTGAATAAAATCGTTTCAACATTAAGGGGGTGGGAAACTTTTAAAGAGAAATTAAAATGTGTAGAAGCTACTTTTTGAGTGCTAAATGACTGGTGAACTTACACCCCTATTGACTCTGCTGAAAAGACAGTTTTATACTGTCTAATGCTTTTGACATAGTGTTACAAATCAAAAAGATACTGAATGACATGGAAACGTGATTTTTAATAGATGAGACCAAGGTTGCAGCATTGCATTCCTTAGGAGACTTAAGCAAAAGTCATCTTCCTATAAATGTGAAAGAGATTTAAAGGGGAAATATAGTTTATGTTCCTGTGGAAGCTTTCTGAGGAAAACTTCTGTGCATATAGATTTTCAAGCATCTATGTAGGAGTTAACCTGATGTTTATATTTGTATGTAAATCCTACTCAGAGAAAGAAAGTATCTTCCTTTGCGGCAACATTTCAAAAGCAAAAGCTAAGATCTAAATTGCTGTTGGGAGGAAGTTATCAATGGTGCCCAATGGAATTTTTATCTGTAACACTCAATTTTTAAAATCTGAGCAAATAATGTGGTTTAGATCTATTTTGCTGCCTCGAGTAGCACAACATGTCAAAGCCTTCCAGAAAAGACCTAATAACAAAAGCTATATTGTCATGAGCTAAAATTGTGTGTGCGTACAAATTACAGTACATACTAGTGGCAGAGGATAATATGCACTACAGATTTATTTATATTTATTTAAATTAGAGCTAGACTTATGAAAAAATTTACTTAAATTTACAATAGGAGATCAAGTAATCATTACAATTATTGTTGTGTATTTGGAAAAACACTAATATTTTTTCACTGCAATAGTTGTTTGAGTGAAAAATCCTTCCAGATTGGCTGGGCTTGAAATGTTTTAAGATCTTTGATTTATGATGTGAAATACAGCAGCCAGTTTAGGTGCAGCAGCGAGAGACCAAAAATATTTGATAGAATAAAACGTCAGTGAGATAGATGTGAGAATTGTAAACCATCCGCAGATAAGTAAAGATCTGATTAATCTGGGTGGAAAAGTTTAATTTTATGGTTGTAATTAAAAATTAAATAAAGATACATTTGTAGTGATCTGATTATATAGTCAGGCAAGAAAATACATAAACTAGAGCCTATAAATGGCTACAGCTACAGGTTTTGAGTAGCTTACTGAGCAGGACTTGCCATCCCCAACAAACACTGGGCAGGAGTCACTTTCTGAGATGACGGTTATAGTCTTATGTTTGTCGTGTAAAGGTTAATATGCTGTTCTGGGATGTGAAATATTTGAATTTGTCAGATCCTACTGATTTTGGTATTGATGTTAAATCATAACACAGCTAAGTAAGATGTGTGATACAATTTGACCCTGTAGTTTAGCAGATTTTTTTTTGCGCTTTAATTCAGCCTTAGATGACTTATTTACCAACAAGATCTGCTCAGAACTTACTCTAAAATCTATGATGTTGAATTCATGAAGCAACTACAAATATTTTGTGTTTTAGTCGCTGCCATCCTGTATTCTTAAAAAAGAGCAACAAAAAATCTTTTAGGCAGCAGAACAACTGAAATTCATACATATGAGCTGCCACAATTAATTTAATTCCTCTAGCCTAATATTCTCTTGAATGCTAACTCATTCAGGTAGTACAGGTGATATCAAATTACACATTTTTAATTCCACATGTATCTGTGTACTAAAGATTCCCTCATGTATGGATGATCTAAACATCTATATTAGAATCTTGTAGTCAAAAATACAGAAATTAGTTTTAGCCCATGCACTACTCTTCTGTAGCTACTTCATACTCCAACGGTCCTACTAAAGTTACTGACTTTCTGTGTCTTTATTTTTGGCACTAAATGACCATACATATTTTACATGAAGCACATCAAACCAGATTTTCATAGAGAAATCTTTTATCTCTGAAAAAATGATATGGCTGCACAGACCTCGACTGTGCATCTTTAATGTCCTCCAGAGCTTTAATCTGAGGACTTCTGTACTTTTTTCTGTCAGCTTTTCTCGTAATATTTTCTTACATATAGAATATACAAAAGCACCCTACTGACTTATACATACAAGGTAGGTCACAAGTCATATGCTTATGTACCTAACAGATATTCTGCTGGTTTGGCAGCAGAATTTTGAACTGGAGAGCTAGCCCCCGTATGAGATTAAATGTGTAATCCTTGCTTGCATTGAAGGCGTCCAGACTCTTGTCTCAGAGGAAACCATTAAAACATTTGCAAACCGCTAATCTGTTCAAGGATTTTCTATTGTTTATGTAGGGCAAGTCTACTGGGTGGCAATTCTATTTAATATTTCCTTATTTGGAGGAGACAATGTTAAGATACACAGAACAAAAATAGTATACAAGATAGAAATTAATCATTAAAAAAATCAAACTAGCATGAATGAACCCACATAGAGTCTAAAGCTGATGTGGTCTCTTGCTTATTATTCAGAAATTAAAAAAAAATACTAAAAAAGCAATTTAAAAAATATGGCTTTGATCTTGAGGAAGACATCTCTAGTTACTTAAAATGGTCTTACTTGAATCAGCTGAACATGGCTGAAATGTCTAATTACAATAGAAAATGCCTGTGCTATTGTTAAACATTTATATTACAGCTTTAGATGCCTGTGAATGGTAAAAGTTATATTATTTGGTGACATTATTTATAATTTCACCTGGGAATCACTAGTTTCTGCTTGAGAGGAAAAAAAAATGAAATATTGGAAATTTAGGAACATGAACAACAGATGTTAAAAAACTTAGGTAATCAAGACTATATGCTTAAGGTATTCCATTTTCAGTGAATCCAGTGTTCAATTTGCAGGTGAATGTACAAAAGAAGAACTAGATTTATGCCAATAGGCAGGAAGATGATTGCATTCATATTGAGGTTGCCTAACACGACAAACAGCCTTCAACTTGAAGAAATGAATTTCACATTTGTTTATTTTTCATTTCCGTAGAAGGAATCTATTTCAATATTTCTGTTGTTCTGGAATGTGGCACTCTATTATAGAGAAGAGAGGCAATTTTTATGTGTCCCCAAACCATCTAAGGTTAAAATTGAAATTCTACTGGAAGACAAGAGAACTCAGGCTGATCACAGTTCAAATTCTGATGTGAATTTCTCTGTTAACAACCAGGCAACCACAGTCTGTATAAGCCTCTCTCTTTCAGAGTTCAGTTTTGTGTATGAAGTACATTTATATACACCAAAAAACCCCCCAAAACCAATACAACTGGCAACTGCAATAGAGGACACAGATAGGGGAGGAAAGACTCAGAAAATTAAAGGCGTTCTTGGAGATACAGTAATGATATTGACATAAAGCAGTGCCACAAGTGTAATAATAAGGAACTTGTATTCTGAATATTTGCATTCGATCTTAGGGGTTGTAAATATCACTGCATTTCTAGCAATTTATCAGTATGTTCTTGACTTTAGGGAGACAGCTATAAGAACTGAAAAACGATTGTTTTCAGAACATATAGCACATGTAGGGTTTAGTGAATGCAGAGCATATTAGCACAATGAGGGGTATGCTTCTGTTGGCTTAACTCTGGTCAGGGTTATCTGTACACCTTGAGTGTATTTTTAGACAGTTTTAAAAAAAAGCCTCATAAACCAGAACAACACCAGAGTTTCATTCAACTAGTCTCCAAGGTTTAGAGACAAAGGGAGAAGTGCAAAAAAAGTCACCACACCTCATACCTTAGGCAACCTGGTTTCTGAAGCATATCTATACCTGTGGGTATTAGAAGTTTTAGTAGTATGAAAAACTGGGGGAAAAAATGAAGATCTGACACCAGTGATTTCCTTTCCAAATCTCATTTTGTATAATTTCTTACTAAGCTAAAATTGGATTGGATATTGTGCAAATAAGAATAACTTTAATTTCAATAGTTAATGTGTGTTTTTATGGTACTAATTCCCCCTTTTTTTTTTTTCCTGGGAGCTGGTCACATTATACACCAAAATAGGAAATGAACTTTCTATGCCACATTTTCTAGTTAATAGGAATTTATGCTTTATCTGCTATGCTAGCAGGCATTTTCCTTCCATCCCCCATCTAGCTACACTGTCCATAGAAGACAAAATTATTTTAGAGGCATATGCCTTGAGTGTCAGTGCTAGTTTTTTTAAATATTTTTTTTTCCTTAGTGAAAATGCAAGTAAACTGTATCATGAAAAGTACATATGCTTAGAACTAAATGAGATAAAACCACAAAAAAAGAAAAAGAAAAAAAAAAACCATTTTCACATTATGGCCTTACTGCAGAATAAATTTAGGTTTGTTTTAAAGTCCTTGAAACTTGAGAACTGGAGCATCCTTAATATGTACTGGGAATTCTTTGGGTGAATTTTCAACACAAGCTTGAGCTCAGTATTCCTAGTTAGGGCATTTTAAATAAAAAATTGCAACCTAACAAAGGAAACATTGTCATTTCCAAAATCCACTGAGCCTTTGTGTAACAGTAGTCATTCCAAGATACCATGCACCAAAAATGTATCCTCATTATTAGGAACAAAAGGAGCTCATACTCCTCAGTAACGTGGCTACTGTGATACTGATAGTGATTTACTTGGAGTGTTCAGTGCACTGATGGAGCTCACAACTACAGGCAGCAGTCTGAAGAGTCTGTCTGCTACCAAATTTTCTAGGCTCTGGAAAAAAAAGAAAATTAAGAATGAAAGGAGGAAAAGCAGAGCAACTGACATTTTTTCACCTCACTGAAATAATATTTCAGCTGTAACCTTTCTGCATTCTGTCATTTACCCTGATAACTCTGGATATGCTTCTGTGTCTTTACATAAGTAGGGTGTTTATTCCACTGTGATTATAGAGGAGAGATATACCCCTAAGCCTGGTTATGATAGGACTACAGAGAAAAATGGACACTTTTAGCCTGAAGAGAAAGTGCGAAGATTGGGAGTGTTTTATGTTGGTGTGCTGAGGAATCTGAAGGTCAGATGAAGGAGGTTTCAGGCTAGCACATGACTTTTAGTACAGATTTCAGCAAATTTAACCTATCTGCAACTTCAGGCTTCAAAAGTTTGATGTCAGTGTTCAGAACATGAACTCTTCATGTTCTTCTACTGCTATATTAACATATATAACATGAACATTGTCACGGAAGTCATCTGTGATTCAAGAACAGGTTACAGACAGAAATTAATTTTAAGAGAATTGCATGTTTAAGAGGTTTATATTTTTGTAGCTCTGATCTTCTCACACTTGAACTGAGCAAGTGTACAAATGTCTATAAAATTTAAGAATTTATTTTTAATATGGAATTTAAAAGATGTTGCAGGTGATTAACGTTAAGAAAAATGACAAGAAAGTTTATGCACTAGTGAATGCAGCTAACAGTCAAATAGGCAAACAAATCCAGTGACAACATTAAAGTGAACTCATCTTGCATTTATAAGATGCTGACTGCCCTTGATGACTACAGTGAAACTGTTTTATAGCAGCAGGAATGTGTTTACTTACAAGATTGTCTTACAGACCTAGTACAAGGAGTTTAACTCCTGGATGAATTTTAGTTAATGTTAAAATTATTTTGAAACACTCTCACTCTAATAAATCTCCTGATAGTTATTCTACTTCATATAAGTTGTTTTTTTACCTTAATTATCAGCTCTGTCCAAAGGTAAATTAAGTACTTCCTGGTCAGTACATAGTTAACTGTTTATTAGCTACCATTTTATTCCTTATATTTTTCTTTTTCTTCTTTTATAGTCTGGCTTCTTTAGAAAAGGAAGCTTATAGAGTCATCTGAGTCACCTTTTGCTTTTTTTTTCTCCTGTCAGTCCCCTCATAATAGTTTTTTAAGCATATTAATCAGGTTGAGTCAACTTGGAAACAGATATTGTAGTTTTAGAAGGACATTCTACCTTGTTTGTCCTAGTCAAAAAGTTTGCTAAATTAACTACTTAATTATTATCTCACAGAGAGAAAAGATGTTTTCAATATGTGCTTCACATAAGTAATGTCAGGTTAACCTCTGCATATATGCTGGCACATCAGTTGGTTTGTCTGTTTGGTCTATTCACCACGTACTGACTACTATCTGGTAGCATGTTATAGGAGACATGGATTTACTGTAAAAAAATGAGAAAATTTTGGGGCAAGGAAAAGTAAAAAGCAAAGGCAGAGCTGAGAGCCAGAAGACTGTGAAAAAACAAGTTTCATTAGAATGATGGCTCAAAGAGCAATCTATATCCTTTATTTTTAATTCTTATTAGATATAGCCAAATGGTTGTAATTTCCTCAATAAGAAAATTATGTAAGGCCATAAAAGAGATGGAAGAAAGCAAAGTAGATTATAAACATTTTTCTGCAGAGGGAGGACTGAGTGTCTTCCACAGAGAACACCTCAGATGTGGTGTAAAGAGTGCTCAGGATTTAAACAGAAATGTGTCTGAGACATCGAACCTTAACCCTTATGCGAGTAGATATGTGGACCTTAACCCTCATTTTTGTTCATGTAGCTCAGGGCTGAATCACGTGGGCTTTGAACTCCTGATTCGAATTAGTCATTAGCCAACAGGGGGCAATAGGCCTGTCTTTCCCCTTAGGCTTCCACCTCTTCCTTGGAGCAATGGGTGACCTGCATGGATAGTTTCCTGTTGAGGCACAAAGTGCTGTGAATTGCTTTGTTTCACTGCAGTGACCAGGAGAGTGCCTAGAATTTAGAGAAATAAGTTCGCATTAACGTGGCTTAAATTTGCCTTCTGACTGGTTTATGTTAAATGAAGCTTGGCTATATTAAATAAATTTTATAGAAAGTCATCCCATATACGTTTGCGTACGGTGCCTTTGTAATAACACTGCATTGTTTATGAAGCATCACTATTATTCTGTGGTGTTAATATGTTGTTTATAGGAGCATTGCTGTGTAAAAACAGCTCCAGTCATATGGTATTCTGCAGGGAACAAAACTATTACAATTTCTTCTTAGCTTTACTAGAATTCAGAATATGAACATTATCTTTGGGTGAGTGAGGACATTTTGTACTTTTTTAAAACTTTATGTCAGAAGAAATAGCAGGAGGCATTCAGAAGATATAATTATTTAAAGCTGGAGTAGTAGAAATGGAAAAAAATGAAAAGAAAGAAGTTCTGGTCTCTGTATTTTAGGAGTAATGAGACAATTCTGTTCTAAAGTGTTGCAAATGACAGTAGAGAAGAGAGATGTACATGAGTATTAGTGCAGAATGAGTAGTATTCATCATTTTCCTTTACTGAAGTTGCACCAGAAAGAATACTTGTTTCAGTCCATGAGGATGGAAGAGAGGAGGTCTCTGAACAGATTATAAGACTTCTGTACTCTGTTATGTGTTGTCAGATTTTTATATAGTTAAATATTAACTCTAGGTGGGTTAAGAAGCTTTATACTACTGAGTACTATTACTGTGAATAGAACTGATGAAAAGCAAGCTGTGAAGGGAACTTTTTTACTTTACAGTACAGTTCTGCATTATATCAGAGACATAGGGTGAAGACTTTCTCCATATGGGGAAAATCGAAAGTATACTCAAGCTTGGACAAATTTTTGAGTGAAGTTGATTGTCCTCTTCTGTTTCAGAAGTGAATCAAAATTTTATAGTGACAGTGAATTGAGACTTCTCAGGATTGCAATTTGTTCAGAGCTGAGGGGCTTTTTACCCTCAGTAAATTTTATTGCCTTCAAGTATTTTAAATGTGAGCTGTTTTAGTATCCTGTGCCCTCAGCAAAAATCAGGCTACTGTCTATTGCAGTCTCAACACTTTACCTGGTCAATTTTTTCAAGTGAATATCTTCCCATGGAGAATTTTTTTCCAACAAATTTATATTTTCTAATAAAAATCTATGTTACGTTATCTGATTCTTGCTAGAACAGTGTTTCCAGTCAGCTTCATTCCATATGATCGTTATTCTTTCAGTATCCTTAGCATCAAAATGCTTACTAGTGCGTTTTAAATTCTTCTGTGACCCTGAAGTGTACTGAATAGTAAAGAAAGCAACTGAGATGACTTCTGCTGTATTTTGTGATTTTATCACATGCAGGAAAACTTGCAGCATGACTTGAAAATCTGAAGGTAAAGTTCTCTCTAGCAGAAAACTGTATTTATCCTTATCTGTTCACTAGGTTTCTTTATTCTTTAATAATTTAGTTAATTTCCTTTAGATTTTATAAAATACTTGACAAGAGCATAAAACAACATAATGGTTTTTGTAATGTGTTATATCAGAATGGCTATGAAAAGGAAGAGTTGGTTTTTGGACAGAGTTTGATTATTCCTTCATGTTGCTGAGTGCAACATATATCTTCACTACAAGTTCAATTTTGATTTTGTGGCATCACTTGTCATATATTACATAGACCAGATTCATAGGAATCCTAGCAAACACATCATGAGGACAACTGTAGTACAGCAAAATATTTTTACATTACAGGTTGACTTTCCCTACTGAACTATTTAGCTTTACTATTAAAGATGTGCTTGAGCCTTTTTAAATAATACACTCTATTCTTCCTCACCTTTTCAGTTACTTCTCTTTTTAGATCATTTCTTATACCTTTTTTCATATTGAGCAGTTGCTAATTTTATTGACAATTACTCTGAAGTTTACCTCTTATGCATAGAATTATTCACGGGATTATCATACCGTGTATGGGGGAACATGGTAAAAAAGGTTCTAAACCCTTAGCAATACCTTGTAGACAACTTAAAACTATTTTACTTTGGTTGTAATCTTTAGATATTAGCAGCTTTGGCATGTTGCTTGCTTGAAGGCTGCATAAAAACCACTATTATTCAGAGATTGGATATGCCTGATGAACTTACCAACTAATAAAAGTTGGTGAAGTATGATGTTTCCTCCCTTCAGGTTTAAAGAAGAGTATATGAGAATATGTCAAGTGCTGTCAAAAAAAGTTGACTTAATAATGAGGAGGAGGCCTTAATGTGCACAAGAATAATTTAGATATTACTGGGGGTTTGGTGTTTTTTTAATGCTAAAATATTACTTAACTTTTTTTCTAGTTTTGTTACATCACACAGATACAGCAGCATTTTATATCCAAGCAAAAAGTGTTGGAATTCTGGACTTAATAATCAAAAATGTGAAAAAATTTTAGGTCTCCTATGTCGTGACAGAAGTACTAGATTTATTTGAAGTGCTTTTGAAATGCCCATGGGTCCATTTGTATCAACTTAGTCCAATATTTTGATTTCAGAATGATTTAATTAGGATGATCTTTTGATCAAAATTTTAACCATATTTATGAAAAGAAAGTGAACTGAGTTTGCTATAGGAATGTATGTGATGGTGGATGCACCCTCCTTTTCCACAGTCCTGGTATCTCACAGAAGAAATTTTTTGGGGAGAATTTTGGCAACCAACTGACTTCTTCTTGAGCTGGAATAGATGAGCAATGACACATCCCCTCAAATTTGTGCCCCTTTCATAGAAACAAAGATCTCTGTGCAAAATCTGTACACTGCTTCTTGAAAGGATCTTTGTGTTCTGTATATTTAAATTTGCCGTTATTCTCAGGAACTGTTTAATGATCAGTGGTTTGTGCTTTGTCCATGTTAACTGTTGACATTAGTGTGGTCTCGATGTTGTTTTGCAATTTTCCTTTTGATCTCTCAGAAATACTCTACTTAAGAAACTGAATCTGATTGCAAGTTAAACATATAAATACACAGTTTTAAAGTGGAGTTTTGTACAGAGAAATAGTAATTTTTATTAAGCTTGAATGTTTCCTCTTCTGTATGAACAGATTATTTGACTCCAGATCATCAGCTCCTTCTGAAGCTAGTCTTCTTTCAAACAAATCCATAAGCATCCTATTTTGTTACACATCAATTTTTAATTTTAAGAATTGTGGTAGTCTATTTCTCATCTCCGTATAATTCTTATATATATGATGCTTACAAACTATTCATTTCTCACAGAGCAGGAATACAAAACATATTTCACAATTAATCTGATCTTGTTTGTAAGAGTGTAAGTCAGGCAGGTTGGCCAAGGTGGACTCAAATAGAAGTATGACTTTCTGTCCCAACGTCCAGAATCACATAATAATGGATTTCATTACTGTGCTGCCAAAGACGTAAAAAGAAATAAATACAGAATAATAAAGCCACCTGCCAAAGCTGTTCATATTAATCAAGCTTGGATTCACTAAGAATAAAGGTGTAGGTCTTTGTAAATTGTGAATCTCAGAAAGAGAGAATTTTCTTTGTCATTGGAACAAATGAGAGTAGAAAAGGAAAGAAAGTTTTTGGAGGGAAGAAAAAGGAAATGTTAGGTCAGAATGCCTTGTTTCCCCCAAAAGGTCCACTATTGATTTTTTCAACTATAAGAATGGGTGAGAGTCACAGCAATAAAGCAGCTTTTAGTTGAGGAGTGAGAGGGAAATAATTTCTTTTTACCCTGATACATTTCCATTTTATTTTTCAGAAAGTATAGCAGTATTAGGAAAAGCAATCATAGAGTTCCAGAATAACATCTTACCTTTTCTATTACAGACAAGAATGCAAGTGTCCTTTGCTCTTTAAAATTCCCTGCTAAAGCACAAGCTGTGTGTATTATATTATAACATTCTCGAAGAATAGCTGTCAATAACAGCTCTTTTCATCTCGTGTACTTTCCTTTGTTTTCTCTTCTTCAGAATTACATTCATTGCTACGTATTTTGTACTCAGAACACAGTGCATGTCAATATTTCATAAATTCAGTTATGTAATAGCTTGGAATTGACAGTTTATAAAATACATATGTATACTGACATAGGGATACAGAGTTATATGCCTGATGATAGATGTTATCAAACCTATTCATAAAATGCATTTTTTCAGTTTAGCCTCAGATTTTGTTGATGTTTATCTTTGAAAGTCTGTGTCAGCAAAAACATTAAAGTAAATCTAGTTTTTAATGCTATTTGGGTTCATTTTATGAGAAATTATATAAGATGAATTATGCATTATTTTATGCATACTTGCAATGCTGTGTCTTAGAGTTCAGATTTCACTTTAGATTTCATTTTATTTCATTTCATAGTTTTATTTAACATTTGAATTGTCATGGCCTTGGGGTATTCTACTGTTTTCTACTTCAACTTAGGGTCTATAGACCTTCTATTTTCCTATTATTTCTTCACAGGCCTGTAACACTTAGCTTTTCTGCTTTGTTTTTACATCTGTTCTTCAGGGAAACTACTTTTTCAACAAGATTGTTTCAGAATAGTTCAACAATAGTAACAGAAAAATAAACAGTGAGTTTGTTTAGATGACTGTTTTCTAATGCTGCTCTTATTCTAGAGGGAATGTAGAAATGATAGTCTTTTTTCACATTCCGGTCCTCGTCACTAGTGTTTCTTTTAAGAACTTCCATGCTTGGGGGAATTAATCTTGCTCACAAAATTTCATGATCTCAAGAAACAATTCCTACTGATATTTCCAAATCTCTTATGATTGTTTTTTTTTTTTTTTCCCCCTTGGTGTGGCAATTCAGGCTATTCAAGGCCCAGAATTTACACCTGACTGAATGAATGCCAAATTGGATTTTCATGGAATATATTAGGGAAGCTATGTAAAATAAGGCTCTAGTGGAGAAGCAGTAAAGAACCCACACATCCTTGCTTTACTTTACATGGGAAAATTTATTTATTTATTTTGGTACTGAAGAAGAAAAATCCTATAGTTCAATACAAGGCTTCTGGGTTTTATTTGGTTTTGAAAACCACTTACATTATTTAGCTTTCTCATTTTCTTTGAAAAATCAGAAGTTGAACTGTTTTCTTGTGATCGCTGAATGCTTACATCAAGTCCATACAGCACCTTTGAATAACACAAACCAAAGTGGAGAGTTCAATAGAAGTCTGACATAAATGTTTCAAATAACAGCAGGTTAAAATATGAATGGTTGATGTTTTGGTCTTCAATTATTTCCCCTTTCTTGTGTTTAAGTTATTGGCAAAGGAATATATCCTATGCATATTTCATATGCATAGAAGGATATTCTTACCATTGGAAAACATTTCCAATAACTTGGTATTGAAAACAAGTCATGGTGGACATGCAGATAATTAACACATGAGATCATAACATAGACATGTCTTTTTCCAAATGGTTTGGCTGAATCAAGTAAACAAAAGAAACCTGAACATCTACTAGTTTTTTAGCTGTGTTTTGTGTATTTCCTTAGATGTGAACTTAGGAACCAAAATCACATGCTTAAGATCTTTCATTAATTTTTTCCTGTCTTTGTGTCTTCCATCAAACCTAAGTTCATGACTGGAAAGCTGGCTTCCCATGTCTTGGACAGGTGTATCCTTCACTGGGTAAAAAACTGTCTGGATGGCCAGGTCTGGAGAGTGATGGTGAATGGAGGTGCTTCCAGTTGGTGGGTTGGTCACCAGTGGGAATCCCCAGAGCTCAGTATTTGTCCCAGTCCTGTTTAAAAGCTTTATTGATGATCTGGACGAGGGCATTGAGTACACCCTCAGTCATGTTGCAGATGACACCTCAGTGAGGGTGGGAGTGCTGATCTGCTGGAGGGCAGGAAGGCTCTGCAGAGGGATCTGGACAGGCTGGATTGATGGGTCAAGGCCAGTTATATGGGCTGAGACTCAAAAAGGCCAAATGCTGGGTCCTGTGCTTGTGTCACAACAACCCCATGTAGTGCTACAGGCCTGTGGCAGAGTGGCTGGAAAAAAGCCCATTGGAAAAAGACCTGGGGATGCTGGTTGACAGGCAGCTGAACATGACCCAGCTGTGCCCAGGTGGCCAAGAAGTCCAGTGGCATCTTGGCTTGTACCAAGAAGAGTGTGGCCAGCAGAACCAGGGCAGTGATCGTCCCCCCGGCCTCAGCACTGGTGAGGCCACACCTCAAATCCTGTGTTTAGTTTTGAGCCCTTCACTACAAGAAAGATTTTGAGGTTCTGCAGTGTGTCCAGAAAAGGTCAATGGAGCACAAGTCTGATGAGAACTGGCTGAGAGAGCTGGGGTTGTTTAGCCTGGAGGAAGGAAGGTTCAGGAGGGACCTTATCACTCTCTACAACTGCCTGAAAGGAGGTTGTAAATGGGGATCGGTTTCTTCCAAATAACAAGCAATAGGACAAGAGGAAAAGGCTTCAAGTTGCAGCAGTGTGTGTGTGTTAGACTGGATATTAGGAAAAATTACTTCACTGAAGGGCTGGTCAGGCATTGGAACAAGCTGTCCAGTGAAGTGGTAGAGTCACCATACCTGAAAGCATTCAAAAAACATGTAGATGTGGCACTTAAGGACATGGTTTATTGCTGATGATGGCACTGTGGGGTTAACAGTTGGACTCAATGATCTTAAAGGTCTTTTCTAACCTTAATGATTCAATGGTTCTATGCCAAATTGGTTTTTAAAAGCATTACGCTGACTGTTTTTTCTAAGCTGGTGATTATCCCTCTAGAAGTCTAAACTAGACTGAAGATTCTTTCTCCCTCTCGTATATTGGAATAAAGAAAATAAGCTGAAGGTAGCCAGAATTGTCTTAAATATGAATTCAGATGTGAGGAGTATGGCTCTTGCTGTTGACCAGTAGATTCTAGGGACTGAACTGAAAATTGGGAAAAAAGTAATACTTTATTCATCTGCTGTTTCTTATGATGTGCATTGTCTTTTAAAGGTGTCTGTTGGATATTGTTATGAGATTGCACATTATTTTAAAATAAAAAGCAGTAAATAATCTCTGGGAAATTGTCAAGAAAGATGTTTCCTTTTTATTAAAACACAATATTAATAGATAATAATAAGGTTAGAAAAATCACTCCATTTACTAAACACTTTTTGTCAGTTGTTTTGTTATACATTTGTTCAGTATGAACTTGCCTTGCTCTCTGTACTGTTTAAAAAATCTGCTGTTCACCATGCATGAATTCAAAGAACACAGTTAATTCACGTTACTTTCATATCAATGGAGGTCTAAGATCACTCATGAGCTATTTGTTAATGTCTGTACTGTAAAATGATATTTCTTTGATTTCAGTAAACAGAAATTATAGAGATACAAAAAACCTACAGCATGACTTCTCATTTTTACAATACTCAAGTTAAGCAAATGCCAAAATAAAATGGCAAATAGTCCACTTAGAGGGGAAAAAAAGGAACTGAAACAAACCAAATATAACTCAGACTTTGAAAGTATGAAGAGTTTAGTGATTAGCACTTGGAATGCTTTCTGTGTTAGCTGCAGGAATTTCATGGTACTGACACAACTTCAGATGGTGCACTTAACACTTTGCTAAATTATTTGCACATTTTTATCTGTTTCAGCTGGCATCACTGCCTTGGAAATCTTCAGTGTCTCTTTTATCATAGCACACAGGTATCAAGTTACAGGAAAGTGTGCCTCCTTCGGGAAAAAATGAGCTCAACTTGACTATGATGCAGAATCCACAAACCTTTTTTTTTTTTTTTTCTCGCTGAGTTAATTTGTGGTGCTCTTGTGGTGTTCCTGTGAATGGAATATTACTGTCAAGACTTCTGTCTATTCAAAGAAGTTCTTCAAGAAGGGAAATGTGGGAAGGAAAGGCATGTAATTCTTGTGGGGATGAGGAAGAGAGAGGAAGATAGAAGTTCAGTACCTGCACATTGTCAAGCATACATACCCAGAAAAAAATCACTCCAATAAAGTTATGTTGAAAAAAAAAAATAGGCCATATATATTGATGGATATTGTTTCAACTGTCTATTACATACAGAAGGAAAATTAAAAATAACTATAAAGTAGATATGTAGCATTCTTTCAAGGTAATGGGCTTTCCACCTCTTTTTCAAAAGAGCGGTGAAGCTCCAGAAGGCTTTACAAATACATTATCCATCATTTTGCTGTTTTCTAGAAACTGTAGTGCTAACAGAATTCTTTGAAATTTGTTTACAAATACATGTGTAGCAATACTATTAAAATGTCTTTCAGCTTTAGTTGAACATTCAAAAATTGATGCAGGTTAAATTCTGTATGAAATAAAGAATGGGTTTAAAGACTCAACAAGAAGTTTGTATTAACCACTATGACTGGAAGTATACTAATGTCAAAATTCTTCAGAAATAGCTATGGCAATTTATGGATTAAACTGCTTTAAAAGTCATTCCTATTTCTATTTGTACTTTTTTTCCCCTAGACTGTAGTACTGTGCTATTTCATCTGCATACAAAATGAAATTAAGACAGTAGAGTAGGTTCTGCCGTGACTTAAAATGAATGTAGGCATTGTATGAATGTTACCTTGCAATGTAGTATTGAAAAGAAAATAATACAGTTATAATTCAGTCATGCTTGTGCATAAAGATGAATGTACAGTGTCAAGATATAACTGTTTTATGGAAAACAAAGCTAGTTATCTGGGTCATTCCAGGAACTTTGAACTGAGTCATTTCACACAGATCTCGTATGTGTTTGTTTGACAGTTTTCAAACTGTTGTAAAGGTGACCTTAAAGCATAGAGAAAAATATATTATGGATTGTAATTTCAGTCATTCATCTAAACTGTTTATGAGAAAAACAGTTGTAAAAATTTAGTTACAAAGACAGTGCTACTTTAAAAGGATTTGTGATGAAATATTTATTTCTGCTTCAATTAATAATTTAAGTTTGCCAAGCATAAACAGGGTTTGGTGACCTGAAATGACTTTCAATTCAGTTAAATAAATAAAAAAATAGTAGCTCACAACTGTTATTCCCATGCCAAAGTTTATTTCTCTAGTTATCAAAAGTAAATTCATATCTGTGTATCTCATTTCATAAATTTCTTGAAATTACCTAAGAAAATATGATGTGTTAACAAAATATTTAACTTTATTAAAGGGCATGAAAGTTAATTTTGCTTTTAGAAACTGCATATACAACAAATGTTATAAGAGGATTTTAATTTTCATTCATTTGAAACATTTCTGCACTTCAGTAGCTAAACCACTGAAACAACAGACAGGGATTTGGCAGATGTGGTGATCATAGGTTTCTGTTTAACTTTCTGCCATTTTCTGGTGGGAAGAATTGCAACAGCTGAACCAGGTATATGGAAGTTATGCATCACTATAAATGTTCTTGTAGACAGCACTCTATTGAATAGTAATTTAAAAATTATATTTTTGTACAATTAGTTCTATAGCTTGTATTTCTTAAATGCTTAAGGATTATCTGCTACTATAGCCCTAGATTACTTCTTATGTAGAATGCTGGTGGGTTTTATCAAATTTTAATTTTATCTAAGAAAAAAAATAGTATTTTTTCCATGTTTAGAAGGGCAATTTGTCTCTAGACAGAAGTTATATGTCACTAGACAGAAGTTATATGAACTAAACCAAAAAACGTGACAGTTGAAATATCTGACTTGACTTTTTCTTTCCATTGAAAGCTAAATGCTTTCTCATTCGTAAAGATATATATGGTTTTCTCATAAGATTGATTTTCCTTGAAGTAGGACAAAGGACTCTTTGTATTTTGACTTTAGTTTGCTTTTACATATTTATTAGAAGATAATAATCAATTCTATGGCAAACCATTTCTATAAAGTCTACTGGATATAAAATGGAAACTGTTTCTGTGGTTTAGCAAGAAAATTATACTTTATTCTTTTTTTTCTCTAGGAATTACATTTCACAAAAAATATCTTTAGTCTAAGCACAGAAAAATTTTTCAGTAGTCACATTGCTTGTCTGAGTCATCTCACTTGGGCATTATTTTCTGTGAAAGTAGTCACTTTTATATTTATTTGAGTGGACATCTCTGGTTTGTCAGGTATTTTTAATGGACATACATAGATGTAAAAATAATTTTCGATACTTTGCTTTTCCATATATTTTTTCTTTTCATAGAGCAATATTCTCTCCTAAGAGAGGCCTGGAAAAGCATTTTGCCTTTTTGTTTTAATACTGCCTAGCTTTCAGTGTGATTTTTGATATTTGTAGATATTTTGGGTTAATTCTAACATCTTTAGAAAAAAACCCACAACTTTGCTGAATATATTGAGCAGATAGGATCAGTCCTGCTCTAAAAAAGTAAAAAAAAAGATAAGAGGTGTATACACAGTGTGTGGGACTCCACATCACTTTTAGCTTACTTAAAATGGCAGAATTAAGTAATGAAAGTTCAAGCATAATTAAGATTATTTTCTTTTAGCCAAGTCCAGAGGGAAATAGTATTGCTTCACCATTTATATGTATATTCTTTCTAGAAACATTGTTTTTAAAACTCCCTCTAAAATATTTACCTTTTGTACATTATTTTCTTGGGGTTTTTGGGGGGTTTTGGGGTTTTTTTTTGGTCTGTTGGTGCAGTTATTTTTCCTTTCCCAAATCCACACATGGGTCATTGGTGTCAAAGTTTGTTAGCTAAGTGTGCCTGAGAGATATCCTCATATATACAAGTGTGCAGTGTTTTGCTGTTCTTTCTGAAGGGCTTGTAAAGATCATAGCTCACCTTAATAATTTTTACACCATTGAATTTCACGTGTTTATGTTGCACACACGTAAAGGACATGGAAATTATTAGTATCTTACTGCTTTTGTAAGAGAAATTGAATGAGAAATTCCATGTAACAAAACTATTGTGATATTCTTCTAAATATAGTTTTTTTTCTAAAAAGTGCCACTGATTAACAGTTTGGATTATAACACACACACCCACACACCCACATGCCCTTTGCTGGTTTATTAATGCCTGAAAATCTGTCAAAGCTCCCACAGTGTTGCTGTACTGGGTCTTTCTGGCATGAAAGCAGCCCACATAATACTCTCATTGGTGACCAAGATAGTGCTGAGTTTTAGATAACACTGAACATTCTTGAATAGCATAAAGGCCTTTTCTTTTTTCCACTCTGCCCCTCTGAAAGCAAGAAGTTGGGAGCAGACATGGCTGGTGGAGCTGGCCCAAACTGGCTAAAGCAGTATCCCATTCCATATAACATTCTGCTCAGCAATAACAGCTGGGCAAAAGGAGGAGGACAGGGTCTGGGGGAATATTGGTGGTTAAGACATGGCCCTGTTAACTTCTGCTGTTTTCCAGAAGATGGCTGGGCATCTGCCTGCCAGTGGAAATTAGTGAATTCCTTCTGAATTCACTTATTTTAATAATTCCTTATTGAATTCCTTCTGAATTCCTGTGATAGCGAGCAAGCAACTGGGTGGGCAATTACCTACCATCCAGGGTCAGCCCACCACAGTTCCCTAGTAACAACTGGAAAAAAATGGACAATGTAAAATTGACTAGGAGCAAATGTTTCACATCAGTAAAACTGAAAATAATTGACATTTCTTTTTTAGCTTTCCTTGAACAGTGATGGTGCTGCACTTTAACCATATGGTTTAAAAGCTGCTCAATGTGTGTGCTACTTTTTCTAGTACAGGTCCCTGGGGAAGGTAACAGAAAGACATCACAGCTTTTATCTGCAAGGAGGGCTTTGAAGTTAAAAACTCCAATGAAACAGTGTTGTTTCAATGTCTAACACAGGAATTGAATAATATCTGGATTATGGTATGCTAGTTTGTACCATGGATAATTGAATGACCTATTTCGTGACAGCTACTTGATTAGGGGATGAGTTAAATTTTCTGTCTATAATGTTGTTTCATATAGAAGCATATTTAATCACAGGGCTTATTTAAGCCACATATACCTACCAAGGAAACAATAGCTTTTTACTATACTATTAGCTCAAAATGGGCAAATCTGTTCTTCATGTGAAAAGTTGCCAAAGAGGAACAGTTAACATTATTATTGTGTGATACAGCAGTTAAACCTTGGTTCTTGAAATCAGATCCAGCCTTCCTAATTTTAACTAAGTAAAAGGAAAATTTCTATCAATAATTTAACTGGAACTTTTGATTGTTTTGATCATTGTTGCTGAAACTAATCAGTTTGGCTTTTGAATAAAAGAAGCAATACTTAGGTTGTTTTGTGTGACTGAGGACTAAGCTAGCCCTTTGTGATATTCAGAAAGCCTTCTTTCAAATAAGCATTAAAATGTGTGAAAGGTTGTTCAGACTATGACCTTTTCAAAACTGCTGTCACTATGATGCACATTTCCTGCTCTTGGTGACATTGGGTGATGTGTTTGGCAGAACAGAGGATTGCCTGCTGTGCTGCAATTGAAAAGCAATCAACCATTTGAATAAAGGTCCATGTATCTGTGATGAGGCGAACGTGTAATTTGTTCCCTGCTTTGTGTTAAAGAAACTCTTTTTGCCACTGGTTTGATGTTAAATGAATTATAAACATTTTTCAAAAGATAAAGATATTATGTGAGAAAGGCAAACACAGTTAATGCTAATCAGAGCTAAGGATTTGATTGAAAGTAATGAATTGCTGGCTTTAAACTGCTCGAAGGACATCAGTCTGTATTTACACTTGAAGCCAGCAGTTCTCTTAATCCAAATCTATTCAGCTGTTTGTGTCACACGTGTGTGTGTTTTCCATTCCCCCTTTGTAAGGCAAGTAGCATGTCTGGAGTCCACCGACCATTTTCTAAATTTGATGGTCACTGGTGAAATGTGAGGAGGGTGATTAATGGGGGAGATTTTTACAAGGCTTAGTATTGTGCCCAAGAATCACCTCCTAGCAGTGGAAGAGAACTGGGCAACCCCTTCTTGGTTCCCATGAGCCTGAGAACCGTCCTTGCTAGGATGGTAATGTCACCTGAGGGAACTGGCAGGGCCCTGGGCTGTGAGGTGGCACACAAGACCTTGCTGTGTGGGCCCTGGGCATAGGGCCAGAGCACTGCCCAGCACCACTTGGGTGGTGAAATTGAATTTGGTACGGGCAGAAATCTGAACAGGGCACCTGACTGGAGGAAAGATCTGCAGTGGGATTGTCACAGGCATTTGCTCTGATATCAAAGCAGGCGTTTAATATCCCTGTGACTGAGCAAGAAAGTTTATAGAGGCAGGAACCCAGAGAAAGCCTTTGTAATTGCAGGAGGCAAGGGCCAGGCAGCTGCTGAGCCCCCTGATGTGGGCACCTGGAGTGGAGCAAGCCTATAAAGGGGTTGCTACAAGGGCAAGAGAGGAGTGGGTGAAGACTCTGGAAATGGGGAAAAGCTTCTGCCTAGTAAGCCAAATAGGTTTTTATGTAGTTCTGGTTGTGTTGTAATTTCTCCTTTTTCTTATGTAGTGTTTTTGTTCCTGGTCTTCAATTTCATTCAAGCAAAGGAGGTATGATACGATTTTTCTCTTTTCTGAGGAAGCTAAATTCTGTGAATTTTGCTGAAGATGGCTGCTAAGTGCTGGCAAGAGAAACAGATTCATATGGACAAAGATGCCAACCTGACCGTTTCTGGCTGACAGATACACTTGTTTGGAAGGTTTCAATATTTCAGGTTAATAGCTGGGTATTCAGCATTTAGAGATCTCCTTGGTATTACTTGGTATTATTTTGTTCTCCTTTTTCTCACTGTCGTTTTGCCTATTATTTCATTTAAAAGTGCGTCACTTTCTCCTAATTTGTTCCAATTTACCTTTATAGGGCAGTAAGAAAGTCACTTTATTTGAATACAGCTCCCTATTCTCCTGAGTGTATTTAGGCTTGACTTTTAAGGTTGAAAAAAGCCTGTGCAGTCATAATGCCTGTGCCAATTTCTGTTGGTCCTCACTGATAAATACTGAGCCCACCAGAAGGTCTCAGTCAAGTTCTATGGAGGTGTGAATCTTTACAGTGCTTCCACTGCCCCTACAAGGAAGGAGGGAGGAGAGGAAAGGGGGAGTGTGTGTCTGAGGGCAGAGGGGGCAGGCAGCAAAGAAGGGAGGAGAGGATAGGACAAGACCCAGCCAAAAACTTACTTTGCACACAGGCAGAATAAACTATTGTATAAAGCACTGCAGCTTACTTGGCTGCTGCTGAAAGAAAACCATGACACGGCAAGATAATGATGAGCTATGTGGATGATTTTCTTTCACTCCTGCAGGTGGGAGCAGGGTTGGGGGGTGTGAGCTGCAAGGGGCTGTCGCTGAGGGACATGGGCTGCAGCTGCAGGTCCTCATCCTGCCCCTGCATGGCTGTGGGGCTTTTGTTTGAATTTGTTTTCCACCCTCCCATCTTTGAACCTCTAGTTGTCTTTAGTTCGTTAAGATATGTGCTGTTATGTGGTGGAAATTGATTACCATAATCATTATATTGACAAATTTTGAATATTTTTTTAATTTACTCTCAAATAATCCATTATTTTCTTTAAACTTTGTTCTCTGCCCAAAATATTCCTAACCAAAATTTAAAAAATCTAAATTTCTGAACAATTTTGTATACCAAGAGTTCTGGATAATGAGTAGTGCAGATTTAGTGTCATGTTCAGTCAATGTAATGACAAGCTGGTCTTGCTAGTGAAATAAAAATTTTTTGAGGAACGGTTGCTAAAATACTACAGTTCAAAAACAGAAGAACTCTAGAGCTTTCTAGATAAAGCAGATTCTCATAGTTCATACTGGGGTCGTGCTCAGTGTTCATGCCCTACAAGTGTTAATGGTAGGTGGTGATCAATCTTATGTGCTACTAAAACCTGAGCCTACACTGAACACTTACTAAAATAAGGATTACAATCTTGGTTAGGCCTTTCATAGATAGTGTATTAAGCAAAGATACAGCTGTAGAGCTGGAATTGTTATTTACAGAATGATTTTAAATAGAAGAGGGGGGAATGGGACACAGGTCTTTTGACCCCGGAAATTACCATTGGTTATTTGCACACAAAATATCAGTGCATGGAAAGATAGCTACCACTTTGTTTTACATGACGCGTGGGTAATGCAGCAAGTTAGGATAGAAGCCGTGAATGCAAATTATATTGTAAGGGAAATAAGGAAACAGTCTGAGTTTGTGAGAGACTGCTCAGCATACAAAAGGCCTGTGTGTGAGTTCCAGCCCAGGGCCAACTGTTGAACATGGTGATTCATACTCTCATGAATTTCCGAAGTTTCCTTGTGCAACGTTTCTCTAAACTGATTAGATAAAGGGATAAAGTATATATTTCTGTGAGTCTTTTGCTTGCTAAAACATCAGCTTAATTCCCAGCTGTAAATGAATCAAAGCGTGACCTACTACTTGCTCAGCTCTGGATGCTGTTGAACTAGCCTTTAAATAGGAAACGTGTATGAGGAATCCCAACAGACATCTTGAAACTCCATTTGTTAATTTCTTTTCTAAAAGTTAAAACAATTTTACTTTCTCTACTTTCTAAAAATAAAAGCTGTTATTTTTTGTTTGCTCTTCCATTTGGTATCTGTTTAGAGTTTTAAATTTCAAGAGAATCTGAAAAATCTATGTGACTGTTTTGACTGGTTTGGGTGTGATACATTTTTAGTGATAGTTCTTAAAGTGGGATTTTTTTTTTTTTTTTTAAACTTAAAGCTATGATAATTTGAGTTTTTCCTGGCTTACTTTCAGATGGAACAAAGTACATTTTGTTTCCTGTAGTACTGTAGATACTTTCAGAATGTGTAAATATTATATCTTTCTTGGCTGAAAATTGAGGATACATAGCTCATATGGGTATATACTTCCCTGCTTTCGTGTTGTGGCATTTGACAAATGTAGACTTGCCTATCATCCCATAAGCAATAACAATTACTGGAAAAATGTTAGCATTCATAGCTAGATTATTTATCATCCTGACTTACTTCCTTTCTTAATGTTGAATATGCTGTGCTGCTATCTTCTCAACTAAATTACTGAATTATATCTAAATATGGGAACCTAAGTTCATCTCGAACTAACTTACTTTCTAAATCTAAGTGCTTAGATAGAATAACAGCCTTTTGAGAAACTCGGTGTTTGTGATAATGATGGTATCCTCAGTGTGTGCTGCACCCAAAGCAATTGTGTCCCAAGAGACTTATCTACACTGGCATTCAAGAAACCCAACCAAAAAACAAAAAAAATCCCCTAAAAACCTCAACAAACTGAAAAAAACCCCCTCATCCATTATCACGGTATCAAAAGTATGCCTCCAATAATAATAATTCCAGGAAGGAAAAGTAATAGTCTCAATTTCCTGATGGTGACTGAAATAATCAGCTATTTGTGAATGGGCTGCATGTCGTAGCCCATATTGGTTTAAAACATAGTTTCTCTTTTGTTAATGGCAAGATTCCTGTAGCTTAGTAGCAGTTCTATTCCAAGATTAAAATTATGGAAGCACCTTTTTTGGAAACAAAAAAGGAAATTAAGGATTTACCAAATATAGCGATTTTTGCAATTTGGACTGGAGCAGTGAAAAGCAGCAGAAGTTGGTTTTATTTAAGCTGGGTTTTGGTTGTTTGTTTTTTAACTTGCATCTAAACTCATTTCTTAGTGTCACTCAGTAGCTGCTTAGATTGATTGACTTGTTTAAATTTTCATAACTGGGTGCATGTTTAGTTCAAATTTATGTTTGTGAGCATTTTGTCACCTGTTTTGGAGCTGCACGGATTTTATTTATTTCTTTGCTGTGAGTGGTAATCTGGTAACCACTGTTTGGTGGACTGTTTCAGAGTACACTTTTACCTGTTTTTTCTAAAATATATGCTTTAAACCATAGGAAACACTACATAGCTGCTCCTTTTCGGTACAGACCAGTGCCTGTTAAACATGCTAAAACTTAAGGCTATAACTAAATGCTAACTGAAGGCTTCAGATTGTATCTGGAGAAAGAATCCTGCTTCTCTTGAGGTCAGTGGGAATTTTACCACAGACTTCCGTTGAAGGAGTTGCATATGCAGTGATGTATGCAAATTTATGTATTATTTTGGAATAGTTAATGTTGTAAAATGAAGACATATATAAAACATTTCATAATAAATACAGTTTTTCATTAGGGCAGAAAAGTTGCTTGTTTATTGCTGTACATAATTGGTATATGTTGACATATACCAGTATTATAAATATCAATATATATAATGTAAGTTATTCTCCCTCATCTGAAAGAAGGTGCTTTGCATTCAGGAATCAAATTCAATTATAGTACTAAGATGAAGTCCCAAGAGAAGTCTTAAATGAGTTCTATTTTCATAACGTACAGCACAGTACACTTTTGAGTCACCACACACCTCTCAATAATTCAGAGCAGTTGTCAGATGGAGCTCTGAGATCTTTATCTTCAGTTCATAAAGCAGAAATAATAATGGTTTATGTACTTTGTCCTCAAGCTGTAACAATTCCATCACTTCAAAGAAGGTCTTAGATTCTGTAACATGAATACATGACCTGTCCTGTAAAGCACTCCTGGACACTGCAAAGCTTTATTTGAGCCCAGCTTTAGTGTAAGGAAATAGGGAAATTTGGATTGCATTAATTTCTGTCAGTTAATGTCTGTTGCTTGTGTATAGTGGTGATACATTGGCACAAGGAGGAATACTTTCAAAAACTTATGGGAAATTTTTATGGTTGGTTTGGGTTTTCCTGTTTCAAGTAATTTTGGTGCATGAGCAGTTAAACCCACCATCAGTCTGGTACATATAAAAATCACTGTAGTGTAGTTATATCAGCTATACAACACCTGAGGTGAATATGTAGTCCTCTCAACTTTGTGCTGAAATTGTTATCAAGTAATATAGTGAAAGTATGTCATTAGAGCCAAATTTCATGGTTGTGTGCTTTCTGTAGTACATTTGTCTAGAAAATTTGTGCTGTGTGAGAACGCAAGAAATCAAGGCATGGTTGTCTAATAGGCCCATCATCTTCAGAAGAAAAAGTGGCGAGATTTTATTTCTGCCTCTGAAGTGAAGAACATAAATTTTCAGTGCTTGAAGAAATGTGCGTCAAGCTATGGTATTGACATGTTAGCACTTCACTATGGAAAATGAATCTAATATGACCAAATTACTACCAAATTATGCATTACAATTTGCTTCTTCATGCTATTTTTATATGAGTTAGCCAAGGATGGATTCAGCTAGGTTGCAAGGATAAGGAGAGTATTTCAAGGAATTAGAATAACAGGTGTTTGTTCTGGACATTAGTAGTATGGAGCGAGAGAATAAAATGAACTGTGAAGGGCAGTGTTTATTCCCACATTTGGAGACATTTTAGTATTTTTATACATATTTTATGACACAATTATGTTTTCAGAACACCTATTTAATTGGTAATTGCAATTGACAATTCTGCTTTCATTGTCACATTATACCCTTTCTCTTACCAAGAAGCCATAGTTACTCTATGGCAGTCAAAATAGAAACTGAGGATAAAATAAGGAAATATTACTGTGCACTGAACTTCTCATTTCACCAAGAGACCTGCTACTGACAACAGTACTTACCCTACATGGTGGCAGCAGCACAGATAGGATAGAAAGTGGACAGGTGGCTTTGGTAGCCTAATATAGACAATCCATTTCCATGTTTTAGGAGCAGAAGGAACTGGAAGTTGTGGCCAGCACAAACACCTCTATTTCTACTGCAGCACTCTTAAAGCTCTCTTTGCTATCCAAATCACATTTGTCCTCATTGTAATACCGCTAGAGGCTCATGTGACTCCTTCTAGCCACCATTCAGTTGATATATCAGTCCTTCTCTTCTTCCATGCTGTGTTTCCTGAAATGTCATTGTATTGCCACCACAGAGGTTTTGTTGGTATTTTAAAAAAAATTCCATATTGATTAAGAACCCTGATTGAGCTCTAGTTATTCTTGTGTATCAGTGTGAATGTCTATTTTATCTGCCTGTCAGAGTTCATGGAGCTTCTGGAAGATGCTATTAGTCACATGGTTTAGTTTTAGGTAGTCCTGCAAGGTGCACAGAGATGAATTCAATCCTTATGGGTCCCTTCCAATTTGAGACATCCTGTGATTTAATTCTAGAGAATGCATTTTTCTAGTATGTGCAATAGTATAGCAATCTTAAGGCGACAAACTTCAATATACATTTAAAGAGTAATGATTTACTATGAATTTTTTAATGAAGAGTAACTCTTGTTGCTAGATCTTGCTCTTAATTACAGTTAATGCTTATGACAACAATTAAAAGTATAAAAGTCATGATAAAGAGACAAAATTTGCTTAACATCATGCTGACCTATGTTTAATATTAGTCAAGGATTTAACAAAAGACATAGTCTCCATTTATGCAAATCAATCCTTTTTGTATCTTGCATGCAATTAAGCAAAATGTAGTTATTAAATCAAAACTTTTTTTTTTTTTTAAGGGTACCTTGGTCAGGGTGGCCATTTTGGATCATGTGAAAACAAGTACTGTGGCCTGGGCAGACACTGCGTTGTGAATGGGAAGACCGGCCAAGCCGAGTGTCTGTGCATGGAGCACTGCAAGCCACATTACAAACCTGTGTGTGGGTCTGATGGAGAATTCTATGAAAACCACTGTGAAGTGCACAGGGCTGCCTGCCTGAAAAAGCAAAAGATCACCATTGTACACAATGAAGATTGTTTCTTTAAAGGTAAGCATGGCTGAACAATATCTGGAATATTTGCTATCGGGTATGTGTTTTCAAGCTGTTCAATTAAATCTCTATAGAGTCTGCACTGAGTGTACAGTGAATAAATGTCTTGAAAAGTTAATACAATAAGTATTGCACTCCAGAGATACCTTATGGATTTTTTTTTCCTTTTGTTTATACTCAATGCTCTGGGCAATCGCCCCTTTTTAACCTGAATAAACCAGCTGTCTCTTAAAAACTAATCTATGGCAGCTTGCCTTACAAATGTGGTTGCTGACCTCATTCATCTGAATGTACTTAGATCCCAAAGGCTCTGAAGGATATTAATCTTTGTTACAGGAAAAACGGAATTTAGAATTTCAGAGGGGGTTTTGGAAGGTTGCAGGACCTGTGCTCATATTTGGTGTTGAAGTTGATAGATCAGCAGCTTGTTCGTGGCTAAATGGGTCTTTCTTGCTTTGGTTTTGGATAATTTAGAGTTTACTTGTGTTCTCATCAAAGCACGCAAGATTAGTTACTTGTTAATCTTTTGAATGCTAAGAGATGCCAGCCTGAATTCTGAAACATACACCTTATGCTGAGCATTTTATGCTGACAGTGTCAACAATTGCAACATGTTCTTTTTTTGTGTAATTTGAGCACACCTTGCAGGTTTCTGGCACTCTGCCAAAACAGACCTTCAATAAGAATATTTGTGAGTACTTTGACAGATTTTGAGTGTGTTTTCCCTGGTTAAAAAAGGTGGATGGCTTTGTCAGGAGGGGAAGTTTTTTTAATAAGGCCCTTTTATATTAGTCTGTCTAGTGCCTCCTGAAAACATGTTAAGCTCAGCAATTTCATCAAAAAATGCTAAGGTACAGCTATCCACAGGTTAAACTGGGGACGTGGAAATCTTCTAACAGGAGCGACACATTATACAAGTAATATCGAAAGTTTAACTTTGTTCTAAACTAACTGTGGACACTGTAAAAAAATTGATACATTATCACAATAGATAGGCTTTAAGTAAGTAGCATGTGTTCTGAGGTAGTGGAAATTAAAATGGGATTCTAGGAGTATGACATATAAGGCTTGTAGGGAATGGTTTGCACAATAGCAACAAAGCATGAATGCTGCCATCTTAAAAATCATAATCTCTTTTTAAAAAACTTTGATGCAGTGCTCTGATAGAAGAAATGACAGTAAAACCCCACGAAATGTTTAAATTTATGGGGCTAATTTCAGTTCTTCAGTGTAATGTATACTACACAAATAATTTCAGAGCATGTGTGGGAAAAATTATAGTGTTGCTACATTTTTTCCCCTTAGACAAAGAGAGATTTATTTATGGAAATGAGAAATGAGACAGTACTTCAGGTAGAAATATCATCCAAAGGTTGCCTGAAGTTTTGTGAGCTCATCTTTGTGTTTTAAATTCACCATGTTTCTTTCACACTTACTGTTGTGGACAATAGAGTATCTGAATGGTGTTCAACTTCATACACCTAATTGAGATGCTGGATTAAAAAACTAAAAAAGTAGGTTACTCCTTTAGTCAATTACAGTCTTCCTTAAAGAACTAGGGTATCTGAGTGACTTTCTCTGAGATGCCTTCTGAAAACTGTTATTTATCAAGATACTCGAGTTCTCTAATTTGGGCTATAACTACATGCCTAAAAATATTGTAAATTATTTCATTTTCTTTCTTCTTTCTCATTTTATGTTGACTTCAATGGTGTTGAACAAATGAGAGGGGGACAATTATTTTGCTTTATGTTATTTCATATATATGGGCCTTATCAATCTCAATTTCTTCTATCTTGACTTCAGCTCTTTCATTGCTGTGGTAGAGCACAGTGCTGTTAAAGCATTGTTGCCTTTTTTGACTATTGACTTGTCTTGCAACGTCTACTATATCTATATGGTACAGGAGGCAGAAGATGTCAAGCTATTTTTATGTGACTTCTTTCTTTTACAAAACATTTCTAAGCTAACCACTAGAAGATTGCCTTCAATAAGGCTGAAGGTTCTGCCAGTTACAGGTCAAAAATATTAAAAAGCTAATAGGAAAAAACCCTCAACAGTGCTACTCCTGGACAGAGAAGGTGAACCCCATCACTACTGATGGTGTCAGAAGGGCACTGCCACATGTCTTCCTTGTTAGTTCAGCTGACATCCTCTAGCACAAATTATCTCATTTCAGGGAACTGCTTCTGAGACCAAAAAAAATTTTAAAAAAAGATCAGAAAACAAATATTCTGAGCACTTTGTTTAGGCTTTCACAAAATTCTTTAGAAGAGGCTAGTCTGAACTGGGGCAGAGTGTGAGGGGAAGTGCCTGCAAGGTGCTGTTGCATGATAGGGTAGTCACTGTCAACGATGACTGTATTAAGACAGCAGTTAAGTATTTTTAATTTCTGGTTTATTGCTAATCATTGATTTTCAGATCAAACTACTGTATACTTAGCTTTTTTTTTTTTGGTGTGTATTTTATCTCGAACAGGTCATGCTTTGGCGTCTTTGTGTTTCAAATCCTCATACTGGGTTCTCTATTCTCCCCTATTCAGGGAGAAATATTTCTTGATGCAGAAACCTTAAGTTTAGATTGGGTATGGAGCTCAAGATGAGGAAAGCTGAGAAATACACTGTATTTAAATGAGTAAGCTTACCAGAATACACGAGTATTCTGTGTCTGGAGAATAAAATTTTAAAAGCTAATGTTCTATATACCCAATTAACATTACAATAGTAGGTAGCTATAATTATTTGAATAATACATCTTGTAACCAAATGATTTATAGTTGATCTCAAACATCATGAATTCTACTTAATGGTTGGAAAATTGCCCTTTTAAATACTTACATGATGAGTGGAGTTTAAGGATTGCCTTGCTAAATGGGAGAGATCTTTGGCTTACGTGTTGAAACGCCATTAAAATCACTGAGAAATGTGTCTTAACTAAGCTGTGCATAGAACACAGACAAAAAGCATCAAGCCCTTCACAGAGAGTAATTTCTGAAACATTTGATAAATACATTTGAAAGCTGTGTCAAAGCTGTACTCTGCTGACATGCTATTTTTTTAAAGTAAAACTTGAAATTCTGGTCCATTACCTGCTTTTTATTTTAGCTTATTTATTTCCAGATTCATTGGCCTCTTTCCTTTTTCCTTTTTTTTCTCCTTTCCAACTGCTATCTTTATTGCTTCGCACCAAATTAAATCGCCTGTTTTTCCAAAATGTGTGTGGAACACATGCAAAACAGTAATTGAAGTTGAAAGTTTTTCCTTGATGATTGAGACTGTTATGCAAATGATACATTTTTCACATGGATCAAGATAATGGCCATACTAAATTAGAAATTACTTTTCCTCCACTCCTTCTGTAATTATTCCCTCAGTTACTTATTGGCATGTCGTGATGCATCAGACACTGAACGATTTTTCCTACTGGCTTGGTTAGATGTTTAGATGCCAACTGTGACCCTGAGAGTTAGTCAATAAACTGTGTCAATTTCTTCTCATATAGAAGCAAAATGAATTCTACAGAGAAGCTAATTACTTATAATCTCCTTTTCTATGAATTTAAATTAGAAGTATTTTGTATACCTGTAGAGTCCCCTATTTCCCTCAGGTAAAGTCCCGTGTCCTGTAACTGCATGTTAGAGGATGAAAATTTTGCAATCACTTTCAGAGGAGCTCTCAAGCCTGAACTATGCAAAAAATGTAAAATACTTCAGATTATTCTAATAAAGCAGGAGAACTCTTTAGAAAATGCTTTGTGATCCAAGGAACTTTCTAAGAATGATGTTCATAGCAAGGAGCAAAAAAAAAAAATAAAAAGATGGTCAAGTGCCAGGATGGTGTGTACAGTGACGGGAAGAAGAGGAAACATAAATGATGAACTAAAGGAAATATTAATGTCAAAATTCAAAGTCTGAAGCTTAGATTATCCATTAGATCTGATATTGACCATATGAGCTGGAAAGTCTGATATGCTTTGGTACTGCTTTTATACACTGGGTGAATGAGTAGTTCATGCAGAGCAGGATCACGGGAGCATGCAGAGGCTAGGTGGCCTCTGCACCCTCTCTGCTTCCAGTGTCCTGGATGTTCTCAAGTCAGACACTGTGTGTTTCAGAGCAGCTTCAGTTGGGTGCAAGAAAAGCAATATGAGCATCTGACTCTGTGTGTTTGACACTATTGACTAACCCCTCCCTGGCTCTTGCTAGCCATACCTTACAAGCACCAGAGGATGGGGATTCAAATGGCCTAGAGTTATTTTACTTGGTGTCTCCACCCCTATCTTTATTCTGTGAAGTGGCACTGTGAAATTAATGCCTTTGTGCAGAATGTAGAAGGCTGGAAACATTATTCTTCAGCTTCTATTAAGTTCAGTTGGACTCAAGTGGGACAATGTACTGGGTCATGAATGGCATTCTCAGGATGTCAGATAAGCTTCAGTTATATTTTTATTTGTTCACTTCTTTTACTCCATTTTCCTAAACCCAGGCCAGTAAATCTAAGTAAGAGATTAAAAACTTCTCCATGACAAATTAATCTTGTGTTTTCTATGCACGCTGAGCTTCTTGTGCATTTTACATTATATTTATTTCCATGGAGTGATAGACTCAGTCATTATGACAAATGGCAGTTTGCTTTGAATCTTCAGGAAACAGCAAATACTCCCATATACTTTGAATTTTATAGAATATTTCTGGAATAAAGTTTACTTCATTTGTAAGCTTTTTACTTTTAAGTAGCTTCTGTGACATGCTTGTTGATATAAAAATTATTTTAATCTTTCTATTTTTGTCTCATTTTTCATTTGGTGAATATTTTCATCTGTTAAAAAGTCTGCGAGCTTCAGATTTCTTACTAATACTAAAATATCTAGATATCTAAAGAGTGGTGCAATATTTGCTTTTCCCTTGACTGTTCCCGAAAGACTCAGTAGAAACTTAGGTTGGAAATCTTGCTCCCGATACTAAGCTGTTCAGGGCAGAGGATAAGAGTTGACTATGGACAAATTCAAAATAAGTATGAGCAAACTGGAGAAAGTTCAGAAGACAGTAGCAGGAATGACCAAAAATAGTAAATGGCTTAAAAAGGATGTGAAGGCATCTTACAAAATCATCAGGGAAAGCTAAGAGTGGATGTAAGTAGGCTGCCTTGTATTCCGAGAAAAGAAGTAAAAATTATGAATCAAAAAAGCAGGAAAAATTTCAAAGCAAATTTGGTGTTTGACATACAGCAGATCTTGTGAGTAAAAGCAACAAAGGATTTCAGCAGCAGACTGTAAATACTAGTGGAAAGCCTATAGGCTTTTCCTTTTTAAAGAGGGCTGAGGGAAATGAGTTGAAGTGAACTAAATACTAACTGTCCCACAGAAAAGATCTGGAATGCCTTTCTGGCCTCTACAGTGACTTCCACAGGATTATTTCAAAGATTGTAATTTTAAATTTTTTGTGTGTGTTTGATTTGTGCCCTAGGTGATCTTAGACTGGTTCTTAAAATATTGGCACATTCATTTAGAAGCACTGACATTTATTTAATCTTATTTGATGTTCACAGTCTTCAAAAGCAAGAATATAAATCTTTGTCATCTTACCAGTTTCACTTTGAGAAATATTTCATCTTGTCCTTTATATAAATCTTAAACACATCATTTAAGTTTGATCATTAGCCAGTCTTTCAAAAGAAATTTAGGATATGTTAATCTGAATATCGATCCAATGTTTTCATCGCAAAAGAACTTTTTTCTAGGATGCATTTGCTTTTTTACTTTGGCTATCAGTTGGCTTCTCTGTTGAGGTTCTCAGAAACATCATTATTACACTCTTTCTGAAAGCCTGAATTTCTGCATATAACATCATCCTTAAGGCTGCTGCCAATAAAGAGTCAAGCTTCAACTATCACTCCAGTAGTATGTTCAACACAAGCTGTATTGTGAAAAGAAATATGAAAATATCTATCAGAACTCGAGGATTCTGCTTGATCTTAAAACATGTTTGATAGTGCATAGGAATTATTAGACTTAGATTGCTAATTCAGCCTATGATCTATATCTCTTCACTTTAGTGCAACACTTAAGAAATTAATATTAAATCCTAAATTCAGATTCAGAGATAACATTAGTAAATCACATTCATAGAGTGGTAAAAAATCACTGTTAATGGCAAGTGTGCTACTTCTTTCAGGACTTAGTTGGAAAGTGATGCTCTAACCAATAGAAAACTGGTTCTTTTTAACACTCATTGAAAACACACTAAATTTTAGCACTGTTCCTCTACTCTGCTGTCCCCATATAGTTCATTTTCTTGAACTGCATTGCTCATGAGATTTGGAAAATGTGGTTTTTTCCTCCAACATCTGTGCAAGATTTGTCTCAAATATCTCTGTTAAATTCCCCAGTGTTGTCTTAAATTGCTTAAACTAACTGGCATGCAAGGCCAACATGTGTAATATCTGCTACTGGATCTGCAGAGTGAAGCTAAATTCAAGGTATCTATGAGAACATGCATATAACAAGCTTAATTTAAAGACAACTTTCAACATACCCTGCTTCACTGCTGTCAGTGATATTGTATCTCTTTGCAACTAAAGTCTTGAACTCTCTCTTTTCTCCTTTGCGTTGAATTCATACCTCTGAAATATTGAATGGGGCAATGACAATCTTGAAACAAGTTATGAATACAGGTTTAGCTTTTTTTGATTGGCTAAAGATATACTGCAAAGACATCCCTTATTTTCAGTGTCTGGAGCAGTCCCAATCTTTGTATATCAATTCCTTCAATGCTGGGATAAATCTATTAATCAGCTCTAACCTGTTATGTATTCTACATTGCTATAGTAATGAAGAATTAGTGTTCTCTAGCTAATCTCTCTGCAAACGTAATGAAGTTCAAAATTTCTTCTAATGTCACCACCGCTGTTTGATACCATACAAAGAAATGGATCTATGGACATCTCAGATTTTCACTGGTCGAAAACTTTAAAACTTTTAATTTTTCCAGTAATGATGTTGAATCTGTTCAAAGAAGCTGTATTAACGTGAAAGCTGCATTCTCAAGTCTCTCTCAAGTCACCGAATCAGACAACCAACATTGTAAAGTCTTCTTCCTTGGAGATATTAAAAACTTGACTGGATGTGGTCCTGGGCAACCCGCTGTAGGTGGCCCTTCTTGAGCAGGGCAGCAGCACCAGGTGATTTCTTATGGTTTCCTTCAACCTCAACTATTCTGTGGATAAGCATCTCTGAAAAAACATCCTTACTTATACCCCTTCAGCCTGATTTTGAAGAAACAGAATGTAGCGTGTGGTGCTGAAATTCAGCCGGTAGTTTCTGGTACTGTTGAGGATGAATTGGAGAGATTAGAGGAAGAGAAACAGAAGCCGAGTTCTGGCAAAGTGTAATCAATGGACAGGTAGCATTAGAGTCCTACTAGTGCTCTCCTTTCTAACCTGGTAACTTGGGCCTCCAGATAGGGCAGTGCCACTCACAGGATAGATAATTCTTTGCTCTCCTGCTTTTTTGGTGCTGTCATGAAAGTGTTGATGTGTTGCTAGCAGTACGAGGATTGTACAGGTATGGTTCAAATCATGTCTCAATTTCTGTGTTCAAACAGCCTTTATAAAAAAGTTTGTGAAAAGGCAAAAAAACCACCACAACTTCTTTTATGATGTTCTAAAATAAATATTGGTATTGCCTAGGATTGAGATTAGAAAATGTGTTTAAAACTGGAAAAAAACAGGTAACAGTAGTCCACAGCTTAGTGGCACAATGGCTGCTTGTACTTCAAACCTAAAAATTCTTGTTGCCAGTTAAAAAACTATTAAAATAATTAGAGCATTCTTTTTTAAGTCAAATTGGTGACATGGGATAGTAAAAATTATTACACAAAAAATCAAACTAAATTTAAACTGTTTTGTTATAAATTCATAGTAAATAAAGGAAGCCTTGTATTCAGGCAGACATTTAAGTGAGATACATACTTTTTAAGTTTAGAGTAAGCACAAAATCAAACTACTGAACATTGGTCTAAAAGTTTAAAAAGTTTTAATTAAATAACGTCAGAATTATCATTAGGTCTTGTGGGAAATTTTTATGATGGAACATATTGTTGGCCTTTAAAAATCATTAGCAGTTGGATACATATATAAGGCATTGGCATGATATTTGTAATTCAAATTGGCTAGTGTATGGTATACCAACTTAAAAAACCCCATAGCTTCTTTTACAAAATCTGAATATTTTGGAGAGAAGTAGGCACACAAAAATGATTTTTAATTTCCATTTCTGGCTCTAGTATCTGATAATGGATGGGGTAAGTAAATCTATAGTGGATAAAAACTGTCAATTAAAAGGTTTTCTCTTGTGGTTTGCCATTTACTCTCTTTTAACATAGGATGGTAGGTGGGATTTACAGTAAACTAAACTAGAAATCTAGCATTGCCTTTATTTGCTTGGTTTTATTGTGTAGCACCTTAGTAGAATGTGAGAAGTGAAATTGATTCAAAGAAACTTAATCTACTCAGTTGACAGCACCTAGTTTAGGCAAATTCTGTCAATAACTATAAAAATTGTTTTTTTTTTCAACTTTCTTGGAATCTAATAGAAAGTGCAGAAAATAAATAATGAGATGCAAGACCCAGATGCTTCCAAATTAAATTTCTTAGTAGATTGCCGCGTTGACCACTAGCCGCCCGGTGGCGTGGCAGGCGGCGTCTGCTGTCCTCTTGCTCTGGACACTCCGGGAGGTCCCGGTGCGACGGCACGGAGCAGGGTTTTGTGCAGCTCAAACCGCAGATGTTTGCCTCGGGAGCCACAGCTCGCCCTGAGGCTATCTGCCAACAGCCGATTAGGCTGTGCAGCCCAGATGGAGAAACCGCAGCAGGCGAAGGTAAAGACTGAAGGAGGATTCAGGCGCTAGTGTATTCCAAGCAATTTAATAAAGTCTCAGAGGGAACTAGCCACCCAAATCTGGCCGTTGGTCTGGCCCCTGGCCGTTGGTCTGGCCTGGCCGTTGGTCTGGCCTCTCTGGTTTAATTAGCATGAAACTAAATAGAAGAGTGGGGAAAAGGGAGGAGTAAAGGAACAACCACTTAGGAAATGACAAGGGGGTGACATACAACCAACTGGGAAACATATTGGGAGGGACTAGTTTAAACTAGCCAACCAGGGATGTAACAAAACAGAACTTTCCAGAGCGTAATAGAATAATCAATGATCTACTTATTAAACATAACTTCTACTAACTAATAAGGAACCGGGGGAGAGAGAGGGTTCTAGAAACCAGGGAGGAGACATGTTCAAGGGAACACCTAGTAGGCGGTGGCATCACAGCCTTATCTCCTCCTCCGATCCGCCCTCAGAGGTGGAGTCTCGGGCGGGGAAATCAACCCACTTGTCATTCACCTGGAAAGTGGGTTGGGCCACCGCCACAGTAGATCACTACTGAGATGAATTCCAATTTTTCCCTTTGATTTGTCTCATCCTGTGACTAGAACATATTGTGATACAAAGAGAACTTCCTGCCACCATGCTTGTGATGGCAGCTATCATGTTATTATGTTTTTGTTATGGTTATGGTGTGAACAAGCATTAGAGGCAACTAGAAAATAATTAGCCACAAGCACTTTCTACAGAAGACTTGGGCAGTATACTCTGTTATTGTGTCATAGGTAAATAAAACAAATGAAGTTGCATGATTTTGATTAACATTGTATGTATTCTATTCATTGCCAGGACTTGGCATTTTTTATATACCTTAGTTGAAAAAAAAAGTATTTATAGCACTGTAACCAGAGTTTTTGCTGTTACTTCTGTAACAGAAAACATTGCAAGCAAAAGACAATAATTTAAAGTTTGACAGAGACCTATAATTAGTGATTCAGTTACAGCCTTTTTTGTTAAGGTATTGTTGATTATACAACACTCCTTTTGACATAAACTGCAATTAAAGTAGAGTATATTATCAGACTTTCTCCTGAGATAAAACAAATGTGGCTCATATTTAAATATATATAGAATGGCCCAAAAAATCCTGCAGCTGAAACTGATTTTTTTCAGAACTGATTAATTTCAGAAAATCAAAATAGTTAATTTTTTCCTCATTCTAATTAATTTTTCTCCTTGTTTGACTCTGAACTTCTCCCTTTTGCTGTCATTGAAACCAGAGCTTTGTTACTGAATATTTATAATAATTTCTGTGAAATTTATAAAATTAATGCTATTTGAAATTTTTACTTTTCATGAAGAAGCTAGTCTTTCTCCTTGGCCTTAGCAAATGTAGTTTTCCTGATACTTATGCAGGAAGTAAATAAAATTTGATAAACTGGGAAATGAAATCTAATTAGATCCTTTGGTTTTCTCTTTATCTGGAATGATAATGTGGATTTAATTTAAAATTGTTGAAAGCAAACAACAGAAATAAAGGAAAACAGATTACAGCAAAAATAAGTTAAGCTGTAGCCCTAAGAAATAAGCTAAAGTAAAATTATACAAAACTTCCACTCACTAAGAGTGATGTTTTATATTTTTGCATGTATTTGTGTTGGGCTTTGGGTGCAATTAAATCCTGAACTATACACTGCCAGGAAAGTTTGTTTCCCTCAGGGCTGGAACAGATGGTGGAGATTCTTTTTTTCTTCTCACCATTTAGAGACCAAGTCTGCTGAATCTTTACAAGAAAAAGTATTTATGCCAAAGAAAACTGCTGATGTTGGCCTTAAAGAAGTAGAATTCTTAGCTGTATTCTCTATAGAGTTACTACTAAGACTCCTGATAAACAGGCAAACAGGCAGTGCATTGAAGTTTTGCTATTAGCAGTGTTTCAATACAGATTTGATATCTGTCTAGTAATGTTTGTTGTACAGAATAGAAAAAGCGCTATTGACTAATAAAACTGCAAGTTTTCACTTAGTATTCAGCCTGTTTGTCAGGATATTTCACTGTGCAAAGAGGAAGCTATGAATTAGCATTTCCCAGTCATCACTTTGATAATTAGAAGAATAAAAATCTAAATGCATGGAGAATAGCAGAAGTGTTGTTAATCATGAGCACTCCATACTCTTAATCCCACCTGGAAAATGAGAGAAAAGCACTCCTGGGATCTAGTAAAATGGCAAGCCTTGTATATCAATTAAAAAAAAAATCTGAAAGAGGGAAAAATATCCTTGTGGTGTTAAATACTAATTATGGTCAAGAAGTTTCATTAGTGCTTCTAAATTTAAGACAAGTGCTGAATGGATCGTTTCTTTGTTATTTTCCTATTCCATCTTCTCTTTTATACAAGTCCTTGCTGTTCAAACAGAACATAAAGATTTTTATTGGTCCCTTATGATGCAAACTATGGTTGTACAATCATCATTTTAGAATATGAGCTCTGTGTGCTCTTAGATTTGCTGTCACTTTATCACAATTGTAGAAGCATCTTGAAGTGTATTTGCTTAAGCAGATGGTGAATGGCCGCACTGGGAATATATCTATCTTCTTTACTGTACGATGGAGTTTTAAAGCAGACATTTTAGCTATGGTGGTTGGAAAAACATACTTTTGTGATAAATATTGTAGGAAAAAAAAAGGTGGTAAAAGGTTTAAAAGCCCCTAATAATACTGAGTACATGAAATTGGTATAAATTAGACAGTTGAGTGAGCACAAATGACACATACAATATATAAGAATGTTAATGCTTTCTTTCATTTTTACAGTATTTTATAATTAAATATTTTTTAAGGCAATGAAAAATAATGTATTGCAGATTTTTGTTTACAAAAAATCCCAAAATTCTAAGGATTACTGTGGGGCAGGGAAAACCACCTACTTTATATGGGAGCTTCTCTGACACTATCATTTCAGTAATCTCAGGATCTAATTCAATCCTCCCTACTGAGTCTAATGAAGATTAGGTTCATTGAAATCAGTCAGTTGATGAATATTTGTTATATTGCAAGCATGAAAGATGTAAAAGGGAGTCCAAGGGAGAAAATACTGGGTTAGAAGTTTGAAATAAATAAACCATAAAAACCCCCCCAAAAAACAAACTAAAAAAACCCCTTCCCCAAACCTGAAAAAACTATTGAAAACACACTGTTTGTACCAATAATGTGATGTAAACTTGAATGTTGTTCTGAAATGGTCTCAGGATTTGCCTGAAACATAAATCCAGTTGATTTGGCAAGCATCACAGCTGGTGGCAGTTCCTCACTTATATTTCATAGGGTTTTCCTACTCTGCATATTTTCAAAATTTACCTCACAGTTAACTAATTTTTAAAATATTTTCTTTTATGACTCCTTTAAAATATTAAAAAAATTAGAAGTATTCTGAAAATGTTGATGCTTTTAAAAAAGTAGAGTCAGAATTGCTTTGCTTATGTCCAGTATTTGTAGAGAATAGGTAGTTGAAAAAAACAAAGAAAAGGAAAGACCAGAAGAGAATCCTGTGACATTACATGTGCTTGTTGTCATGTTTGGGTTTTTCAGTTTGGTTCGTGTCTTTTTTGGTTTTGGGATTTTTTTTTGTTGGGGTTTGGTTTTGTTTTTGTGGTGTTTTGTGAAGGCTTGTTTTGGTTTTTTGTTTGTTTGTTTTTGGGGTTTTTTTGGTCTTAATACTACTTATATTGGACTCTGGAAATAAATAGAGACATTTTCATTAATCTTTTGCTCTCGATGGACTTGAATTAAGGTATAATCCTGCTGCTATAGGCAGCAGGAAGATCACACATACCAATGAAAGAAAGACATTAATAGGTTAAGTCATGAGTTAACAGTTGATGGGGGACTCAGGAGCAGAAATTAAATAGCCAGTTATAAATACTTACAACCTTTATTCATTTTTGTGGTTTATAGATAAATGAGCATAAGTCTAGGCACAATATGTATAGCCGTTAGAGTTGTCTTGATATTCTCTTTCTATAATCAACCTATACGTTCATATATTACTTTGACATCAGTTAAAAAATCTCCCACTTCACTCCTAAAATAGTGTTGAAAAAAAAAAAGAAAATCGTTGCTTCATTTCTTCAGTTGTTTTGCTCTATATGCAAGTATCAGTGGTGAAGGTGGCAATGAAGAGGCTTTTAAGCCTCATGGGATCTGGGTGAGCATCATAATATTTCTGTTTCATGCCATGAATGATGTGTGGATGGGGCCAGTCTGTGGGGCCTGTTTTGTATACTTGCTTCTGGAAGATGAAAATCTGAGTATGAAGATTTAAAAGAGTTGTTTTCCTGAACAATGCTATTGCTTAGATCATCAAAGGGATGTGACACTAGGATGAACTGTAGATATGTTTTCAGTCTACGTATACTAAGTATATTTTCCTGAGTTGTATACAGATTTTTTACAAAACATTCTGAACCTTGCTTGAACTTGAAGATATTTTTGAAATGAGGAGTGAATGGTGGCACATGATAATCTGATAACACAAAACATTCATGCCGAGTTCACCTGATGAAGCTTTGGTTTGCAGTATTGAAATATTCTTTTGTAATGTATAATTTAAGGACTTGAGTTTTCAGTGCAGAAGATTGAATAAGGTATTATTATTTCTAAAAGACACTGGATAAATCAAACAATAAAGGATCTTAATTCTCTGTCTCTTGTAAAAGAGAGTGAGTGTACTTAAGATTACGAGTGAAGGTGAGGTAACTTCATTTTAATATGGTAACCCTTTTTATTTGTTCATTGGACTGGTGAAAAAGAGAAGTTTCATTTTGCAAGAAGTTGAATGCAAATGCTACAGAAACTACTTGTGGAAGTAAAAACTAACAGGAATATTCTTGGAAAATTCTTCCATTGTTACTTAAAAAAATATATTTTAAATGTCAATTCTTTTTTTTTTTTTTAATTGTAATAGTGTCAGAAAACAGATGGACAAAGCCTTTCATTGTATAGATCTGGGTAGATGCAAAAGTACAAAGCCAGGATGATCAATCCCCACAACATGTAGAATNTAAAAAAAAAACGGAAATATTCTGGGAAAATTCTTTCCATTGTTATTTAAAAAAATATATTTTAAAGTTAAATTTTTTTTTTTTTTTTTAATTGTAATAGTGTCAGAAAACAGATGGACAAAGCCTTTCATTGTATAGATCTGGGTAGATGCAAAAGTACAAAGCCAGGATGATCAATCCCCACAACATGTAGAATAAGGCTTAGTAACTTTCCAGAAATGACATCAGTTTAAATTTATTTGCAATCTTTATTTATGAGGAAGTCATAAAAAAAAGAACAGAGAAAAGCTTGTTCACAGAGAAAAGGTCTCTATGAAAGCTAAGCATGTAGAGTTGAGTGATCCGTCTCTTGCACTAAACCAAAAGAGTTATTATGCAGATGATATAGTACAATCACAATTTTGACCAATAAAGACTGAATTCTTTTGATAAACTTTGAAAAACAAGTTTTGGTGAAAAGAAAATAAGAGTAATTACTTGGATTTTCTCTTCTAAGTTAAACTTCTTCACTTTTTGCTTTGCTGTACACTGCTAGGTTGATTGGTCACTCGGAGTGTTGTCGTGTGTGTGATTTTTTTTTAATCATTTTTTTTTAATATTCCAAGTTATTTGCAACAATTTTTACTTCTCTTTTTGTCAGAAATAAAAACTTGAAGTTGCTGAAAGACTGAGAAACTGAGATACTAAAACGGAAATAAGAGTAGAGTCAGTCCTTAAAAAAAAATCAAAACCAATCAACAAAACACAACCCACAAGAAAAGAACACTCAACAAAGAAAAGAAGCTGTCTGGCTGGAAGTCCTGTTGAAATAAATTGTAAAAAAATTATCCTACAGTTCTTTCAACATTTTCCTTGGCATACAAATGTTGGCTACTCCAGTCTGTTAATTGTCTAGTTTTGTTGTCTCCAGTCTTTCAGTCTTAGGAGATCAGTGGCTACAAAGATCTCTTCTGATCTGAGGTGTTGGAAAAATAGAAAGTTATCTGTGTGCAAGTAAAAGTCTGTACAATTATCTCATTATTTTTTCTGCATTTCTCACTTAGTGCTTTCCTAACTTCAGCAAAGTAGGAAGGTTCTCTTAACTTGATGAAATGTGCCTCAACCAACTGACTTTTATAGATTATTGAAAGCACAACTCATTCTGAATACTCTAAAAGTGTTTCTGAATGGTGAGGCTATACACAATTTGGTCTGCCTATTTCAACAAATCACTATGTTTTGAGGCTCAAATTAGCAAACTCCTAACATTAAATTTTTACTGTGTGCACACTTTAAAAGCTTCTAAAATGTGGCTCTGAGAATAATGTATCTGGCCTCTGAAATGTAGACTCTGTTACAATTGCCAGAGAAGTGAATCATGTTCTTCCCTTTAAATTCATGTGCTTATTGGTAATGGAGGAATAGTGATGTTCAGCAGAGTGTGTAGGCTCAGGCAGGGCTAATACTAGTTTGTGATAGAACACAGGGACAGAGATTTCCTGAGGAATTCCATTTCCTGTTGACTTTATATGTCTCAGTCTACTGGGGGTTTTTGGGTAGGTGTATTTTGTGGCTTTTGCTTCCTGTGAGGTAGTCCTAACTTGGAGAATTTTTCTGCATGAATAACTAGGAGGGATTTATTTTCTCTCCTGAAGAGGATGTAGACCTGTTATGTGAAACCTCCATCTTCCTTTGTATTTTAGGTAATAAAATGCAGAAAAGATATTCACTGAGTCTGGCAATTTTGTTGTTCTGCTTTGTTTTGCATTTTGAAAAGTGCATCCCTGAGTTTTTTTCCTCTCTTACGTGACAGGTGTGACGGTTGAGACAAATTGCTGTCACGCCTTTCAGTGTTCTGTTATTAAGTATTCAGGATCTGCTTGGTCTTTCTTGAGGTGTCCTTGGTCAATGTTTTTTTAAGGTTGAACTTTTCTTCCTCGTCTCCATCAGATCTCAGTGTCTGTAGAAGGAATTGTAGTGCTCTGAGATTTCGATCCTTGTGGTTTTACCTGCAGGCAGCTGAACACCACAGGAAGGTGTTTGGAAAATTAACTCAATCCCAGCCTGTCTTGGTTTTAAAAG
>VZTH01010388.1:0-23725 GCA_013397815.1 Aleadryas rufinucha
CTCATCTTCTGCAGGACTTCTGCTGTTGTGAAAGGTGGTTTGTCAGATGAGGTAATTTTCTGCAGGTTTGAGAGTCCTTGATGGCTAAGAGTCTTTTCTTATCATGCTTTCAATGTTGTGGAACTGTAATCTTCTTGCTATATCTAAGGCGGTCTCCCCATCCTGAAAGAAATGCATGAAATACATTGCAATATGATAGATAGGGGTCAAATACAAAGAGATTTCCTGACTTTGCCACCTGTATAAGGTCTCATGCCACTTTTGCTCTGAAACAAAGGTTCCAGGACATGCTGGGTCTAACACTACTCTGGCTGAAGACAGGAGAAGAGACCTTCCCTCCAGCAGGGACAGCCTTTCCACTGTTTCCTGGGAGTAGTATCCAAGTGTACAGAGCTCAGCTAAGATTTGATTTCCAGAGCAACATAGTTAATGCACTTCTCATCTCAACTCAGGAGTGCAGCTACTCCCAGGTCAATATCAATTTGGGCAAGACTTGAGCTGTTCTGGTGACACAAGCAGCTTGACTTAGCCTCTCAGAAGAAGGGTCCTCAACAGCACAAAAAAGCACCTAGGAAGACTTTTATCCCTCCCCTGCCGCCTACATCTTAGGAACAACTGTAGAACAGCTCTGAGCTAAGAAGAGATAACATAGAGATAGCTAAGAGATATGCTAAGCCAAGGGACATGCAGGCAGCATTTACTGGTAGAAATCCAGCAGTGAAGGATTCATACTTTAAAGTACCTCTTGTCAGCAAAGGCAATGGAGCAAGTGTTTCATACCAAACAAGAAACAAATTGCCTGTCTGGAAGCTGTGCGTCCTTTTCTTTAAACTGCTGTGCACCAGCTAAGGCCTATAATGTACTTACTGGTTGACCTCCATGATGAGCAAATACAGCTATCAACTTCACCTTCTTACCTGATTCTTTACAGAAGTGTCTGCATGAGCTTCAAGCAGTAGAGGAATGACTGCCTGGTTTTTCATTTCACAAGCATAGTGAAGGGCTGTGCTGCCAGACTGAAGGGAAGCAGAAGCAGATGAATTTTATTTCTATAGTAGATTTCTTTAGACTTTACCTCAGCGGGACTACCTGTAGCCTTATCAGTTTCCCCCTAACAGCTGGATACAAAACACGCATGCCATTTCCTGTCACAATACACTACACAGTAAAACAAATACATTATCATGAGAACAACAGGAACAAAAAAAATCATTCCTTCCCTGGGATGCAGCTGCTAAAACAGGTTTGATCTTGATCTCAGAAAGTACGTCTTGAACCATGCTTTTGCTTGCACTTCAGTGTTTTAGAAATTGGTTGCTGATAAAATTGGGGTTTCTCCTTTTCTACCTTAGAGTAGAGGAGCTCTTTACCACACCCAAATAGGCTAGTGGATACATAACTCTGTATAGGGCAGATCAGCACACTCTGAAGACCAAGAGAAGACACAAGGTCTTGCCCTGTAGCCCACAAATCTGTTCCAGTTCCAAAACTTATAAATGCTGATAAACTCAGATGCTTATATCTCTAGAATCTTTACAGAATCAGAATTTAATTCATAAGTATCTCAGCCCAGTTTGCTGGGATCCCCTTATGAGGGCATTGGTCAGAAAGGGAGAATTAGCTGATCAGCGGGGAATTATTTTTGTATACATTACAAAACTATTGCCTAAGTGTCAACGGGAAACACTGACTCCTCCTGGTACGTCAGTCAGTTTAGTCCCTGATTCTCCTACTCCAACTATGTTGCTAGAAGGTTCTGTAGTCCGTTTTCAGTAGTGTTGCCTGCATGTGAGCCACATTTGCATTTGTACAAACCCACTTACAGAGTCTGTAGCATTCACATCGACTCCAGCTCTAAGTAACATCTTGACCAGGTGTTCATTCTCTTTTGTCTTTGAGACCTGTTTGGTGCAAGAGAAAGAGTTACACAGAAAAACAGTTCATCTGCATGTAGTCTGAAGTTTGTGCTAAATATTGTGTTTTTTCCAAAGAGACGAGTGGTCTTTAGAAATGTCAGACTGATGCAGTAACACAATTCTGTCCTTCGTCAGCTATATTCACAGCAAAATCCCTGATCCTTCTGTTGTACACATTCAGTCTTGCTCTAAGAAAGCAGTCCATATTCTATACAGGTTCCTGGCCTGAAATTCTGCCATGAAAAATGTGATCAAGCGAAAGATACAGGATCATTCCTGCTTCCATCCAGACTCACCATGAGAAGATATCCAATAAGCATGACTGGCATGAGGATTATGATGAGCACGTAGTCAAGGAAGGTAAACCGTTTTCTCACAGCATAATGGAGGCAAGTGCGGTCCTTCTAAACACAAAATAACTCTGATTAGTACCAGATTCAGTGATCCCACTTTGTTTAATATTGACAAAGTAGACCATCTTAAATTCCACAAGCTTTCTTTTAGACTGTCTAACAGAAATGCTCCTGTGATTTTCAAGCAGAAATAGACACATGCTTCTTGCTTCCATCAAGCAGAAGCACATTTAACACATAGAGGGTCATGAAATCGGACTACATGTGCAAGGAGGATGGGGGATCCAAAGGATTGTATGTCAGCAAACTTGGACCTGGCTGCAGAGATTCAAAGGACAGAGTGGGTATCTCACATGGCTGCTGCTGGCACACAGCAATTTAGATCAGCAGGAGGAATCGCCACAGCCCCTCTTCTTACAGAGGTGCTGGTTACTGAAGCAAGGGCGTGTGAGACCTTAGGTCATCTGGGACATTGGAGAAATACAAGAAAGTAGCAATAACCAACACAGACTCCTATTGAGAACAGAGTTTAAAAAAATTATTGAATACTGAATATACCAAAGCAACTAAAGGGCAGGGCTATAAAGTTTTGTGCTACTGTGTTAAACTTGCTACAGGTTGTCAAAATGGAGATGGACAAACTAAGTTACACAGGGCCCCAAAATAAGCAGAGAAGCTTTTTTATTTCACCTCTTTCCCCACACACGCCTCAGGAGGAAATAAACTTGAGGATTGTGCTTGCCAGGGTCCCCACTGGCACACCAAGAACCTGAAAGAACTGTCACTGCAAAGAAAGAGTCAGTGGCCACTTACCTTATTTCTGAGGTTGACATCAGCATGTTTTCTAAGAAGATAGTTAACTATCCTGTTGTTTCCTTGTTTACATGCACAGATTAAGGGGGTGTCTCCACTGAAGCTGTCCTGCACGTTCAGATAGTTGCTGTTGCACTCCAAAAGGAGATGAACTTTATTGAAATCGTTGTTGTAAGCTGCCTGACAGATGGGCTGAAGTGAGAAGATAACATTCATCAGTACGTGTTTCACTAAGACATCCATACTTCCCGTTCTGGCTTACTACTTGCACCTCCTGAAGTACTTGAGACAGAGGCTGTAGTTCTTGGTGCCTTCCAGAAGATGGTGGTAGGAAACACTCCTGCAGCTGTTACACAGCTCTCAGCCCTCAGCCCCGCAAGTCACAGCCTTTGCACTGTGGAATGGATTTTCTGTTCATTTTGGATGCTATTTCTATAATCCAAGAAACAAATCCTGTTTATTTGCAGCCATTAGGAAAAAAAAAAAAAACAAAACAAAACCGGCTTCCACTCTCACAGGAGCTGGTTACTGTATTAAGCAGCAAGCAAGGACAAGCCCACATGTCCGAGTTTACATCAGGCTTTCCTTTTGCATGAGCACTGCTGAACAGAAGGAACCACTCCTGACTCATCCGTTCTCAGAAGAGAACCGCACTTCAGGTGAAAGTTGAAAAGCCAAGCCCCCAACAATGTTTCTTTTCTAGACTTTGAAGTACCTAAAAAACACTTGCCTGTGCGCCCACAGGTCAGATCCTGCTTGCTTTTGAGAAATGTTTGCTGCTCAGCTCTTTGCTCAGTATTTCTACACATCCTTGACCTAAACTGCAGTTCCTTCCCTCTCCAGCAGCAAGAATTCAGACTGACGAGAAGCTGAGAATGGCAGGAGTACTACGAGTTTGTAACAGCCTAATACAAGCAGAAAATAACATTTAGAGGTGGGGCAGACTGGTGGCATTTGAGTTATCCTGTCAAAAAGAGAATAAGCTCCTTTTTTTTGCTTTGATGCTGAGGATTGTACCCAATATTTTCTAAAATAGAAATTTTTCTTTAAATATTATCTGCAATTTTCCCTCTCCATTCTCCTTTTTTTCACATCCTAAATACTCTACATGAAAAAGACGTAGTCCTGAACTCTGGGCTCTTTCCTCACTCCTCCAGTTAATTCCCTCCCCCCTACCCCCATGCCTTCCTGCCTTAAAAATATTCATCTTATTTACACTCTTTCAGCCAAACTTTGATCTGCAACACAGGTTTATCTCCAGCACCATTACTGCTTAGTTTTCTGAACAGCTGCATAAGAGAAGTGATTTGTTTCCAAAGAAACTATTTACATGCTTACCAGACCTTGCACCACTTCTTGTTTTGTTTTTATTATGTCAGACAAAAATCTACAAAGAACACATCATATTTTAAATTTGCACATCTGTCTATATTCTTATAGAAGCCTACATATACCATTTGCTATTTTGCACTTCACCGGAGCCAGAACTGTTTTAATGATTTTGAAGAGAAAAACCTCTTTTAAATCCCTTTTGGTGTGACTTGCACACTGGTGCCATCTAAAAGATCAGTTTTCTCTAGAACCTTACTCTCAGTCATTTTGGTGTCTAGTACTGTATCTTCATGTCCAGGAAGGAGAAGATCATGTGGAGTCTGTCTGCACCTCTGATTTCCCCACTACCCTTGTTTTTAGGTATTGCTTTGCTTATTTAAATATGTGGGAGATTTGCTCTTTGGTTGAACACCTGCTCAAATCCCAGTCATTTACCATACAAATTTACTCCCTTCTAGACTGATCCTTGCTAGTTCAGCAGCTTGTGGCACCAAAGGATATGCTTTTTTCCTTTTCTTTCTGTACTGCCTCCAAGACTTTTACTTGCTAAGCAGTTAAACCCAAGGCATTTCTGACTAATGGGTTTTCAATGGGATCCCACTGACCAGTGAGATCTTTTTCTAAACCTTACGCTACCACTGAACTCAGTTCGAGAGCCATGAGCAATGATGGCACACAAACCACTCCCTAAGAGACCACACTATTTGGGGCTGAAGCCATGCACAGAGAGCAGCACACACAAGCCTCACGTGCTCTTTCACCCACCGAAACCAGCTGTTCTCAGAAAACATTCAGGGCACAGAAAATGGAAGGAAATAGTTCTCATCCATTCCAACAGCTAATACCTAGGTAACTGGTGTATTTAAAGTATTTTTAAAATCACTATTATTCCCCTGGAGTGGGGGTTCTTTGTAGAAATTATGGTGTCTGCATTAACATGTTCCATTCATGTTTAAAGAAAAAAACAACACAGCAACACAACCTTTTTTCCTATTTGTACGGGATTCTTTTGAGGCCCACTCTGCTGGTTTGTCTTTTTTTTGTTGCTTGCACCGTGTTCAGAATCATTCTGATCTCAACACAGAACAACAAAAAATGTTGAACACATACTTTGTGAAGCCACCATAATTACACCAGTTATTGCATTTTCTTTGCTCCTATAAACAATACTACTGACAGCTTGTGATAGACAAAGGAAAACATTTCCAAAGGGGAAAAAACTTCCAGATCCGTATAAGCCTGTGTATGGGAGGCTGTGAAGGGAACAAACCAAGCCCAGTGAATATCCACACCTTCAGCAGCTCCAGTACCTGGAGAAAATGGTCACGTACCTCTGAATAGAGTATCCCCATGCCTATTCTTCGCTCTGGCGTTCCTTCCTGTTCAAAGCCCAACAAGCCAACCTCTCTTGAAATGCGCTCGAGCTTGTTCGAATCTGGTTAATACTTAACTTAAAAGTATCACTCTTTCTTAAGCTATGTTTCCTTTCAGTGCTTTCTACTTAGTAGCATAAAACAATTGTCTCCAGAAGCCCAACCCAGGGAGGTAAACATGAGAACAGCAGCTTACGGGAGACTGACGGAACAAGTTACAACACACTAGCATTTTCCTTTGTCATTTTTGCAATAACATCCTCCAGTTACCTAAAAAGGAAAGCAGCAGAACAGGTCGAGGAGAGGAGGGAGAGAGAGGGGAAGAAAGTTTCACAAGTAAAGAAATGGTGCAGTGAAAAGAATAAAGATCATGAAATCTAAAACTTAAAATGACAAAGAACTGTAGCTAGTTTGCGACCCAAGCTACTGCTGACTGAAACACATTCCAAAACCTCTGCAAGAACACCTCAAATGCCTGTCAGAAAAAGGGAAGGAACCAGATTCCACGCCTTTAATGAGCTCCCAGTATAATTAGCCTCTCACTCTCTAATTAAACAGGCCAGCCTCTTTCATCACTTTTGCGCAGTATTCTCTTCCTAGCCCAGCCCAGACAATGAATATGATTCATGTTTAACCTGATAATTTTATATGCTAATTGGTAAGGGAATTATTGCAGATGGCCCTGAGACCAAGATGCTGATAGCATTTCTGTACTATGCTCAGTCTTTCTGAGTAAGGCATGTGTATTTCAAGTGACTGCATTCACCTCAAAATATCTGTTCCCTTTATAGTTTAAATCACATTTCATGTATTTCAAGAAAATTTTAAAACATGTTTTAAAACATATGAATGTAAGCACATACCTTAAATCCAAGCCCTCCGCCTTACTATTGAGAATTTTTATTTCCAAATAATTTTCATATTTATTCTCCCATGAGGTGGAGGACCATATAAAATTACTTATTCTATCTCCATTCTTCTCTGATTAAAGCAGTAAAGCACCACTGGCTGTAGCCTTCGTTTGCTGCCACCAGTTCTAACCCTTTCTGTGGCTGTTTATCTGAAGAAAATTAGGCTGGCATGTAACAGAAACAGACATGGCACCTACCTGGGACAAACTCAGTAGGATCCTCACAATAGGCTGATCTTTCAGCATGTGGTGAATATGCTGTTGGACTAAGGACGTGCAAGAGTAATACCTCAAAGGTGAAAAGGTCTTCCTCACTGGTATTTCTTCACATCCAGATCCTAAGATATTCACATCCTCCTGCATCTACTGACCAGCTTGTTAGAATTTATAAACTAAAACTTGTTGAAAGAAATATTGAATCACTAAGCTGCTACATAAAACAACTTAGTACTTTAATTAATCCTTTACTAACACAAATAAATAAATGTATGACAATCTGAAAAAATATTTTAAAAAACAATAAACAAACCAACAAAAAAATAGTCCATCCTTGACAAAGCAGAGCAATGGGTTCAGGCAACAGTTTTCCCAAATTAGTGTAAATTACCATTTAATCCAGCATCATATCTCAGGTCCTCTAGAAAAGCACTGAAGGTGCTTCTTTAACTGATGCTGTACTTTGGTCACAGCTTCTGTTAAAGAAGAATTAAGCAGCTGAACCATGATGAGGTATGAGACTCATGCAAATGTATATAGTCACAGGTTCACCTCTGCTCCACATATTGCTTCAGTGTTCTTTGCCAGGCTTGTAAATGAAGATTAGAATCCTGAAATTTTTAAATTTTTTTTGATGAATAAGGTTTTTTTCTCCAAAGGATGCCAAGACTCAGTGCATGGGCAAACTGTCACCTACTCAGTCTGTGTAGGAAACATAATTCTTACTTCCTGACAGAATTCGACAATGCTTCAAAAGTTTCATGTGAGCCAGAAGGGAACTAAATATTTTTCAGAATGGCCTTCACCAGGCAATAACAAGGTAAACTCATTTTTTAAACCAGATATCAATTAAGCTTAAGAACAGCATATTCAATAAAAGTCACAGAAGGTCAATTGTCTCTTTAAATTCCAAGTACTAGAGATTGTATTGCTACAAAATTACATGAGTTACATCACTCTAAGGAAAGCAATCTGTGGCCTGTTGTAGTCATGTGTGCAGAACAGTCCTCCGAAATACATACTCCTAAGAAATGCAGTCCTGGAATGGCCAGTGTGTGGACAAGAGGGACACTCACACCTTATACTTTCCCTAAGAAGACTGTTAAGTACTTGTACGACATCCTTGTAGCACTGCAAGGGTCCTTGCACCTCTGCTTCAGGACAGGATTAACCCAACAGACCCAACAAGCACAAAGAAACCCCTCCATGGCATGGAGCAGAGCCTGTATTTTACAACACTAAACTGAGTCCATGCTGTGTCCAGCTCTAGACCAGACCTCCTGGGCTTCAGTTTTGCCACAGCATTTCAAAACAAAATACTTACTACCTCAGCTGTCCTGGTTCTCTAAGGACAGCCCATCCTGGGAAGTTTCTGTATATCTTCTAGGCTTTTTGTTTTCTATTCTCTTTTTATATGCATTACTTTCATTCTCTTTTCCCTAACATATCTTTTGCATATCTTCACTTAATTCCCATCGACAATACCAGAAAAAAATAACATACAACCCATATGCCACCACAAGGTGAAATAGGTAAAATGTTGCAGATCATTCCAGGCTGAAAATTCTATAAAACAAAAAATATATGATGGTGTTAGCTGGGAACAGAGCAGAGAAAAATTTTTCTATTTCTCACTAAGCAGGGGTATCAGACCTGTTGAGCTGTGATGCTTTTCGTTGAGAAATCACCTTTTTGTTTCTTCCACAGACTGTGCCCTACTTCATAAAGCAGAATTGTTTCTGTGGTGACTCTCAGGTTCTGTTTCCTAACAAGTACTTACTTCATTCTTTTCCCCAGACAAAGCAGCAGATCATTAGCACCCACGTTTCAAAGAATTTGCCGCGTTGAGAAACCAGGCCAGTTTCAGTGAGGATCAGGCCCCTCCAGGCTGACTACAATTAATTCAGTGGTTAGGCAAGGGTCTCCAACATGCTGTCTTTTAACAGAGTTCATGGAGATGGCTTGGAAATAATAAGAGTATTAGCATCCTCTCTTGACTCCAAGTTTACACAATGTTGTCAAACTTAATTCAATTCCTGAGAATCCCTACAGAAGCAGGCTAATTCAGAGCAAACTCGTCTTTGCATGTTGTGGTGTTCAATGAACAACATACGTAGGAATGTGTGTGTGATGCTAAATACACACCTTTCAAATCACTTGTGCTTTTATTCTAAGATTATCTGACAAAGAAGGATTGTCCCCAAGCTATCAGCAATTCAGAAAACAAGCAACAGGTGTGGAACCAATGACCAGAACAGCTTCTGTACTGCTCACAGCAGCAGAGATCACATCCATAGCCAGAAAGTGTTGAGAAAAGCTGGATTCTTCCTCCTCTTTATCCCAAAATACAGTAGTTACAGCACTTACTGAGACAGGTAGCAGTACAGTTAAAGATCTGTCACAGCCCCAGGGAACAAGAATAACCAAGTTCCTAAGTATTCTAATGACAGGTTAGATGCCTCTTTATCCCACCAGATCCGTGGTGCAATTTGGTCTTTCAGAATGTCATGCAGCAGCGCTATTTGTCATAGAATAGCTCCACTCCTTAAATACTGCCAAACAAGCAGCACTTAAACATGCTCTCCTATACAGGCAGATCTCACACAGAACTCTGCTGCTGCTCCTTCTATCAGCACAGGCTTCTGGCAGCAAGTCAATCAGGAGACAGACCAGGAACTGCAGCAGAAGGTGCAAGCAAGGGGGTCAAAACAGAGGTAAGTTTCTTGTTCATATGCATCCACGGTTTCTTTCTCTGTTGCCTGTCTCCATAAAGTTGTGCTGTCCTCATTCTGTGCAGCTAGTTCTCAGAGGAGCCAGCCTGCCATCCTTTCTGACTGCTGTGCATCAAAGTGTGTGTTTGCCAGAGGTGGAGAGGAAAAAGCCTTTGACCCATGCAAGTGGGAAAAAGGAGTAACTGATGGCTTCATTTTGTTCTCCTTGGTTTTCTTCCCTAGGGATATCACTGTGGATGCATGGAAATCTCAGCATTGAAAGCATGTACATAAACTGAACAAATTTTGTTTTTATAGTTCCAAAAGCATTTCAGTGTTCCCTGTGAGTCAATCCAGAGATTCTGACATCTGCTAGCCTCGTGTCTTTCTGTCCCATTTAAAGTGTATGTGAAAGACATTACAACTCTCTCAAGAGTACACTGATGAATTTCTAGAAGGTTTAAGATTTGTTTTCATTAATATCAAGCCTCCAGAAATTGCATTTTTGAATGTATCTTTCAGGCACCTTCCTATACCATTTTTTTTTCCTTTTTAAAGTATTTCAGTTATTTCCATTTTGCCATGGTAAATGTCAGTCTTTGGCATTATTTCATTGCATAAAAAGACTAGATTATTGTTCAAGGCTCCTACAGTCAAGACTTATCTATTGAAATTAATGATACCGTTGTGTGCCAAGGCTTGGAGTTAACTGGTGTATTATGTTTGATTTATAAACCTCTCATATTCAGTACAGTATATAGAAAATTGCATACCATAAAAAGGGTAATAATTTATCTACCCCATTGCTTCATCTTTACTACAAACTGTGACTTATGCTGAACTTTTCAGTTTTGTTTCCAAACAATGCTCCACATGCAGAAAGAGAGGAATGTGTCTTACTTTTGCTTGAACTGAACAAAATAGCAGAAAGTAGTGGAATATCTACTCTGAAACTGTGCTTCCAGTGCACACAGGTGGGAAGATTTCTGTTGTATTGACAGAAGAATTGGAGTATTCTTCTACAAAGTGGATAGACTACAGTGAATTTGGATGTCAATACTAAAATTACAATATTACATATATATCATATTCCAGTTGTGGTTTAATCCAGATGTTCTAGTGACTCAAGGGATATGATAGATTTAATAAAAAATGAAAATAATTGACAACTCCTTCCCTCATTCCTTCATGAAGAAGTTCAGAGGAAACAAATATTTTACCCATCATTTCTACTCTCTCCAAATCTTAATGATCTTCCCATGGTGTTTCAGATAAGACACTCTGGGTTTATTACCTGTTTCCTCCATGCTAATTACAAAGGTAGCTACAGCCAAAAATCAGGGCATTAACTACATAGAGAGCACTACAATTTCTGTTCAGACAAGTTTTACTGTGACCACCAGACAATGCCTAAAATCCATGAAAATTCAGTCTTTCTCCAAGAAAGACAGATTTGCAATAAAAAAGACTGTACATGAGAGAGAAAGGAAGGTACTCAGCACAAACTAGCATCAATATCATATAAACACAGGCTCCCAGGTTGGTTCATTCTCATCCTGGAGCCTTTGACTCATTCCTGGCCGATATCAAACAGGACAAGCTGCAGACAGCCCCTCCTCACACAGGTACTTATTCTGGCAGCCCTTGGGGAACAGACCTTGGGCAACCTTCAGGAGACTCCTCTTGAGTCTTCCTGTGAAATTCCACACCTCTCTCTTCCCAGCAAACATAGAGCATGCGCTCTTCCACAGACCCAAGATGTGGTGCCTCCTCGTGCTGCTCTGCTCCCAAGGAATTGCCTTTTCAGTGGGATTCACAGCAGCCTCCATCCCGAGTGTTGACACGAGCCACTGCAAGAAGAGTCGCGACCCCGAATGCTTCTTGAACGTTGTAAGTTGGGTCACCTTCTCTCCCTTTCTTTCTAAAGCTTCTCTCCCACTCCCACTACCACTGACTAACTGCTTGTCAGGAGGCTAAAGTAAGTTCCCTTCAAAGGGATCGCTCCAGCATTGTAAGCACAGACCTGGAGAAAATGTTGATGCTCCTATCCAAAGTCCAAGCCCGAGAGAGGGATTCCTTTGCAGTGGAAACAAAGGCTGGCTTCTAGTCTCAAGGCCTGTCCTTCTGTAACCTGTTTGCCTAGAACAGTGGTAAGGGTGCTTGAACTCCTTCTTCAAACAGTAGATTCTCACAACAAAAACCCCTTCCTCTGAATCACCAAAGATTTCCTCACCATGGCAGGGGTGTAATAGGTGGTGCTGTGAGTGAGTCTGTAATAGGAGATCCACCCTACATGGCTTGCTTTGCCACACTTTGGCAAGAAAGGATTCACTGTGGACCAGATAGAGATACTGCTGCACATTTACTCTCTAGAAAGGTACAACTTTGCTGGGGAGGGGAGTAGGAGCTTCAGACAAAGTTCATTAGAGAAGCCCTTCCACTGAGTCGTGAGGTGCTGAAATTTCTTCCCCCCTCAATTTCTAAACTCCTGCTCAGAGAGGAGCCTGGGTGCAGCTGAATCCAGTCTTAGCCTCAAACTGTCAGTGCTGAAGTCTAAGGAATTACAAAGGTGTGATTGAATCATTCTACAACTTTGTCCTGCAGGACTAACAATGGCAAACCAGATATATTTATATAAAAAAGAATGATTTATTATAATAAATGATTAGACAAAAATATCCTAATCAGAATGTTTTACTACACAGTACAGTAGCTAAAACTGCTAGTATAAGATAGGATAGAACAGTGCATTATATCAAAGGAATCATATAAAAGCAATTGTATTAAAGCTAGCAAAAAGAAACAATTATTAAAGTAGAGATTGATGTAACTCACCCTCACTCATACCAACAACTGTGGGCAAAATCTCTTTCACTCAGCCTCCAGGAGTAACTTTGTGGGGCGTCCCCACACAAGGGAGAAATCTTCATGCGCACTCCAAGAAGGGATAAGTTAGGAGAACTTAATCATATGAAAGTGGACTGGACTTGGATAGAATAAAGTGATTGACTACCAATCATGTCTCCAGGTCGGCTTAGCAGTTTATCTGCCTGATCTTTGCCTCATTATCAGGATGGTAATTTGGGGTTGATGTGTCAGACCGGTATTAGCATAATTCAACACCAAAAGGAGAACATGATGTTCCCTTTCAGCCCACCACTGACAGCTTACAAAATAGGGCATTATTTGAGTGGTTTGATCACATTCCAAGGCAGAACATCATGTTACACACCTGCATTAGCCTTGCAAAAAACAACAAACTATCTCCCAAAAGGTTAGTTACTCACTTTGTCCCATAATAGGGGATCAAATACCAGCCAACTACCATCTAAGCAGGTCTGAAGAAGACTTTGCTGCATCCTGCTACTCTTATAAGTCTGTGTAGTGCTTGAGTACCACAGCTAAAGCAATTACTACAATTTGAATGATACAGCATTAAGTAGAATACACAAATCGCACCTGAGAAACACATCCCAACTCTTCTCAATGCTGTTTGCATCCTCTGGCCGCCATTGCTGTGGCATGGCAGTTATAGCATCATCCACAAAAGAGAGAGACCTGGAGTTTATTTTTCTGCAGGAATCCCTTTTTGGCGTCCCTCCCTACCAGTACAACACAGCAGTAGAGAAAGGCTAGCAATATGTTATCACATATATCTTCATGGCATGTTCTTGGCTAGCTTCACATTCTTGGACAGAAGCAGCCTCTGAACACTTCCTACACCAGTATCTACACTGTAAATGCATGATAACAAACTGTCCTTTGGCTTTCCCCAGAGTGAAATTATCAGATATCATGGATTCCCCAGTGAGGAATATGAAGTTACAACGGAGGATGGATACATTCTTGGTATTTTCAGAATTCCCGCTGGAAGGAACAGCCAAAATACAGGTGTGATATATAGGACAAGATGAAGGTCTGAGAGCCAACTCTTACATGGATTCCCCTTCTTTCCCCTTTGCATGTGCAATGGCATGTTCCATACCTTTCCATCTCAGCAAGGGCACCCAGCCTAGAATGTGGCCTGAACTCCGTATATTGGTTAAACACTCCTGCAAAACCAAATTCTGCACCCCAGTTTTAACTACACGCTACCTATTACTACTACAGCCTAAGAAAATCTCTCCTGTTTCAGGGAAGAAGCCTGCAGTCTTGCTACATCATGGTGCTTCATCAGATTCTATTAACTGGGTTTTCAACCTGCCCAACAACAGCCTGGGCTTCATCCTTGCAGATGCTGGCTACGATGTCTGGTTGGGAAACAGCCGAGGAGACACCTGGTCTTTAAAACACAAGACCCTTAAGCCCTGCCAGAAAGAGTTCTGGCAGTTCAGGTACTCTGTGGAGAAAGAATTTCTGAAGAAAGCAACTTTCAGGGAACTAGCAAGATTAGGCAATTGCTACTAGAATGCAGAACCTTTCCCCTTCTGGTTATACAAAAAAATTCCCTTCTAAATTATATGAAAACACTACAGCTTTTCATATAATCTAACTCCAAGTGGGACATGCAACATTTAAGGAGACTAGACAAACTGTTTTCCACAGAGGCAGCCACTTCTGGGCATATCAGGGAGGTTATAAGAAGGAATTGGCTGCATGGTCTGGACAGGCTGTTCTGGAATCAGCACACACAGAAGCAAAGCTGGAAATACAAAGGTCACCTTTGTCCATACACCATGGTGGTTTCTTTTGGAAAAGGCTTCCAAAACTGGGAGGCATCTGCAACCTTGACGTCTCCCACCAGATACCATGTCCCAAGTGTAGAAAGGACAGGAGACTACTCAACTCAGTCTAGAAATCTGATCTACCACAACTGATGTTAAATGAGAGAAAAATATTTCTTGTAACCCATGTGGGTGAAAGCACTGATTAAATTCTGTTCCCCAAGGGCTGCAGCTGTCAGGTGAAACTGGCACCTCCTCCACAGAGAGCCCAAGGCATCAGGCAGCCAGGCTGCACAGATGCACCCCTCTGCCCACTTCCCCAGCTCAAGCAAGGATGCAGACACACTGTGCAACCTCCTCCTTCAATGGGTCCTGCTTGGTGCAATGAACTAAACTGACAATCAGTCACTCACTGTGGTAGTCAAATTGTCTGCCAGTTTTTTGTGTTTCTCCCTGTAGCGTCGATGAGATAGGTAAATATGATATTCCAGCAGAGCTGTACTTCATCATGAATAAAACCGGACAGAAGGATGTTTACTATATTGGTCACTCTGAAGGGTCAGCTGCAGGTAATGTTAGAACTGTCTGGGTACAAAACAGTGTTAATGCTTATGACTTATATATAAGATCTGTGAGCAGACACTGGGGTTTATGTCATGGTGTACCATTATCTTTTTATAAAAGCCAACTCAGAAACAGAGGAGAAAATGGGGGGGGGAAGTGGCATTCTTAGACAATTTTTTCCTATCTTCCCATACGTGCATTCTAAGAGTCTCTGCAGAATGAATAGTTCAGACCAAGTCACCACCTTCTTTGTCTTTAGATAATTATGTCAACCAGTCAAATCCATCATTAGAGAAATTTAAACACATTCAGAAAACAGGATGGAACAAATCCTTTTTAGTTTTAATTCCCTCCCTATACTTTTCCTTTATGTGTGAATTCACTTTCACCCAAGTATATGCTTAGTTACAAGGAAAAAATTCTATTCCTAATCTCCAGATAATTATTATATTGCTGAATGCCAGCATAAACACATACAGTCTTTTAGAGACTATAAGATGAGAAACTCTTTCTTTTATTAGAGTTTATGGAACTTTAGTGAGAACTTGAATTTCAAAAATCTGATTAATAGACCTTTTCAACCAAAACTGGCCTTGACACAACATTGTAGGTTCTGAGAAGATCAATATCAGGAGATGGTCTAATGAGCTTGTATCCTTAGAATGAACTTTATCTTCAAAATAAAAGTTTCAAGCAAGAATCAAACATTCTTATTAGGTCTGCAGCTCAGAAATGGAAAACAGCCAATGGGATGCTGATCCAGTCTCACTTCTTTGCTGCCTACTGCTTTTTTATTTATTTGGTCTGTGGAGATCTCTTCATTAACTTGACTTCTTTTTCTGTGCTTGCAGGCTTCATAGCATTTTATACTTATCCTGATTTGTCTCAGAAGATTAAAGCATTCTTTGCTTTGGCACCAGTGGTCACCATTAAACATGCTACCAGTCCTATGATAATGCTCACACATCTTCCCCAGTCACTGATCAGGGTAAGTCATTTCTCCTTCTAAAGAGAAAGACATAATTGTCTGCTTTGTCTCTACTGCACTCACTCAACCTGAACTTTTAAGGGGTGATGAGTTAGAATTGAATTCAGTGTCTCAGACTGCTGACAGTGCATGTAGACTTCAGACTTTCCAGAGAGCTAAGCTGCAAGGTTTCACATGGTATCTCTTTTGCAATTTCTTCAAGATAGCACGCATACTTTCACCACTATTTATTTAAATCAAATATTTCTGAAGAAAACTTTCAAATACCAGAACAAAAAAAAAATCTAATATAGTGTACCAAATCTAACCTTAAGCACTAACAAAAACCACAAGTAAGGTATTTCACATCTCAATTTTATCAGACATGCAGTTCATTTATGCTTGTGAAGTACTTACTTGTAAAGTGATAAATGAAGCTTAAACACCAGAAGGTGCCAATTTAATAGAATTTGCTGGGGATGTGGAAATCATGCATGCTATAATTTATGTCAAACCACAGGAGCACATCCCCTTTCTCTCCAAGCTGTACCCATGATGTGACTATAGAGCATTCAGCTCTACACCCCTCTCATTTTTCTCGTTTGTCTGATCCCTCTTTCCTTAGTAGTAATACTCACAGTACAGCTTGCACTTACCTGGAAAAAATATTAGGGCAAAAAGGGACTTCCTGTAGTCTGCAGTCATCAGTGCAGCCAACTTCTTTTCTCAGTGAGATCAGTATACTAAAAACAGATGGATAGTGACCTCCAGCACTCGTCTCAAGAAGAAGGAAAAACATGTAGTCTGCCCTTGGGAAGAGCATGCTACAAAGGATAGTGGGATGACAAGCAGTTTCAGCAATCCTGCCTCTAGTGAAGAGGCAAGGCTATTTAAGGAGAGGGAGTGACTTAAAGAAGAGGGAGTTTTCTGCATGAAATAATCCTGCAACAGCTTAAAAATGTTTTGCGCTTTTCCTCCCCTCAGTTACTATTTGGCTGCAAAGGAATTTTTCGCTACCATGAACTGATGAAAGGCCCTGCAACACAGTTCTGTGCATGTCTGGGAAAAGTTTGTGGCAGCATCTTCTGCTACCTATCAGGGGGCAGGATAGAAAATATGAACACGGTAAGCACATCCAAGAAAAGCTTAGTACAAGTAAATCTGAAGTAGTTTGGAAGGGCACAATTCATATATTTTCCTTCCTAAACAGCAAGACATCTGGCTCATCTGAACATAAGAGATGGTTTCCTTTTGCTTGCTACACATCAAAACATTTCCAGCCAAAACTCAAAGCTGTTTCTTCACACTTCTCCCAACAGAAAGTTTGTGTTCCATTACTCTGGCTGCTACTTGTTTTTCCTACAGACCTTTCACATGTCTGTTCTCCAGTCACCTTTCATCTCTCAGACTATTTAACAAGTGTGCCCATAAAAACTTCTCATACATGCAGCTCCATTATGCTCAAGAGAACTGTATATTAACAATCTTTCTCTACTGATTATGCATTATTTAAAGCATCATACAAATCATAGAAACTGGGAAAACAAAGGCCATACACACTTCCAAAATGATGTTTTCTCTATGGCTAAGGACTAATGTTGAAAAGACTGTCCCAAAGGTATAAAATCCTATGTAATCATTCCTACTTGTAAACTGACATACATGTGAGTCTTTCCTCGACTTCCTTTTTTGTATCTGAAGAATATCCCATAAAAATGGGATTTTAGTACAGCAGCAGTAAGTTGCTCAGGGCCTTCACAGCTTTATTCTGTCACAGCACTGGATCTGTGCCTTAATAACTCTTTTGCTTTGTCTCCAGAGTCGAGCAGATGTGTACGCAGGACATTACCCAGCTGGAACATCAGTACAGAATGTTATTCACTGGCATCAGGTATAACTGTACTGACATATAAACACTCTAATTACGGCTTTTTATGCAACTGTCAGCTGACAGGGAAGTCTGGAGGTGACGGATCTGGGAATCCGCCCATCTCATCTTCTCACCTGTTACAGAGGGAGCACTGTTTCCCATGGCTCACCAGATTATTCCCCAAATTGCCCCTTTGGTACCAGGCTCTGAGATTTCCCCAGAGCACATCACACCTCTCCATGTTAGGCTTTAAAGGCTTCCAGTCCTCATCCTTATTTATGAAGACGTGTGCCTTGAAAGCTGCAGAAGTGAACACAAGCACAGTCTTGGCACTTGGTAGGGAGGATAGTGAGATCCTTAGCAGTCGGGGGTGAACCAAATAAAGAAGTGATCTAGGTTAAAGCTTGTCTCCCAGAGGGTTAATTGCAGCCTGGATTACCTCCAAAAGCCAGCTAACTGCACAAATGCTTCTGCTGTCACAATGGCAAAGTGGGGAACTGCCTCTTCGGCTGGCAGCTCACACCACTTTCAGACCTAAGCTTGTTCTGCCTAGGCTCCAAATCAGACCAGGACAAGATAGCATTGGCTCAGAAACACATCACTGTATGTGAACTGTGAACTTAAGTGAACTCTAAGTGAACTGTGCCACTTAAACCAGCACTTAAATGCATGCATGCTTCTGTACACCCCCTGCCTAAAATTCCTGGTATCCAGGCCAGAAACCCAGCCCCCAGAGCCAGAAAACAGAGATGAGCTAGAAGATTTCTATCATATCCTCAGTTACTTAGAGGTTTGGATAAAACAAAAAATGCACACACATTGTCAGCGAGACAGGTTCATCTTTTATTACTTTGATTTTCCTTTCAGACAAATCACAGAAGACAACAGTTCAGTTTAAGGTAATCACACCCTGCTCCCAACACTCTCGTATGCAGTACAGAGCCTCTGAAATTGTTGCCACTACTGTGAGCAGACTAGACCAGACCAAATAGGCACACAAAAGTCAAGGTGTGTGAGGAGGTATCCCAGGCTAATTAAAGCCCTGACACACTCCTGCATCACAAAGAGCTACCTTAGCTAACTAAAGAGCCGACTAAGATAGGGCAGCAAGATTTTAACAACTAGACATACCAAGGGTGGTGGTTGCAGATCAGGAGAGAATGTTAGCAAGGGAAAAGGTGGTGAAACCACTTATCCCATGATCCCTCCTGAGTATCCCTGGAATCCTGTCTCCCTGACTTCAATCACATGCAAAAAACCGACTTCTGTACTGTCTCTTAACACCCTCATTTTATCTGTCTTTGTTACAATATTAACAGATACTACGTGCAGACCAGTTTCAAGCTTATGACTATGGCTCTAAGGAAAACATGAAGAAATACAACCAGGTAAGGCAATACATTTTTCTGAGAACTCATCCTTTGGTACTGGCAAAACGGATAGAAAAATTTGTATTTTAGCACCTTGAGTGCTACAAAAAGAGAGGGAAGGTGGTCTTAGGTAAAGTTTCACCTGAATCTAATTCTCATAGTTGTCAAAGTCTATTCACAAACACAGCATAGACAGATTCTTGCAGCCTGCTCTACTGATGCAGGGATGTGCCCAATGACATATCAACTTACCTGCCATTCCCAAAAGGTTAAGAGCCACACCCAAGTCCTAGCACTGGATGAGTACAGAGCTCTTCACCTCCCCAAAAATCCTCAAGGTCTGCCTTTCAGTTAAACACTAAAATGGGGAGGAAAAAAAAAAGTGGAAATGCATACCTTGGTTTTCAGAGGCTACTTGCTGTAAAAATTAAACATAAGGGATGATTCAGTATGGCACAGTGGAGACTGCTGGGGGGAACTAAGGTATCCTGCATGGAAAGAAAGGAAAGAGGCAGAACTTGGTCTGTAGGAGCTTTAGTTACTGCCTAGTCAACACTCAGGAATGCTCTGCTCCTCTTGCAAAACTTATAACTTGTCTGACTATTTTTTGAGGTTTGATCAGATCAGTTGACTTGTAGTGAGCTTTGTGAGTCAGGGCAGGTTATTTTATGGGTGGCACATTATTTTACAGGTGGATAAAGATTCCAAAGACTTCTCAGACACCTTCATACACACATACAGTCTTAAAATACCTGAAGTTTAAATTTTGAAATGGGCAATATTTTATTCCCAATACTGTGGAAGGTTAGGAAGCTGCCCAAAAAGCAGTGCAGAAGAAAGATAACAGCATCATCCTTTGATAATAGGGGTCAGTTTAAAAACATCTTGTGTATGGTCCCTTACCACACTGACAACTAACTATCCTGTCATTGTCATTTGGAGATCTCAGATGATCTCCGTTTTAATCTTCTGTGTTTCTTTAATTTATTTTGTGATGATAGCAAGGCAGGGACTGGGTTTAGGGCAATGAACCGTAAGAGAGTGCCCTTCATCCTTAAGGTTTGACTGCAGGCAGTGCAGAAGAAAAAGACAGAGAGAGATGCTTGCACAGAAACCTTTCTCTAAAAACAATTTCTGATACAAGAGCACTTACTCAGCTCTCCTCCCTGTCTTACAGACTGCTCCTCCTGTGTACAAGATAGAGGACATAAGGATACCAACCGCTGTTTGGAGCGGTGGACAGGACAAATTTGCAGATCCGAAAGACATGGCAAGGCTACTTCCTCGGATCACTAATCTCATTTACCACGAGCATTTTCCTGCATGGGGACATTATGATTTCCTCTGGGGCCTTGATGCAACTGAGAAAATGTATCTGAAAATCATTGAACTAATGAAAAAATATACTTAAAGTGCCACAGAAGGAATTAATTCATGTAGAATATTCTAGTAGAAAACTCTATTCTCAGTAGAATACCCAATTCCAGTAGAAACCCCAAAGATCTCTATTTAGCAGTTGAATATTGGTATAGGGATAAGTATAAAGGTTTATGAACCATTGACAACTGGTTGGCAATTTTTTTTCTGTTGCTTTCTATGGTTTTACACTATTTTAGTGACTGCAGTCTTTCTGAAGAAGCTGAGGTACATGTGGATGACCACTGAATATACAAATATGTTAGATGGAGCACTTCAGGGATCACTTACTTTGGAAGATTTCAGCTTTCATACTACTGATTTTGCTAAAACTAAGATTTCATTTTCTGTTTCTTTATCAATCAGTACTACATATTTCACTTGAGACAAAGGCGTTATTCCCTGAAAACCAAATGTGGGAGATAATTTCTCTGTTTACTGAACTTTGCTGAAATTGAATCATCTGTCATCCTGATAGTGTTTCACCTGTTTTCCTCTCCTCACATTACCAACAGCAGCAAGGCAGACCCAAAAGATGTTCACTTGTAAGACTACCCTGGCACCTAAGCAGACAGGATTTGGCTGTACTGGCCCAGATGCCAAGAGATCCAACGCTAGAAAATACGTCAGAGAGAAAACACTTGGCTGCTGGACAGATGCAGATACTCTCTTACCCTCACACTAATGGTTTGTTAACCCTCTTACTACAAAGAGCACAACAGTCTTCATGCTCTTAACCTGGGCAACTGGGGATTGAGAAGATGCAGGCATAGCTGCAACTGGCACACAAAAGACAACTGCATCCATCTCAATAAATATTCCTGCCACTATCAGTAAAGAACTTGTTTAAAGTTCTTCTAGGCTCTCCGTTCACCATGTCAGTGCTCACCTAAAAGACTGTTCCAGGAGGTAAAGATCACACCAAAGGGTTCATCATTACAGGGCAAGTCAGAATAGCTCAGGCACTGTGGGTGTTGCTGGGTGGGGGCATAAGCCCCAATTCCTAAGTCAAGACCTGTGGAAAGTGAAACCCATTTGATGATAATCTGGGAGATAGAGAGCAATATAAACAAAACATGTTTGTCTCTATAGAAAACACGCGCAAATGACGCACCTCTTCTTGCAACCTCCTCTTGGTACCACTGGGAACTGAGTTCTCGACCTCTGGAGAGGTTTGCAGTCCAAGACACAGAGTGGCTACTCTTGCCCACACCACGTCATTTATAAATCCCAGTGTCCTGACCATCCCAGGGAATTCAAACAGACCTGGCCCCACTCCATAATGCAGCAGGGCAGATCCGGCGCAGGCACAACAAACACTGCACCCAGTACACACACGGGCTCAGGTCTGAAGGGAAGGGGAGCAGGATCTGGAATTCCAGCTCAGGTAGAGAGGAAGAGAGAGCCTCTTTGGAGTGTCTGGCAGCAAAGCCCTTCACCTCTGCTCTCATCCACACTTCTGCAGCACAACTCAGCATTCAGACAAGGTGCACGGGATGAACCTGACAGTGTGACATTGCAAAAAATGTACAGTGGAAGGGAGGGGAAAAAGGAGAATCACAACACCAAAAACTCCTTTCACCCTCACCAGTGGTGCTTTTTCCCTGATGCAGAATCACAGCTAACCATGAACTAGAACTCATTCTCCATGAACCAGAGCATATCGCTCTGCCCAGCTGAAGAAAGCAGTGGGCACACACTGGAGACTGCCCTTTTAGGGAGGTGAAGGAAGGTGGATCTATCAGTTCCTCAAAATCTGGTTGTGTGGACACAGGTCTGAAATTAAGTTTGCTCATCCTGGAAGCAGCCACCAAGGGCTGCTCCAGGACATCAAATTCAAACTTTTCTAGAGCATCTTCCCATGCTGTACAAGAACCAGGCACAGACACAGCCTGCAAGAGGTTACAGGGAAACATTCAGGTCACTGACCAGCAGTTCTTGGGAAACAACACCATGTGCAATGTCTTCAATACTGAACACCTAAATCAGCATGATGTTCAGCCTAACTTCACGTCTGACCTAACTGAGTTCTACAAAGGATTGCCAGTTTTTCTAACAGAAGACTATTTCCAAATACCCATCTGATAGGCTCTCCATTTACCAAAGTTTCCTGCAACCAATCTTTATCTTCCTATTGCCATCCATCAGAAATGCGGTCCTGGAATGCTCAGGGTCTGGACCACAAGAATACCCACTCTTTAAACTTCCCCTTGGAAAACTGCTAGCTACTTAGACAAAATCCTTGCAGCACTGAAAGTGTTGCTTCTATGTCTGCTTCAGAATAGGATTAGCTCAACAGTTCCAGTGAAAACCCTCCATGGCACAGACTGAAGCCTCTATTTCATAACTCCCTCAGCCGAATCCAAGATAACAAGGTAAGTGTTCAAGCACACTGGATTTTTGTTGCTTGCCCAAATCAGTCCCTCCTGCTCTTAAAGCCAGGACCAAGACCTGCTGTCTCACTCCACAGCCACCAGCACCAAGAGTGGTACTTCAAGGCTGGGATGCCAAGCAGCCAGAACAGCCTCACACAAAATGAAAGGAAGGAAAGGAAATGACATTACTGTGTTTGGGGGTGTAGGATGAGCTAAATACAAGTATCTTAGACCACGTCTAGGCTTCCATGTACAGGTTTGGGCCCCAAGAAGGACAACAATATGATCAATACCTGCTGAGCAAGTTCAGCAGAAAGACAAGAAGGTCATCCAAACTTATCACAGCATGAGTAACTGCTGCATTGACTGAACATTCCCAGCAGAGATCTAAGTCAGCCCAGGGCACTGCCCTGCCTGCTCAGAAACCCAGGCTACCTCCTCTGCCTTAGAGGAGGAAGTCCCTCCTGTCCAGTATGCCTCTTCCCACACTGACCACCATACCTTCAGGTAAACCTTCGTCCTTTTCCTCCTGACCCACAGCTTCCTCAACAACGGTGCTAAAATTATTTCCCCTCAGTCTGCCCTTTCCAGAGTTCAGGAGAGACCAGGTGAGGCGTGCATATCCTCCGGTACCCAGGGAGGTAAGGACTGACTTAACGATGGCCGGGCTGACACGGGAGCCGTGGGGAATGCGGAGGGGACACACGCCAGGTGCGCACGGACCGTGCTGCACCCCCAGCACCCTCTGCCCTCGCCCGCCGCCACCCACTGGGGCTGCGGCGGCGGCGGCCGGACCCCGCAGCGCAGAGCGGGACGCGGCCACGCCGCTCTCCCGGCGCGGCGCAGGCTCCTCCCTTCGCCCCGCACCGTGACAC
>VZTH01010389.1:0-45839 GCA_013397815.1 Aleadryas rufinucha
TTTCGGACCGTCTCTTACAGAAGTGAGGTCAGAATGCATTTTGTATGGGACCCTGGGACAAAAAGACTCTGAGCTATGTACTCTGCATACATCTTTGCCATTGCTTTTGCCATTGCAATGGCTCAAAGCTTCAGCACTCAGTTCATAGATATTTTCTGGGCCTTTTATGCAGTATAAGATGTGAAAATACCAGCTGAGCGAGCAAGTGAACACCTTCTGAACAGAAAAATCAGCTGGCATGTTAAATAAAACAGTTATGTTAATACAGCCCTGGTGACATTTGCACAATGCACACAGTGACACCTGACTCTGATGACTCATATTCCTACACTCTTGAAGTCTTACAGAAGCAGTTATTTCCTGCATTAGGCTGATGTTTTTGATTTTCCTTTATCTTAAGGCCAGTGCTTTCTATTTGCCCTTAGCAAATGTCATTGTGTTGATTTTTATGTATTCTCTAGTTTATATTATTTGGATTTTGACTCCACTCTTCAAAAGCTTACCAGCCTTTCAGATTGGTATCATACAGACATTAATGCAAATCAATGAAGAAGTAATTCCTTGAAGTATTGAGTGGGAGTAGTCCTAGGACAGATTCTTCCTGAGGAAACCAAGACTTCCCAGGAAAATAAGCCATTGACAATAGTGCATTGAATTACACATCAATAAGAAGTAGCATCACAGATGCAGGAAGGATGAGAGCAATGATTCAACAAAAGACAATAGCTGGAGCGGCACCAAGCTGCAGAAGATTTTAATGATAAATAGATTTTAATTAACAGTGGGAAGCATATGTGAAGAGGGACACACCACTTTGGGCTTCAGGGTTTTTTTCAGTGGTGGCATACGGAGAAAATTCTTTTCAGCAACAAAGTGAATCTAGTTCAGAATGAGAAAAGAATGTGCAATGGTCAAGTCAAGAAGGTAAAATATAGTTGCATGAGAAGCTGAAATGTTTAGAAAGAAAAAGTCTAGATACTTGAGATACTGGACAAGAAAAACCTATTTATTCACTGCCTAGATGCAAAGTAATACCTTGGATGAAGGAACCAGCTCTCTACATGTACTTTGCTTATAAGCTCTTTAATAAAGATACTCAGCCTAAATCCAGATGAGTGTTTAGTCATCACAGTATCACTCAGAGATAGTAGCTTGCATGGTACATTTAGCTGTGGATATTTTTTGTCACCTATTTGTAGAGTTGTTCAGCTGCCTGAATATATTTAACTACCTAAATGAGTTATCTCTGCACCATTTTTATTATGCAGGATAGATGTGCACTGAACAACACAGCAATTGCGTAAGAATTACTTACTATGCAATGCAGAAAAATACAATATTTCAGACTTCCTGCTGAAGTCACTGAAGTAAAAACAGCAGAAAAAGAGGATTAAATTTTCAGTATTAGCTTAAGAGGAAATGTAACTCCATTCTTTTCATATGTTTGTTAACACTAAAATAATCTCTCACACAATTAAAATTTTGCAGTGATATTTACCAAGACTGTACCCTCAGAGAGTCAAGATATCCATACCCTGGCCACTTCTGGCAGAATCATTTCTAATCCCTGCTTTCAAAACAAGGAAGAAAATTACTTCTTTAACAGGTGAAATTCATTAAAAACTTTGCAATACTGGAAAACCAAAATCTGTATCTACCGGTTTAATCTGGCAAGAGAATGAAGGGAGATAAGAAAGTTTTCTACAGGTACCTCAGCAGCAAAAGAGGAAGACAAGGGAGACTGTGGGTTGGTTGCTGAGTGAGAATGGGAACCTGGCAGCATAGGACACAAAAAAGGCTGAGGTAGTCAATGCCTACTTGACCTCTGTCTTCACTGGTAAGACTGGCCATCAATAATTCAAGACCTCTGAGGCCAGAAGGGAAGTCTGTAGCAAGGATTACTCCTCAGTGAAGAAGGATCAGGTTAGGGAACACTCAAACAAACTCAAAATATACAAGTCCATGGGACTTAATGGGATACACTCAGCAGTGCTGATGCTGCTGAACTATGTCATTGCAAGGCCACTCTGGATTATCTTTGAAAGGCCTCTGTGATCCTCACAGTTTCTTGAATCCCAATCTCCCCTGTCATGAGCAGGAACACCTTCCACTAGACCAGTTTGCTCAAGGCCTTGTCCAACCTGGCCTTGATCACTGCCAGGATTGAGGCATCCATAACCTCCCAGGGCAACCTGTTCCAGTACTTCACCACTCTCACAGTAAAGAATTTCTTTCTAGTATCTAAACTAAATTTCCCCTCTTTCAGTACCCATTACTCCTTGTCCTGTTACTACAGTTCCTGACAAAGAGTCCCTCTCCAGCTTCCCTGTAGACCCCTTTCAGATACTGAAAGGTTGTTACAAGATCTCCCCAGAGCCTTCATTTCTCCAGGCTGAACAGCCCCAAATTTCTCAGCCTGTCTTCATAGGAGAGGTGCTCCAACCTGCTTGTCAATTTTGTGGCTTTCTCTGGACTTGCTCCTACAGTTTCATGTTCGTCTTATGTTGGCCACAGAGCTGGATGCAGCACTCCAGGTGGGGTCTCACAAGAGCAGAGAAGAGCAGGATCACCTCTTTTGACTTGATGGTCATGCTGCTTTTGGTGCAGCCCAGGATTCCATTGGCTTTCTGGGCTGCAAGTGCACATGGCTGGGTCCTGTTGAGTTTTTCATAAACCATCAACCCCAAATCTTACTCTGCAGAGTTGCTCTCAATCCATTCTCTGCCCAACCTGTAGGCATGTCTGGGTTTGTTGCAACCCAGGTGCAGGACATTGCACTGCACTTTGTTGAATTTCATGAGGTTCCCACAGGCCCACCTCTCAAGCCTGTCTAGGTCCCTCTGGATGATATTCCTTCTCTCTGGCATGTCCACTGCACCACACAGCTTGGTGTTGTTGGCAAATTTGCTGCGGGTGCACTCAACCCCACTCTCCACATCACCAACAAAGATGGAAAGTTGAACAGTATCTGCATCAATAGGTATCAGCCCCTGAAGGTCACCACACATCACTGGTCATGTGGACAGTGAGGTCTTGACCACATCTCTGCATAGAATAGAACCATAAGTGGTTATTCTTAATTTCTCCTGTTAGAGAAAAAAATCTTCTGTATCTTATTTATAATTCTTTGTATGTGATTAGTAGGTTATCTCTCATTACAGCCTCTGAGATCTCACTGCTGCTAGTACCAGAAAGGCTCTACAAAATGCAGTGACTGGTACAGTGGATGGGTTGAAAATGATGTAAAATTTTTGCAGCTCCCATGTATTCGAAGTATATTTAGTTGTCTGAGCAGACACAGATGTAAAGTCATTCTTGATTGCAGTGGGTTAAATATAATGCAACTTCACTGAAGCCTTTCATTTATGATGCTGTAACACAACATGAGCTATGACCTCTGCACTAGTAAAATTAAATCGTTCATCTGAAAAAATGTTGCCAAGCATTGCATGGAAAACATTGCAAAATCAATATTCTTTGTAACAGTACTGCCACTTAACAAATCATACCCGGGCCTCATACAAAACAGCCCTAAATAGGCTAACATATAACTTTTATGGCAGAAAATGTGTAATACAGAGCAATTGCAGAAACAGAACAGTTGCTGGTAAGTTTAAATGTGGATATAATTCCATAGTTACCATTTTTTCTATGAAATATTTCAATGTTATTTGGGCTCAAAGACCTGAAACTGCAATGTCTTGATTCAACATTTTTAATTTGTTTTAAAGTACTGAATCAAGTACTATTTCTTTGGCCTTTATCTACTACTTTTGCTGTTCAGCACAAATATAATGGAAGTTATTGAGGAACCAGGTAGTGGTATAGCATGGCACAGCCACAAAACATATAAATATGTAAGCCTAGGGAGCTAGGCTGATGTCTGGATGCATAGATCAATAGGATACATGAATAGATGTAAGGTTTAGGGAACAAGGATAACTTTTTCAGTCTTTCAGGCCTAGTGACTAAACTTAAACCTGCATGCCAGCTTTATAACTGTGCTGGATGTCCCCTCTAGTGTGTACATAGTGTATGCTAACTGTACTTAGTGGTGTTTAAAATGGTCCAGATTGTGGCAGAACAGAGAACTGGGCAACATAGCCTGGAAACAGCAAGTGGGTCACTGCATGTTTCCAGCTCCCCCTCCAGAGAATTTCCATCCGCCTGGCTGGCTGCCCCGCTGCTGCCTGCCCAGGAGCAAAAGAGACAGGAGGGCCATTGCAAAAGGTGGAGAGAGCTTCAATCCCTGGTCCCATGAGCCTATTCCTTAGGCAAAAAGAAGAGAGAGAGGAAACAGAAAGCATCTAGCAAAACAACTTAACTCTTTCCTGACAGCACCGAGCAAAGCAGGATGGGGAGCACAGAGAAGGAAGCAGGAGGAGCAGCCAGGATATCAATTGGTGTTGAAGGACTGGGTGAAGGGAGCAAGTTGGTGGGGACATGGGGAAAGATACAGTTGCATGCTGGCAAGCTATCTAAATGCAGTAATGGTGATTGTCCTTATACATATCTTTCAGGCTACTTTAAACACTGAGTTACCTGCTTTAAACATACAACCAGTCTATCTTGCTCCTCCTTCCTTCTGTTTTCTCCTTGAATCCTTGAATAGATTCTTCCATTAGGAGCTCTGGGAAATAGGTTGTTATCAAGGTAGCTGAATATCTTCTTCTTCCAAATATGTGCAATTCTAAGTTTTATATTCAGTCTCTTTATCTTTTCCTCTGGCTCCTGTGCAATGTTCCACTTAATCTGATTTTCTGTCTTAGTGATTTTTATTAGTCTTATATTTTACATCAGGGCTCTTATTTATGACTCAGTCATCATAGTCATGGTTAAATACCAGTAGTCCTCACCATATTTACGCAAGAAGAGAATCAGGAACTTACTGTTCAGGAATCCCAATAATAATATGATAGACTGAATTATGCCCTGTTTAGTGAAAATTGCATGCCTGCCAACACGCAGAAAGTCTGTCTCAGCATTCAGAATACAGTGGACTACTGTGTTCTACTGATAAATGAGACAGATTTATAGAAAACCTTTCAGAAGGATGAGAGAAATCCCCAAATTCATTCCTCAACTACTGCTCCTAATGGATCTCCCAAATACTTGGAACTTTGGAAAATACTGGATGTTATTATATTTCTGTTACTGAAGGATATTAGAATTTATATTATTTTTAATATAATGGAATCAAAGTTAGCTTGAGAGACGGACTTCACTCACAGAATCATAGAATCTTAGAAATGTTAAGGCTGGAAACAATGATCAAGTCTATCAATCCAGCACCACCATGTTCACCATTAAACCATGCCTTCAAGTGCCTCATCTACATGTTTTTTGAACATTTTCGGGGATGATGACTCCATCACTCCCCTAGAGAGCCAGTGCCAATGCTTTGAAACCCTTTCAGTGAAAAAACTTTTCCTAATATACAATTTAAACCTCTCCTGGCACATCTTGAGGTCATTTCCTCTTGTCCTGTCACTTGTTACCTGGGAGAAGAGGCCTACCCCCACCTGGCTACACCCTCCTTTCAGGCAGTTCTAGAGAGTGATAAGGTCCCCCCTGAGCCTCCTTTTCTCCAGGCGAAACACCCCCAGTTCCCTCAGCTGCTCCTCACAGGACTTGTGCTCCAGACCCTTCCTCAGCTCCGTTGCCCTTCTCTGGACATGCTCCAGCCCCTCAATGCAGTGAGGGGCCCAGAACTGAACACAGGATTGGGGGTGTGGCCTCAGCAGTGCTGAGTACAGGGGGACGGTCACCGCCCTGGTCCTACTGGCCACACCATTGCTGATCCAGGCCAGGATGCCATTGGCCTTCTTGGCCACCTGGGCACAGCTGGATCATATTCAGTGGCTATTTACCAGCATCCCCAGGTCCTTTTCTGTCAGGCAGCTTTCCAGCCACTCTGTCCCCATCCTGTAGTGATGCATGGAGTTGTTGTGACCCCAAGGGCAGGACCCAGCACTTGGCCTTGTTGAACCTCACACAACTGGCCTTGGCCCATTGATCCAGCCTGTCCAGATCCCTCTGCAGAACCTTCCTTCCCTCCAGCAGATCAACACTCCCACCCAGCTTCGTGTTGTCTGCTAAACTTCCTGAGGGTGCCCTTGATTCCCTCATCCAGATCATTGATAAAGATATTAAACACGGCTAGCCCAAATACTGAGCCCTGGGGAACAGCTCTAGTGACCACCACCACTCTCTGGGCCCAGACAGTTTATTCCAAATACTCAGGAGACTAACCAGATACTTGTTATCAGTTATCTGAAGCCTTGGACTGGTGGGCTGCAATTAGGTTATTTTTACTAACATTTCTCTGTGTGGCATGCAGTATAAATAAAATTAATCTCAGTTAACTGGCTTTAGAATTTTTCTTGAGACATTCTGTATTGTTCCAAAATTGCCTGAATACACATTACATATATGTTGAGTAAAGTTGTAGTGGAATACATAACTTGAATATTTAATAAAGTACATGTAAGTTGATGTTTAATTTAGTTTCTGCTTGTCACACAAAATAAAAATGCATTTATTTTATTTAGAGTGATTCCCTGCTAACCAGCTAAGTCAGCTGAAATCGGTCATTTATTTTTAAAGTAAATCCAGTGCTCCTTCTGTCCCTGTTTATTCTTTATTTATATATACAGATATAATTATGCATATGTGTCTGGATGAAACTGTAACTGCATTTTCCTCTGATTGTGAGCTTTAAAATTCTGCCATCTATATTTTGTTTCTGTGTTGTCACTTCAGGGACATTTTATGCTTTCAGTAAACATTGCCTTGAGGTTCTTGAAAATATACGGCTTCTTTAAACCAAGATAGAACAGATGGAAACTTCATTGCTTAAACAAATGGCTACAGTTTTCTTCAGGGCACAAAATAGTATCATGAACTTGACTAAGAACTTAGGAAGCTTCCAGAAGCTTTTAGTCTTTCTTTGCTGGCAGAGGATAGAATTCACAAATTTTGTTCAAGAAACGTTTTACAAAAATCCTCTTGTGTCCTTCCATTTTCTTTTATTCCTTTTTTTTCTGCTTTGAAGGAGAGCACTGGCATTCCTGATTCAGATGACCTTTTGGATTAAATTGTTATGAGACAGATTTTGCATGACAATACAATTTTCTTGTTAGCTGTAGAAATTACAGTGCAGGTGCAACAACCTAGACTATTTTAACAGACTTCACATTACTCAGTTACCATTCTTGCAATTTAATCTAGTGAAAAAGTGCTGTGAAGTACTGATATGAACTGCCAAATAAATGTTGTATCTTTGTAGCATTTTTCATCCTTGAAAGAATGCATAGAACTTATTCTTGCATAGCCTACACCAGGCAGAAGCAGGACTATCATTTTCCCATAATAGACATTAACGTAAATTGCAACACATCCTCTGAGTCAGGGTCTTTATTGATCTCAGTTCGGAACGTGCTTGTATCTTTGTGTGTGAGAGAGAATAATCCTAGTGTTTTCACAGCTGTTTTAATTTAAACTCCACTGATAAAACACATCTATAATAAGGTCTGCTGGAAGAGTTCCCAGCCCTGACAGTTATCTATAAATTAATGGGAGTCATATACTTGCGCTTGTTTGGAAAATATGTACGACAGCCTAAAGTAGATAACAGAAGTCACATCTGCTGGAGGATGCTTGCAACAAAGGTAAGCCCTTGTTACACGTCTCTAATTCTGGCAACACAGTTATGGTGCTACTAACACAGTCAAGAATAAAGTATGGAACTTAGTTAGAAAANAGGCTGGAAACAATGATCAAGTCTATCAATCCAGCACCACCATGTTCACCATTAAACCATGCCTTCAAGTGCCTCATCTACATGTTTTTTGAACATTTTCGGGGATGATGACTCCATCACTCCCCTAGAGAGCCAGTGCCAATGCTTTGAAACCCTTTCAGTGAAAAAACTTTTCCTAATATACAATTTAAACCTCTCCTGGCACATCTTGAGGTCATTTCCTCTTGTCCTGTCACTTGTTACCTGGGAGAAGAGGCCTACCCCCACCTGGCTACACCCTCCTTTCAGGCAGTTCTAGAGAGTGATAAGGTCCCCCCTGAGCCTCCTTTTCTCCAGGCGAAACACCCCCAGTTCCCTCAGCTGCTCCTCACAGGACTTGTGCTCCAGACCCTTCCTCAGCTCCGTTGCCCTTCTCTGGACATGCTCCAGCCCCTCAATGCAGTGAGGGGCCCAGAACTGAACACAGGATTGGGGGTGTGGCCTCAGCAGTGCTGAGTACAGGGGGACGGTCACCGCCCTGGTCCTACTGGCCACACCATTGCTGATCCAGGCCAGGATGCCATTGGCCTTCTTGGCCACCTGGGCACAGCTGGATCATATTCAGTGGCTATTTACCAGCATCCCCAGGTCCTTTTCTGTCAGGCAGCTTTCCAGCCACTCTGTCCCCATCCTGTAGTGATGCATGGAGTTGTTGTGACCCCAAGGGCAGGACCCAGCACTTGGCCTTGTTGAACCTCACACAACTGGCCTTGGCCCATTGATCCAGCCTGTCCAGATCCCTCTGCAGAACCTTCCTTCCCTCCAGCAGATCAACACTCCCACCCAGCTTCGTGTTGTCTGCTAAACTTCCTGAGGGTGCCCTTGATTCCCTCATCCAGATCATTGATAAAGATATTAAACACGGCTAGCCCAAATACTGAGCCCTGGGGAACAGCTCTAGTGACCACCACCACTCTCTGGGCCCAGACAGTTTATTCCAAATACTCAGGAGACTAACCAGATACTTGTTATCAGTTATCTGAAGCCTTGGACTGGTGGGCTGCAATTAGGTTATTTTTACTAACATTTCTCTGTGTGGCATGCAGTATAAATAAAATTAATCTCAGTTAACTGGCTTTAGAATTTTTCTTGAGACATTCTGTATTGTTCCAAAATTGCCTGAATACACATTACATATATGTTGAGTAAAGTTGTAGTGGAATACATAACTTGAATATTTAATAAAGTACATGTAAGTTGATGTTTAATTTAGTTTCTGCTTGTCACACAAAATAAAAATGCATTTATTTTATTTAGAGTGATTCCCTGCTAACCAGCTAAGTCAGCTGAAATCGGTCATTTATTTTTAAAGTAAATCCAGTGCTCCTTCTGTCCCTGTTTATTCTTTATTTATATATACAGATATAATTATGCATATGTGTCTGGATGAAACTGTAACTGCATTTTCCTCTGATTGTGAGCTTTAAAATTCTGCCATCTATATTTTGTTTCTGTGTTGTCACTTCAGGGACATTTTATGCTTTCAGTAAACATTGCCTTGAGGTTCTTGAAAATATACGGCTTCTTTAAACCAAGATAGAACAGATGGAAACTTCATTGCTTAAACAAATGGCTACAGTTTTCTTCAGGGCACAAAATAGTATCATGAACTTGACTAAGAACTTAGGAAGCTTCCAGAAGCTTTTAGTCTTTCTTTGCTGGCAGAGGATAGAATTCACAAATTTTGTTCAAGAAACGTTTTACAAAAATCCTCTTGTGTCCTTCCATTTTCTTTTATTCCTTTTTTTTCTGCTTTGAAGGAGAGCACTGGCATTCCTGATTCAGATGACCTTTTGGATTAAATTGTTATGAGACAGATTTTGCATGACAATACAATTTTCTTGTTAGCTGTAGAAATTACAGTGCAGGTGCAACAACCTAGACTATTTTAACAGACTTCACATTACTCAGTTACCATTCTTGCAATTTAATCTAGTGAAAAAGTGCTGTGAAGTACTGATATGAACTGCCAAATAAATGTTGTATCTTTGTAGCATTTTTCATCCTTGAAAGAATGCATAGAACTTATTCTTGCATAGCCTACACCAGGCAGAAGCAGGACTATCATTTTCCCATAATAGACATTAACGTAAATTGCAACACATCCTCTGAGTCAGGGTCTTTATTGATCTCAGTTCGGAACGTGCTTGTATCTTTGTGTGTGAGAGAGAATAATCCTAGTGTTTTCACAGCTGTTTTAATTTAAACTCCACTGATAAAACACATCTATAATAAGGTCTGCTGGAAGAGTTCCCAGCCCTGACAGTTATCTATAAATTAATGGGAGTCATATACTTGCGCTTGTTTGGAAAATATGTACGACAGCCTAAAGTAGATAACAGAAGTCACATCTGCTGGAGGATGCTTGCAACAAAGGTAAGCCCTTGTTACACGTCTCTAATTCTGGCAACACAGTTATGGTGCTACTAACACAGTCAAGAATAAAGTATGGAACTTAGTTAGAAAAACAAGCTCAATATGTTTCCGTGAATCAAACATAATGAGACTAATTACCTATGGTCCAATCTCTAAGGTGCTCTTTATGATACCGTATTAATAAAAACTTGGTAATTAAAACTTGATACAAATCAAGTATTAACTTGATTTTGGCAAAGGTCCAGACTAGAATTCCTTGAACCCTCAAAACATTTGCTAAAGGTCCTCACATTTCACATTCTCTTGGCATGGCTTCAACACCTGCAAATTAGTAAAAATAGGTGAAACTTTAGCATCAGATAGAGCAGATTTCCCAGGTGAGACTTACACACCAAAGGTTTTTACCTCCGTTAATAAGTTTTGAGGGTGGGGAGTGTGACACGGCAGCTAGATATACCACCTGTGTTTGGATCCTGCAGGCTCATTTCTTAGAATTGACAAAGCCAAGACAACTATGCTGTGCCTCAGTTGTGCTTATAAACCAGGACCAAAGTGCAGAGTGAAAACTGAGCAAGGTGACTCTGACTGCAAGTATTTACACAGAAGACAACAGGAAGGCACAAAGGGAGTATGGAGTAGCCATGGGACAGTGCTGCTGAACATGGTGGGAAGTCATCATAGCATAAGTTGCAATCTAGTCAAATATATGGGTTTTATAAGCATCTCTACAGGGTTTTGGAGAGGGACTGGAAGAGAGATAATGAGGCAGTTTTGTTTAAAGGAGGTTGCTTACAAGCATGAAAGGCAAAGTTGGAGGAAAAGATACGTAAGATTGTTTGGAAATTAACCAGTGCATAAGGGAGACTGGTAGCATAAACTGACTGAAAATGAAAATGTGGCTTTCCAAACCCCTTAGGATTACAGAGAACATAGTCTGTGAAAAACTGTGAATGTGAGGATAAGCTACATATGCTTAATGCAGTAGTTGTATGCTACTGGAAGGGCTATATAGCCAAATATCAGGCTATCACTGCAATGGCATTCTGCATGGGTAGCAGGAGGACAAACTTCATTTATTTATGGCAAGAGAAAAGGATATTGTAAGAAATGAGTCATCAAATCATGTTAGTATAGACAAATTTTAGGTATGAAAATGAGACTTTAACCAGAATTTCAGAAAATAAATGAGCATGAACACTGAAGATCTGCAGATAAGTCAGAGCCTGTGACAGTGCCTCAGCTTTGAGTTCAGGTGATGGGCAGGTTGATTATTTCCACACTGACAAAGAGGACAGTAATAAAAGATATGTTGGATAAAGACAAATTAATATGAGTTTAGCAATTTTTGAGATTTAGGCTTTGACTACTCTCCCTGTCAGATGTGGGAAAGGGGCTGAGATTTTCACTTCAGTAGATTTGTGCTTATTTATATTAGGGGATTATCTGGCTCATTAAGATAAAAATTGGATAGTGTTAATCTTTCCTTTGAAGTGCCTACATGTAAGTTCTGTACCACATGAACAACAGTTCAATCCAACCAAAACACATTGAAATACGTTAATAAACACACACTTGCTTATATAATGATTGAGATATAAGGCTATGCTATGCAGAGCACCTTCAACAGTATCTGAGTATTCCTTTAAAATACCTATAGTAACAATTTTTATTAGCAGTTAATTTGATGTTTTCTTTAACTCAAAGAAGACCTATTTCCAATCTTAGTTTGTATAACAGCTTATTAAACAATCCTGAGTATAGTGACTCTCTGCTTTTTTTGCCTCAGTTTCCCTTAGCATGTTCAAAGAGAATAGCAGCGCTGACTTCACTTGTCAAACATTCTGAGAATAGCTGTAAAGCACTGTGTAAGATGTAGGCTCATCATTAGCAGCTTTTTCCACACATCACATTTGTATTTGCACATAAGGGGAAGTGTCATAGAAGATAAGTTTGTTTCTCATCTATTTAAAAATCTTAAAATGGAGTACATACAAGAGAGTTTGTATTGCAGTTCAGACACAGAAAGAAAAAAAAAAATAAAGTAATAAAAAAAAGAAGTCTTATTCTAGCTCATGTACTTATTTCCTGAATTGTAGCCAAGTCCTAATACTAAACTCTCTGGTTTACCAAAGCCAAATCTCAGTCATTCAAAAAATATTCAGTAGTCAATGTTCTAGTGAAAAACTTCATTTACATTTTGCAATGTTATCATTTTCTCTCTCATCTATCAAAATTTCCCATGATCTCAAGACCAGACCCTCCATTGCCTGTGTGCACAATTTCAAGTCAAATAAGCATTTTGGGGTTGTCTAGGTTGTATGATTGAGGCCTTATGGAATAAACATTTATCCCTCCAAAATATAAACAAATTAATTGTTTTGACAAATAGACTGTTTGAAATGGTATGCCAAAGAATATATTATAGTGGATGTTATATTCATTCTCTTTCAGTCTGCTGCCTGCATGAGAGAGCACTGGAAATTGAACCAGCAGATTTGTGTGTGTAGGTGGTGATGACAGGAGGAATAGAAAGGTGGCAAAAAACCCCAACTTTTTTATTTTAAATAACAATTCAAATTTCAGTTTTATGGAATAATCACAATTGATTATACTGCCTATAATTTTGAAAAATGGTAGATGTGTCTCAGAGAGAATTATGGGGTTTATCCAAGACCCAGGAAGTCAATGAAAGGACAACTGGGTTGGGATATCTCTTGCTTATTGGAGAAAAAAAAAAAAAAGAAGAAAAAGAAAAAAAAGCAATGGTAAAATGGTAAAAAATGGTATGGAAAATGGTAAAAAAAGCAATACTATCAATCCCCAAGCTAGTTTGTAATTTTCATTACATTCGTACAAAACCTTGTCAATAACACAGTTATACAACCTTCAGAGCCTATTCCCATATTACCTGCCATGTACTCCACACTAAGAGGAAGTCTTCCTCACAGTGTAAACATCCTCATTACCCCCAAACCCATGCATAAACACGACAAAAATAGAATTTTACTCCTTAAAAACAGATTAGTTAGGAAAGCCAAAAGCCCATGATATCTGTACGGCGTGGAAGGACACTCTCAGCTGTATCCTGCTATCCATCTCCCTAGGTAACATTTGCAAACACTTTTTATCCAGAGGCAACAGCAAAACAATTGCCTCAAGGGCATTTCTGACTCTTCCCTTTGTATTAAGTCAGTATGTTGTTGGGAGACCTTCTTTAGAGAAAGAGGCTAATGGTACTTGCTCTCTGACCACCAAGGGATAAGAATTCCTTCATTCTTCATGAAATGACTTCTTCATTCTTCTTCATGACTAATTTTGGCCCCTTTTTGTTTTCCACTATGGCACACAATGTTGGAAGCACAATGGCTAGCTTCACTGGAACAAAGAATGGAGGCGTGTTTGGGGCCTCTCTTTAGAATAACCATCCCTTTTCCTTGGAGACAGGTAGTGAGTAGGAACCTTCCAGTGTTTATCTTGTTATTACTGATCAGTGTTTTTTCTTTAAAGGATTAGAAATTGTGAATATAATGGTTTTCATTTCATGTCACATTTGTAATAATCCCCTGCATCTTTCATCAGCCATTGAAGGGCTCAAGTTCATCAAAGAAGGAAGTAAATAATAACAATTAGTCTGTCCAATGTTACTTAATAACAGCAAATCTACTCCATGGAGCCAGGAGTAATCACCACTAAGTGTATTATACAGCAGCTGAGAAAAACTGATTTATAAATCCAGATGCCAGGCTACAACCTAATGATGGAGACATCATGTTGTAGAAAGCTGTAGTAATTTGGGATATGATCCCACTGAATGTTTTGAATGAGAGCTTGCTGTTATCAGTAGCTACATCTACACTACTCTGTATATCACTCTCAAGAGCTACCCCCTCTTAATTTCTGCTTCACACGTGCACTCCAAATGAAATACCCTTGGGGCTGTCAGCTCTTCTGCCAGATTTTGCCTGCTACCTTTTTGCTGCTCAGGATCTGTAACTGACACAGTCTCTCTGGTAAATATCACTGTCTTTGTTCCAGACCTACCTACAGAAAAAGGGCATCTTTTGGCATCCTGTCAAGCATGCCAAAAGATTGCATTTGGCATTTGGACATATAACACCCACACTGGAATGGTCCAGATTGCTCAAAACTTTGAATCCTTAAGGCACAGTAGAAATTTCGCTCTATACTTGGTCTATGATAGTAGGAAACCCTTTGTCTAGAGCAAGACTGTCATTCAAAGTCAAGAGAGTGAATAGTGTCACTTTTGAAAATTAGCTATGCTACACCCTTAGATATTATTAATGGTATGAACATTGGATGCTTCCTCTCTGCCTTTACCCATCCCTATCACTCTTTTATCTTCCATCCTTCCTTCCAACCCCTCTTTTCCCTGAAACTCCATTTGTGGACAATAGTATGAAGCTGTTCTCTCCTCTTAGCAACGTGATAATTCGGGTTCTTTGGCCAGCTGACTGTCCCTGAGTATTCCTGGCTGTTGTCACAGGTAGCAGCTCTTCTTTTTGATCACAGTCACTTTGCTTTGTCACCTTCTTCAACTCCCTTTAAACAGACTGGAGATTCTCCCATCTGGAGTGTCTCTCCGTCCCTGGAAGGGCAGTCTAATCAGGGCACAAGCATGATCACCCACATTTTCTTTACCATCTTTGGCACACTTTCAGGTCAGAATGTGCTTCCTTTGGAGAGAGGCTAAAGGAAAAGGCCAAGGAAATGGCAGGTCTGTGTCTTTGTGTCTACCCAGACAGATCCTTCCTGGCCAACACACTCTGAGCACCCATCTACAGCTCCTGGAGGCCAGCAGGGGGTAGAGCAAACCATACTCTGAATGGCACAGGTATATGGAGACCTGCTGTCCTGTGTACCTTGTCTATGGCAAAGACCAAGGTCTGACAGCTGAGCCTCTACTGAAAGAGGTCATTTGGGTAGCAGCAGTCTGCTGTCAGCTTCAGGACAGAGGAACTACTTCAGTCTCCTCAAACAGTAGTCTGTGTCCTGGCCTAGGCCATCTATATTTCTGTCTGAACTATCTTTACCAGCAAGTAGTGTCCTGACAGTGTGTGGCTTGGCCTCCTGGTACAAAGAGGTCACATAGAGTTATTGTCATAAATGTAGCCTCCCTGTACAGGGTCTCCAGAGGATGGGTGTCCAAATAGGACTGGCTGGCCATAAGGGGTATTTGGACATTTTTTAACAGTATGATTACAATCTTGTAGGCTCATCACAGTGCAAATCAGTGCGTCATTTTTACAGTAATGGATGGGCAGGCCACAACCACTATGTCATCCATCCAGAGTGGTCAGGTCTTCAGTGTCACAGCTGGCATCTTTCCTGGCTGCTGGGAAGCAGTATATGAGTGATACAAAACAGCTTTTGAGGAGCCACAAAATGTAGTTTGTCATTATTTCCTGGTTAGGTGGACTGCAAAATCCACGAGCATCTGTGTGGGAGCTCCTTATCAGAAAGCCAGGCCAGGGACACTCAGGGTGAACATGACAGCTGAGCATGGGAACAGATATTTGGAGGGTACTCCTGTGGCTGACCAGCATGAGCAGTTGGCAAACTTGAGGTTGTTCTACACAAAGCAATGTGAATGTTTTCCTTTTGAAGGTGTTATTACAAACAACTAATGAGGGACTACAGCACCATTTTTAATGACTAAAAATAGATAAGCATAGATCTCTTAGTTTATGCAGACAGAACATGAAGAAAGACACTGCAGTCATTGCAATGTGACTCATTTGTGGTAATAAGGAAAAGAATAACATACTTTTCAGACAAACCAAAGTTATTGCTGCTGTTCAGAAAACAGAAGCAAACTTTCTTAGGGCTTATTTGGAAATAAAGGAAGCTTCTCTCTTTCTGATGCATCATTAGGAAAATGTTGGATTTGTTGGAGATCTTTCAGCCTAAATAGACAATATGACATCTTTCATTGTGACTGTTTTGCAAAGATCTCATTGGCTGTTTCACTTAAGTATTTTTTGGTGCCTTCAGTTGTTTGTTGTTAATGGTGCCTTTTGCTCCAGTTCAAACCCCTTTTTACCCCACTGAAGTATCTGTGCTGAAGTCCATGCTGTCTAAGGCAGCAGGGTATGATATATTAGCAGGAAGTTAGGAGACTTCATTTCCATTCCTACTTCTGCCAATACCAGCTAGATGACCCAAAACACCAGCTCCCAAATTCCCTCACACGTTCTGTCTTTAAGGGAAAGTTTACAATGTTAGATATAGTGTTTTTCTCTCTCTAGTATTTGCAAGTATTCTGCATACTATTAACATAGTATAATTTGGGATAGGGTTAAAGGTTGCCTTCCCTCAGCATCCTCATATTGTCCATGCCAATCAAGTGACATCATATATGTTCAAATCCCCCAGTTTTCTGTGTATGATTTCTTTTGTGAAAATACAAGTAGTATTGACGTTACCTATTGACGTTACCTATTGACGTTACCTATCTCTTATCAATTGCTCCCTCATGTGGGGATCTGTTAATATTATGTATAGTTCATATAAACCTTTTTTTACATACCATGCAAAATCAAGAGTTTACTAGCTGAAGATCCATTTTAAATGCAAGTATGTGAGTAATTGGGTCTCATAAACGTTATTGCTCGTTCACCTCAAGTGAGCCACCCTGTTCCACAGCAGAAGAGATGCTTTGCAATACTGATCAGTCTGGGAAGTCTGCAAACCAAGCAGTAACCAGAGTGTTAATGTCACTGCATACTGTATTTGGGATCACAGTGTGGCTACTCCTGCTGTGTTTACAAATGGATGTTTCCTGTAGATGTGGCACCGAATTGTGGGTGCCACAATAAAAGTTCTTGGTCTCATCATTCCATCCCATGCACATATCTGATAATGAGCAATAGGTGGTATAACTGTTTTGTATTCCAGGTTTATTATCTCAGTATATATGAGAGGGATTGTCAAATTTGAAAGGAAAAAAATGCCATGACTGTAAAACTTGCTGCAAGCTATAACAGCATGTCTTCTGAGCAGTTAGGATAAAACACACAGCTGGTATGACAGACCAGGAGACAAGTATAATTTAGTCATTATTTCCGACCAGTGTTGCCCTGGGCCCACCATATCAACTCCTCCCAGAGGCACCACTGATTGCTAGCACAGATCCACCCTGCATCGTACCCCTGTATCCTAAGCATGTAAATGGGCTAATTCTGCCAATGCTGATGTCTCAAAAGGTTTATCCTACCACAGAATCATAGAATGGTTTGGGTTGGAAGGGACCTTAAAGATCATCTTTTTCCAACTCCCCTGCCATGGGCAGGGATGCCACCAACTAGACCAGGTTGATTAAAGCCCTGTCAACCTGTTCTTGAACACATTCAGGCATGGGTCATCCACAACGTCTCTGGGCAGCCTGTGCAAGTGCTTCACCACCCTCACAGGGGAGAATTTTTCAATAATATCTAATTTAAATCTACCCTTTTTCAGTTTAAAGCCATTCACAAATTTCCTTTCACTACATGCCTTTGTAAAAAGACCCTCTCCAGCTCTTCCCCATCCATCAGTGCTGTAGCCCCATCATAGAACATAACATTTTTCAAGCATAATTTTCCCTTAGTAAAGTCATGTTGGCTGTCACCAATCACTTCCTTATTTTCCAAGTGCCTTTGAATAGCTTCCAGGGGTATGTGTTCCATTCCTTTTTAAAAATGGGGATTATGTTTCCATATTTCCAGTTTGTGGGAACTTCATTGTCACAACTTCTCAAATATGANTGGGTTGGAAGGGACCTTAAAGATCATCTTTTTCCAACTCCCCTGCCATGGGCAGGGATGCCACCAACTAGACCAGGTTGATTAAAGCCCTGTCAACCTGTTCTTGAACACATTCAGGCATGGGTCATCCACAACGTCTCTGGGCAGCCTGTGCAAGTGCTTCACCACCCTCACAGGGGAGAATTTTTCAATAATATCTAATTTAAATCTACCCTTTTTCAGTTTAAAGCCATTCACAAATTTCCTTTCACTACATGCCTTTGTAAAAAGACCCTCTCCAGCTCTTCCCCATCCATCAGTGCTGTAGCCCCATCATAGAACATAACATTTTTCAAGCATAATTTTCCCTTAGTAAAGTCATGTTGGCTGTCACCAATCACTTCCTTATTTTCCAAGTGCCTTTGAATAGCTTCCAGGGGTATGTGTTCCATTCCTTTTTAAAAATGGGGATTATGTTTCCATATTTCCAGTTTGTGGGAACTTCATTGTCACAACTTCTCAAATATGATGAATATTAGCTTATGCACTTCATGTGCCAGTCCCTATAGGACCCTCAAACAAATTTCATCATGTCCCTTGGACTCATGCACCTTGACCTTCCTTAGATGATTACAATTCTGCAACTTCAAAATTGGCTTCAGTCTTGCCTAATGGGTCAAAACGTTTGCTTTGAATCAAAATAGGCAATATGATGATTTCAAGCATACTTTAAAAAGGCCATTTACATGTTTACTTTTTACTCCTTTCAAATGTCTTTAGATTTGTATTTTTATTTTACTCTCTAGGTAAATCTCTAATTTGTAGACTCAGTCCCTCTGGGGTTTTACTTTTCTATAAGTTGTATTTATTTACAGAAGATTTGACAAAAATTAATGAAGGCATTTTATGCACAGCCTCATCACATTGCTTTAATAAGGCAAGTCTGGTGAGAGAGTAGATAAGAAAACCTTGAATATTGAGGTGAACTCCCATGAGTATAGAAAACATACAAAAATTGGCTTAAAATTATGTCCTATACAAAGATATATTTGATAGAGCTGTATTTCTATACATCTCAGTGTCTTGTATGCACTGACATACAATCAGTAACATATATATTGGTAATTTATATGTATTACTTTACATATAAAGACATAAACTAGACATTTTGGTTATACTAAATAACCTTGATTCTGCTATTTTTGAATGTTTTAAAAAAGAAAAAAAATCAGATCTTTACTTTTTCCACCTGGCAAGATATGTAACATTGACATGCTGCATGGGACATTTCAGCTTTATTTATGTGATGGACAGCTTATATGAAAATTTCTCTCATAGATTCAATCTGAACATTTTATTGCTCAAGTAGGAAGGAGAAAACTCAGAATGACCTTTGAGTATCATATGTTCTTTTAAAGTCAGATTGATGGCTTCCCTTCTTTTCACTCTCCTGTGCCTTTTTCTCAGTAATGCATAAAAGCCTGGAATAAAATCTCCAGTGTGTAATGCATAACTAATTTTATTTTTTTACTCCAAACCCTAGCAATTCAAAGCCAAGTAAACACCAGCAGGCTGCATTCACTTACACTATGCATGTTGATGCTAATTGCAGTTCCCTAAGCATTTTACATTGTTTGCACAAAATAGCATTGCATTGCCTTCAAACAGTCAGTTCAGTGACAGCTGGAATGAGTTTATCTCATACTTCTTAGTGTCAGGTGCATTCTTACAGCTTTCCTGTCTCTTTTTGAGGGCTAATTAAGACATTCTTCTCTCTTGTTTAACATTTACATTTAAACAGCTGCATTTCATTTGGATATAATGCAGAGACGGCACCTGGCTATATTTCCCCGAGTTAATTCTGGGAGCTTTTTTTTTTCGCTCCCCCTCCCTTCATCAAAGCTGCAAAATGGTTATTTTTGTGCTTATGTAGGGAAACGAACCGAAGCGGCTGTAAATGGAAAGAGCTGCTCTTCATTCACCAACAGGGTGCATCTTCCCAGGATCCTTCACAGCTAGTGTCTTTAAGATACTCGGGATGAGAGCAGAATGCAAAGCACAGTTCTTGAGCCTTTCATCAGTCTGCTGCCTTTGTCAGGCTATGGTCACCTCAGGAGCTTCTTCATTGTTCCAGTCCTTTTTGCATCTTGGGTTGTTTGGTTGTTTTTTTCCCACATGAACAAAGAGTTTACAGGAAAAAGAAACAAAGCCTAAACCTTATTCCAGGAGAAAAGCATGGCAAATGTAACCATAGCAGTTCCATAAAACCTCTTATTCCATGTTAGCAGGAAAGGGTGCAGAGGTGCAGCCCACTGTGCCTTCAGAGGTCCACACAGGCCCAAATCCTCCAAGGAGCACACCTTTATACAGAGAAGTGGCCAGGACTGCAGCCCAGCCTTCAGGCACTAAGCATTTTGGCAGATTCAGCCGCACCTTTCACAACAATCTCAGTGCAAGGCACAAGCCTGTCAGATGTAGCACCTTTTGTGGTTCTCTCTGTATTTGCAGATCTCCATCTTCAATAAGGTGACTTCTTAAGATTATGAAAAAAAGAAAGAAATAATATTTCCAAGAAGTTATGGAAGATCCAAGGGCAAAGATAGATCTCCATACATCTCTGTGGGACAAACATCATCTTTGCTCAACTTTTTATGATTTTTTTTTTTGCCAGTAAAAAATTACTAGGGACATTAGATATTAATTCTGTGCTTTAAAGAAATAGTGTATTAGACTGCAATAATCCAGATAATAATAATAGTATATATACACGAGAAAATTAATGAAATAGGAAAACTAGGCTATGATCATAAGTTTAAAGGCTATGTTTACTGATGCAAGTTAATGATGTCATGTTCTTATTTCTGTGCAATTGATCTTCACTTCTCAAAAGGAATGGGGAAAGAAAAGCTTTCTGTCCTTGGAAAACTTTATAATGGGAAGCAAAGGAATGCAGGAGGTGTGTCCCACCTGTGCTGCCCGGGGCCAGCAGGACTGCAGTGCTGATGCTGCAGCCTTGCCCACCTGAGAACCTGGGATAACTGAGGGCAGCAACAGGCCATGACCCCAGCTGCCAGCTGGAGGAGAACAAGGCACGCTCCTTGCCGAGGAGCATCACAGATACTTGATGACAACAGAGAAGGTTAGGGGGGATTGGTGCTGTTCCTGGAGATTACTTCTCTCTCTACCAGGTAGTGAGGAGCCTGCAGCTTGGTCCTTCTCTGTTTTGCTCTTTCATCCTTGCCCTGAAGGAACCAGAATTGATGCCCTCTTTCCATCCTTCTCCCATTCTCAGACTTCTTGCCCTGATAGCCCATCTTGCTTCATTGACTCTAATTTTCCTAATCTAATGTGATGGCTCCTTGGAAAGCTTTTTTTGCCATCCTACCAGCTTCCACTTGATGGCTTCACTTTGCCAGTCCAGAATTTCCTCTCTTCATCTTTCAGCCAAACTACAGGCTGCTTGCACTGGTATGCTCTTCCTAATCACACCTCTTCTAATTTTAATGAAATAACTTCTCCTTTCTTTTTGTTTATTTTGTTTTGTTTTTGTTGGTTTTTGGTTTTTTGGGTTTGTTTGGTTTTTTTTTGCCAGGGATTGGTTTGGAGAGCTTCAGGAGACTCTTGGCATAGGGACTCAAGGACTGTAACAATAACAAAAACTGAAGAAAAAAATGGAAGTCCCAAATAACACTCAGTACAGGACTGCACACAGACCTTTTCAGAAAACTTATTTGTGAAGCTATAGCAAGTCTCAGTATGTGTAAATTATATTTTTTCCCAAAAGGTTTGTACCTGGGCAGGCAGGTTTTCAAAAATGACAAATGGCACGTCTGGTTTGGAGGCTAGACCCCTCCAATAAAATTTTGAAGTCTGTATATGAAATTATGGGACACTAGAGCATCTAAAGATGATGGAACATTCAACATTCATAGCAAGGGAACATTCACCTGACTACATATGAATGTCTTTATCTGAGCTTGCAGTCACTGAACATTCAAAGTACTAAAGAAAGAAATAGGCACTTCTATGACAGACTACTAAAATAGTCCAAGCATTCATTATAAAAGTGTCCTAGGAGGATTATCTTACATACAACCCTCTAAAGTATACATATCTGAAATAAGGTGAAATTGATATCAAAATTCAACTTGAGCAGCCTCCTTTCCAACCTTCTACTTAAAAACACCCAATGGATATTTACTGAACCCCTCTGTGCAGAGCAATGTGAGTCCTGAATATAAAACATTGCTGCAGCAATGCATACGGAATGCGCCAAGCAATCCTGAGAAGACAAGCTGCTTCTTACAACACAGAATTTTATTATTCATTCTTTCACCTAAATAAAATCAACCTTTTATGTTACAGCAGAAGTACACTGTCTCTGAGGAACAGGAATGCACTGAAGACAGACTGTTGCTTCTCATAACCCATTTCTGCATACATTAAGTTTTCTGTTCCTCAAATATATTAATGGTAAAACCACAGGGGAACTATCTACATTGATCACTGTGTAAAAAATGAAGCTTTTTAACCAGTCTATCCTTGCACAAAGGCTTATTATCAACTTGGACAGTAGTGCAAAGTTTGGAACAAGGAGTTGGGTTTATTGCCAGATTTTGTCATGAGAAAAAGTGAAGACTAGATGAGGTGGTTGTCATTTTGTTCTGGTTTTAATGGAATATTTTTCCACTGGAAGAGTCAGCTCCTTCTCAACCTAAAGTTGCCTCAGGAACTTATTGATTTTAACAAACAAGTATCAAAAGGCAGTCTTTAAATCTCTCAGTTTAATTCAAATGATGTTAAAGTACTTCATGGAGACTAAATGAATAATTTCATTGAATTTGAGTAATTGGATTCAATAAATGTTTCTCTGAGAATGTAAAGGTATTTTACTTGGGTTTGTAACTTTTTTTTCCAGTTCAAGTTTTAAATTAGAGCTTTCATTCTGTGGCTGTGCTTTACATTTTCCTCTATCCAGCCTGGTTGACATCTTTCAATTTAAGCACTTTTTTCATTATTAATAATGGATCTTGAACTCTTCTCTTTTTGAAAAACAGTTCAACCTGCACTAAGGTTAAGGCTGGGAGAAATAATACATTATCTGATCCATGTTAAAAGATCATGGTGGTGTTTTCTTTGAGCAGCAGTAAAGCTATTCTATGGGGCAAGAGCTTACATCCCAATGAAAATTTAACCAAAAAGAACTTTTAAAAATTGTTTTTCACACACACTAAAAGATACATTCTTGAATCTGTTTCAGCTCCTGATGCTGTCTGAGCCACGTGTCATTTCCCCACCCAGCAAAATTGTTCATTCCTCTCACCAGTATAGGGCAAAGGGATGTCAGTGCTATGACCAGAGATTAGATGAGTACCATGCAGTACCAGAAAGAAACTGGCACTGAGTTTGAGAGGTATTTTGTACTTTCTGTGAATGTCTTTCAGACACTGGATTTCTCCAGAAGGAGAAGCAGGTTTTGAGAACACAGAAGAGCAAAAGCAAGATGGGGAGAAAAGAAGAAAGTGGGAGGATATTCAAGTGTGAAGAGAAACAGTGACTTTGGAAGAAAAGAAACTACTTTTAGGAGTTACAGGAGAGGAAATTGGTCAGAGGGAGGAAGAATAAATATTGGATATGCCAACTGGGACTAAAACCGTTGGAGTGATTCTACAGCCAGCAGCTGATGAAGGTAACAGGTTATATATGTGGTAGGGAGAGACAGGGCTAAAATCCCTGGTAGTTCATGCCCTCTGATAAAATACATGGACAAATGGTCAGAGAGTGCCAAGGAGGTCAATAAAACCACAAAGAAACAAGACAAAAGAAGAAGCGAGTGTGACAGAGTAAGATAACTACCAGGTTTGGGGTGTGTGAAGGGAAGAAGATATTAAGGTCAGTAATAACACTGACAAGTGCAGCCTGAGAGGACCATGAAGGTTGCTTGAGCCAGGAGATCTATGCAAAGATTAGGAACTTCTGTGGGGTTATATGATGACGGCCTGTAAGGATGATAGCATCTGTGGAGGCAAGTCCCTTATCTGAAGTTGTGTGCTGAGTTCTGGTTTTCCTGCAGCAAAAACAACACAACAGCAAAAAGTTAGTTCCAGAGAAAATGGTTTTAAGGAACCAAGAAAAAAAGAAAAAATAATTGTGTCTATTCTACTGGAAGATAAAGAGAAGATAAACAAGAAAGTGCAAAATAGAGACATGCAAACTAATGAGAAGCATTCAGGTGGTAAATTGAACATTGATCTGTACTTTCTCCATTACTTCATTCTAACAGGGGGACACCTGGGGAAAGGCAGAAGATGTAAAACCAGTAAAAGGAAGTGTGTTTTTCCTGCTTGGGCTCTAGAACACCTTCTCATGAGGCAGCAACACAGCCAGGAGCTCAGCAAGACTGAAAAAGGGATTGAATATTTGTATGGATGAGGCCATGCAAAGTTCCAGGCTTATAAACTGTAAAAAAATACAAAAAAAATTGGAAAGGATAGAAGCCTCAGGCTATTTCCCGGCTTTTAACAAAACAATGGGAAAGACGCTTCTTCCTTAGGAGCAACTTGTGAGATTTCCAGTCTCATATAACTCAAGACAACTTTATCATATAATAACATTAAATTACTCTTCTCTCTTTTTGCTGATTCTCTATATTTATTGTCCTTAATTATATACTCTTTTAGATGGCTGTCAGCCATGTGCACATTTCTGCCTATGTTTGGACAATCCCTGTGATGTGCCAGTCACCGACTGATAACTCTTGTCTAAATGTGTGTTTACGGAGACTACTGGCCCCTGGTCACTCTTGCTAGGGAGGGCTTTCAACATATCATTCAAACCTGGCTTGTACCCAAAGGTAGAAGTGCTATTGTTAGCACTCTGGAATAGGTGTTAGTTGGGCATTAATTACAAATCTGATCTCTCTCACTTAAATTAGGGCTGTTGATCTCATGCTGGGGGCAGACTGTTACACAGCCATCGACTGCAGGGGGTGCCTCTGCCTTACTCTGGGGAAAGCTTAACACTGCTGCAGGCAGTGCATTGGCCTAGCAGGCTCCCTGTTGGTATCCATATCTCAACATATGGTCAAATTCACAGTAGGGATAGACAGGAGAGGACTACCACAGAAAAGCATTATTGTAGATGCCACAGCCTTTAAAAGTCTGAACTTTCATGGGCTCGGATTCAGTAAAGAACTAAATAACGTGAGCTCTAGGAACTGTACATCCTTAGGTACATTATTAAATCAATGTCTTTCATTCCAGCTCTCCCACCTGTATTTCTAGCTGCTGCTTGCAAACCGTAATGAAATAAGAATATTCCTTGCCGCTAAAAACAAGCCATTCAGTGCTTCAAAATGATATATGAGCTCCTCAGTGTGTGCCAGTACAGGATCTTCTGTTGAGCTAGAAACAGTACATTCCACCCAAGTCCCAGAGGGGTGTCTATGTTGGTGTTTCAATTTAAAGGAAGATTGAGATTTTGAAACAAATTGCCTGTTGTCTCTTTTTGTTGTGCTTTGATTTGCACCACAAAATGTTCTCAGAGTGCATGACCTGGATTCCTTCAGGATGAAACTAAACTGGAAGATGTGCTCCTGGGAGTGTACCTAATGCACTCCAGCTGCAAAGGACACTCAGGTCATGGGACCAGTTTAGTCCTAATATAAACCCACTGAAATGTGCATATCGCAGATGTTGGACCCTAAGCATCAACTGTTACTTTTACAGATCCGATTTGTCCACATTGCTTAATATCATAGACTTAGAAAAAGTCACCAAATGACCCAGACAAGTATAAGAGAAATGACTACATAAAAACTATTGTCCTGTTCCTTTTTCAGATTCAACATTCAGGCAAAATTACCACATACTGATGATCTACTTCTCCTCAGAGGTACCAAGGCATTTTTCAGCATGATATTTAAGCATTGTAAAAGAGGAAAAATTATTGTGAGCCCTATTTTAAGCCTCTAGTTTTTCTTTTTCTTCTTTCCCCCCCTCTTTTTTTCCCCTCTTCATTTTTTAATTTTTTTTTTTAACTTACAAACACCTGCACTTACGATTTCTATAGCACTCCCCAAGAATAATACATGTCTAACTATTAAACAGGATCTTCAGTTTAGGAACAGTGCTTGGGGGATGAAAAGCATTATGGGAGTGTTAAGTATTATTAAGTTGAAGACAAGGCAGATTTATGAGGAAGGCATTCTGCTCCGACATGAAATGGGCTGTATTAGTTTTTTATACAAAACCTTGTAGGAAAATCCTGGTTTTGTGAACATCACAAACTCCTGATAATTTGTTTGTGTAATACCACTGGAACCAAAACACCTTCCCTGCTCATCTTTAAGTGATTAAGCAGGTTACAGTAAGATGCTGAGGTGGATGGATGGCATGGTACTTCATGAACAGAACAGGAAGTATTGATTCTCTGGAAAATAAAGAGGAGAGCCTTGACTTGACCTTATTTCAGTATTGGTGACATTTAGGATTATCACTGAAGTTTTGAAATTTTTGAAATTTTGAAATTTTTCTTGAATTTGCCATTTCTTTATATTCCACTTTATTAAGAACAAATTCTAATGTTACTGGTTGCAAATACAATTAGTTCAAAAGATTTAAAATGTACTAGCCTATAAAAGCCAAACCAAGTTAAAAAAACACCAAACATTTCCTTTAAAACTTTGTGATGACAACCCAAAGATATTTTGGACCAAACTGCTGTGAACAACACTGTACAGTCACATGGCTATAAGAAAAGTATTTGAATTAACTTCTTGCCTTCTGATTAATCTTTGGATTTCTATAAATCAAAGCTCTGCTGTAGCTCAATGCTCAGCCATTTCTCAGCAGCTTTACAAAGGTACAGCTGGGCACTGTCTCAAGTGGCAGGTCAGAACCAGACCCATGTGGCACTGTTCCAGTTTGACCCTAATATTCTCACTGGCACTGTGGAACCTGGCATAGACTGAAAATGCCAGGGAGGATCAGAGATAGGTTGCACTATACTCTTAAATTATGGCTATTCTTCATTGAAAGAAGAATCCTTCAGAGCATATAAATATGTGCCTAAAATATGTCGATATTTAGAGAAAACTTCACAATATTAAACTGAAGTGAAGCATTCTCCAGATGTATCTGCAAATAGAGTTTATTATTCATAAGTCACCCCATGTACAAACATGCTTATTCAGCATGGAATGCACCACACTGAGATTTTATTCCCGAATACCTTTATGTAGTCAAGGATTTAATGAAAACAAGATGGAAGCCTTGGTATCTGAAAGGCAGAAAATAGCAGTGTCTAAACTTAATGATGACTCCATTTCAAGTCAGTGGTACTGGGTCTGAGAAAAAGAACCAAATAATTTTTCTCTACAAAGATAAACAAAAATGCTAATTGAAATGGTGAGGGGGGTGGGAAAGAAAGAATAAAGTCACATATTGTAAAGCCAGACAAGGCTCTTTTCACAGAGTCTTGCAATAATAGACACCTCAATATTTTCCAAAGCTGCTCTTGCACTGCACCTTTGACTTCAAGTATTCTCTTATCCTTATCATTAATAATGGAATAAATAATCACACTCTGAACTGAACTGACTTCACTCCAATAGAAACACTTAAATTCTGTTATCAAGTGACTCTTAAAATTTCTCTCAGGTTGGCCAAATTGGGTGAGTGTATTATGACTCTGACTGTAAAAAGAGCCTCACTGGAATCACACTGAAGGTCATTCAGGGAGCCCTTGACTCGGTGCATCTCCTTGCAGTTCTCGGCCACAAAATGGACCCTGGGCTCCCATTCCTCATTTCTTCCCTACAGAGTAGCGGTGCCAGATCTGTACTCCTCCTCAGTCATAGTTTCTCTGTGCATGTTAACTCCCTCAGCCATGACTGACTGCTCCTTATTCAGCTGACTCTTTTTCCAGGCTGCTGCTTTCCATAGCAGTCTCCCACACTGCAAGTACAGTCTGTGCTGCTTACAGATGTGTGATCTAGAACTAAACTGTTACAAGTTTTCAAAACTAATAAAAGTTTCCTAGCAAAGGCTTTTATATAACTTCTAGAAGATACCTCTGTGAATATTTAATAGGTATTAATTTTAAAATGAAATTTAACTTGCTTTTCCTGAAAAACATTGTGTGATCTCTGACCTAAAACTCTTTATTGTTGCTGTAGAAATGAACTTGAAAGTAGGTAATTTGTGGTAATATTGTGGTAGTGCTGCCAAGATATATCCTTAAACAAATACAGGTTTCATTCCAAACCTTACTTTGGGATTTCAGTCAGTCATGAGTCAGATTTTCCATACTGCTAACACCCAGGCTGTTCCAGTGGTTCAAACCTTGGATGCAGCTATGCAGCCCAAGGACCAAGTCATTAAGTTTTCATTTTTCAATTGGGCCAGTGCTATACCATTTCCTATAATCACTGTCCATCTGACAGGCCTCCTACCTGCCATAATGCTGGTATGGGCTTTTTATCATTGTTGAGATGCTTTTTCAAGAGTCTGGTTACACAACATAGCTTCTGATTATTCAGGCTTGATAAAACTTGATATTGTGTACTACAAATGGCTGCTTCTGGCAGCTGCTGCTATCAGTTCTTAGAAGTGCTGGCATTAGATGGGAAAATAGGCAACGGAAAAAACCATTTTCTCTCACCCACATTAACACAGCAATGTATTATAGCAGTGGGAAGCTCTTTTTGGCCTTCTAAGTGATAATACAGAAGAAATATTAGCAATTTTCTTTAAGCATTAATTGAATTGATCTAGTTCTGATTACCACAATCTGCAAACAGCTTCTCCAATGTGCGGAGGATATAATTATTCCCAGAAGAAATGTCCTGTAAATCTGAGGTATAGTAAGTATGTGAATGGACTAAATATTCTTGCAGTTCATAACCCTGTAGGTATCTCTCTTCTTACATGGCAGAGAAGCAAACAGAAACATCAGAAGCATAAGCAGAAAGAACAGCTAAAAAAGAGTTGTACCTAGCAGACAAATGTACACCATGTAGCCCCATGTGCTTCTCTTTGAAATCTAAAGACGCTTGAGGATTTCAGAGCGTTGTAAGGAGAGTCAGAACAAGGACACCAGGGCATCTCACAAGGCTTCAGCAAAGAACAGATGGTTAAAAAAGAGGTTCCAGATTATCTCCTGCTTGACAAAGACAAAACTGTTTTGTAAAGGCAGCATCTAATGCCATGTGGCTGAGGATAAAAGAGCAGCAAGGGTCATTACCACAAGTAGCAAGTCATCAGCTTTTCTCCATATGCATGCCCAATCCTTTAATCATGTACCATACACATGCATCTTAACAGGAATTCTGCCAAAGTATAAACTGTTAGATTAACTGCTACAAAATCTTGAAAAATTAGAGCAAATGGTCTGCGCAGGAATGGTAATGCACAAACCACATCAATAACATTTGCACTGGCAGCTGAGTCAGAAAAGCCATGAGCAAGAAAATAATAGGAAAGCCACCTGATTGTGCCATTTACTTCATTAATATGCTCACTTTTGCATGGAATATTTTCTGAGATACTCCTACCACATTACCTGATAAAAGAAACCCACCCTAAATGTCCCGGGCACAACATCAGGACTGAAAAGGAACAGTTTCCTGAACTCATCAGAATTAGATTAGGCAGACAAAATGGTATTTGTTTCATGGTTTAATAGCATGCTACTGATGTTGTTTCTACGGTAGAGCTAATGTAAACCAGCATGGCATTTCTGAATCCTTTAGTGTACTCTGCAGTGCACCAGTGACTATCATTGTTCACAAACCTCATTTCAAAACCTGAGGTGTCTGGGAGACATACCTCTTCAAGGCCTGAGAGGAAGAGACATCAAGAGTAGCACTGATAAGTGGACAGTGACAACAGATTCACAAACCTTCTGTTGCAGAAAAAGAATTGGGTGAACACTGAGCTGAGATCCCATTAATATCCACCCCATCACATCTTCTAGCCTGCTACTTCCCATATTCATAGATTCAGATTTCCTTCCATATCAACAAGGCCCCAGACTGCTCCTAATTTAGTGAACCCACAAAATGATAAACAAAACAAAATTCCTATTTTAGGAGCTTCCCCACTAAGATTAAAACAAATTATACCAATATTAATACTGCTGCTCCTACTGCTAAGTACCTTCCGAAGGGACTAGGATCTCACAGAATCTATAAAACACCAAGAAGTAATGCTGCTGTGAGCACACTCATCTGTGCTTTTTTATGCTAGATTGCTAGTGATTACTACTGATTGCTGTGATCAACAGCAAAGAGAACATTCCTGAGGCATGTGGAGGGAGAATCTAACCAAGACAGTCTATTTCAAGGCATCTGGCCTCCCCTTGTAACCAGTGAAAGCCAATGAACAATTTTAGGGAGTAATTGGTAGAATTCAGGCTATTAGTTTGGACCTAATGTATTTCAGCATAGAGGTGGCTATTTCTATCTACTGTCCTGACCTTGGTAATAGTGCCCTGGAGCAGCACCTTGCCTTCCTCCCCTTATGCAGTGATGGGCTGTTTTGAAACTGTTTAAAGTCTCATTCTCACTTCCAACAGAGTTAGAAGAGGACATTAGATGTGCCTACTGCTGGGTGTCTTGGTAAGCTCGAAACACAGTTAGAGGCCAGTTTACGAAGCCTTTGCTCACAGCTGTAACTCCTTACAGCCTGCTCTCTCATGATCCAAAAATATCAGTCAAGTGTTTGCTTAGAGTTTAATAACTAACCTTAAAATAATTTATAGAAAGGATCACTGGCTGAGGAAAGGGCATAAAATAATTTCACTCAGGTGATTTTGATAGTTCGTTATTCCATACAAAAGCAAAGTTTATAATAAATGTAATTAATATTGAGTTTGATGTGTTCTATTCATAACAGTGACTGATGTGCTTTTAGTTCAGTCTATATACACCATAAAATTCTCAATAAAAACACGAACTATAAAGAATTTCCTGTGCTATACTGAAGTGTCTAGTTAGTTCTGTAAAAAGGGACTTGTGGTAGTGATGACAATTATTTCAACAGGATTTCCTGAGACAGAGCTTTCAGAACTATCTTTTATTGGTAAATCCATGACTTCAGTTTGGCTACAAATGATGACTTCCCACCCAATAATTCATAGGCTGACAGGAAGATACTTTTTTTTTCTCTTTGGCTCCCCAGAGGCCAAAGTATGGTCATGTGAGCTGTTCTAAAAACTTTTTTAAATAGAGTATATGCACACACTCTTCATTTGGGCATTTACATAGTAGTATGATTACTGTATGTTTTTCCGTTTCTAAAGCTTTGCTTTTCATTCACCTCTGTCTCTGTGCTGTAGTCCCAGCCTTTCACAGGCTTCCAATAGATGAATTTAAATTTAAATGGCTAAGTTATATATCTGATGGATGCAAAACCAGCTTGGCATCATTATCTCCCAAAACACTTCTTCCCAGACAAAGGCAATCAAGTTCAAAGGAAACAAAAAAATTTCTTCCTTTCTAGGTGTTTGTTCCACAAATTGCACAAACAAAGTTCAAATCAGTGATTTCTTACAATTATATATCCATAAAATTGGTAAAAGAAATGTTACTTTTATTTTTTTCCTGAAGACAGGGCAACTGGAATGAAAATCCAAGTCAAAATGGGACAAAATCAGGGCACTGAAACAGGTAGCCTGGATTTCATCCTTTTTGCATTGAAGTGAAAAAGCCAACTCATCCAGAAGAAACAGGAAGGGAAGAGAGGATTGGAGGGGCAGACACTTGTGGTTTATGCCACTGTGAAAGAGACTCTGAAGTGTCTGATCCACTTATAGCACCTCACATTAAACCTAAAGGAGACAAAGAATCCCTCCTGACATGTTCTCTCATCTCTCAAGAAAGCAGGAACAAAACCTTTTGCAGAAAAATCTTACACCAGGTCCTGGCCAATAGAAAGAATCTGGGACTAGATTTGCTCACATCTCAGCTGGCAACAGCCCACCGGGCTGGAGGGACAGAACTGCTGTCACTTCTGATGGCCCAGGGACACCAGTTTTTCCCCCAGGCTTCTTATCTTGAGTGCTTGCCTCCTTCCCTTGGAGAACTCTCCTGTGTTCAGGGAGAGTATTTTCAGTATTTTCTTACCATCTGCCCACCATTCTGCCTTGCTTTCCCTCCTGCAAGCTCTGCAGCATAGGCGTGGATGGGAACATGGCCTCTGCCAGCAGCACCAAGGATGAGCAGTCCTGACTTCCTGCAAATAGGAAGTCAAAGACAATATCAAGGCCTTTTTCACAGCAGGAGGCCTTTTTCACAGCAGGAGGCCTTTCTCACCCTACAAGAGCACAAACACATTAGTTATACACATACAGAATTCCTGCATGGGTTCAGCTTTTCTTCCTTTGCATCACTGAAAAAATCTACTTTTTCTGACATCATGCCCAGACAGTAATTGTCATTTAGTGTCCAGACAGATGTAGTCTCTCTAATTCTTACCATCCTCAACGTCTTCTTTCTGCAGTGACAATGGTAAAGATCAGAAGATTAGCTCCAATTCTAAGAGTAGCATAAAGAGCAGATGAACACCCAGAGGTGCAGGAGAGACAGAGGGAAAAAGAAAGGAATATCTGGGTTCATGGCAGCATGGTTGAAGTGTTTGTCTTTAAAGTGTTCAAAAGAATGTAATGGTGGTCTAACTAAATTTCAGTCTTACCTTTCAAGTCCTCAAATACACCCTGAAGCAGAGTCAACTTTCTTTATTGTCAAAAATAAATGTTGTGCGGTTTTGTTGGGGGTTTTTTGTTTGTTGGGTTTTTTTCTTAAGTGAACATTAGTTGTCAGTGTACAAAAATTGTTCAGACTAGGCCTCACAACTATGCTCCTGAAAATTTTTTTAGAACTGTGTTCTCCAAATTAGTTTTCAAAGATTGACTTGACCTTCAAAAGACTATGTTATCTGTCTTTTTTCTTGTCATTTGATCAAAGAGGCTTTTCCTCTATCTGGACAAGCAGAAATCATGTAAATGTTCCTTTCTCTTTTTTTTTTTTTTTTGGTGTATTTTTTGAGACATTCCACCTTAAATTTTGCTTTCTTGCCTTGCTAGGAAAAAACTGCTGTCTGTATTCTAACTGCTGATACCAGCTTTCACATCCCTCCTGAATTCAGCTAATCATGCCTTTTCAGTTAATACACTTACATGGAACTAATAACATAATCAAATTAAAACACTGAGAGGTTCCTTGTAATAAAATATTCCCTGCCTCACTGTGTTTCTAGGCTGACCTTGACAGTGAGCTTTTTTTGCTTAAAGTAATTAGTTAGATGGCTACTACTCTTTCCAGAAATTCCGTTCCCTTTCATGATCTGAGGGGTGTGTGAAATATTGCTTCAGTGTTTTGTCAGTCTTTCAAACCATTGCCCAATTGGGCCTTTGCTTTTCTTCATGGACATTCTTGTAAAGAACTAATTTCTAATGCAGATGAAAGCTTTTGGGTGAGGTGAGCAGGATCCATGTCAGTGGTCATCAGGAAACTAAAGTCTTAAAAACCAGGACATTTGAACCCCAAAATGGCACAAATGCACCCAAATAACAAGAACCTGAGACATGACTAAGAATGAAAAAATAGAACTTTTTCCATGGAAATTTTCTTTTAGCCAAAAGTAAAAAAATATTATGTTGGCTAGAAAACCAAATTAGACACATTAACTTACAAGATTTTTTTATAGCTACTCAAGACAACTGCAGGGAAATAAGTCACAGTCCCATTTTCTTCTACAGTCTGGACCTCCAAACCGGACCACACTTTCCATGAAGCACAATGAGGGAAGACAGTCCCTCAGAGCCTCAGAGCCTCAGAGCTGGTGAGACTGTCAGGGAATGCAGAGAGGGACAACCAAACCTCTACCCTGAGGTTGTGTGACCACAAAATATTTCAAATTATCTATGATCTTCTATCAAGAATTTTTATTTTTTTTCCCTAGAGGAAAGTAGTGATATTTTCCGTGGAAAATCTATCTGAAACTGTTTGCTGGACAAACAGTTTCATCGTATTTTTGTCTCCCTACCTTACTTCTTTTCCCTTTTCTCAAATTCCTCAGGGAAAAAGAGCCTTGAAAATGGAGAAGGTGATCAAGATTCCCTGATCATATTCTCCCTTTTTTTGTGAAAGAAAATCTGAATTTTCTTTAGCAGCTGCTATTACTTCCAGCTGAGAGTATTTTAGAAATATATTAAGCATCAAGGAAACTAAATGTCCACATATAAGTTAAACCTAGTATTTTACATTCTTGTAGAGAAATTTGCAAAATAAACTGAAATTGTCTGAAAGGACGTCCTCTAGAAAATCAGATTTTTTTAAGCATCAAGCTTTGAGCTAAAGTATCAAAATGTGATATTTTAGAAAATTTTGTCAGGTTGGACTAAGAAAAAAAGCTTGCAAAACTTAGGGCCAGGAAGGTATATCTCTTTCTTTTCTTTCTGCTTTATAAACCTTTTTATTTTTAGAATAGTTCCTAACGTGTGACCCCATCGTCTAATGTTGCATAACCTGAAACTATCTCTTTTTTATATTGATCATCTCTAGCCAAAGACTTGAGGAGTACTCTCTGTTGTTGGATCTGCAATGTAAATGACCTTTTTTCTTTTCCTGTGCTAAATTTCTGATACAGCTGGTGCAAGTTCTGTGCATACAGGAGAATAGCAATCTGTTCTTGCAGAAAAAAAAAAGGCTGAGAAATGGAGAATATTTTCCTTATCATTATTTTACATGAAAATGCTATGGTATTAACAACAGGATATGTAACATGCACAAAGACTCCAACCTCTTTAAAATTTTCCCTTTAGAAAAACATTTTTTTAAAGATGTTTTCCACCACTGAGCCTTTTTTGAATGGATCTTTAGAAAGGAAATCTAAACAGAGTTTGATCATGCATTTCAGAGAATATAAGGCTGAAAAAAAATTCTATATGCTGCATTTTCAAAACGGCAATAAAATCCAGTTAATATTCCATTTTTCATTAAAGATATATAGAAATGAATAACACTAGAGAGTTATAGAAAGGTTGTGCCAGTAAAGCTTTCTTTCTGCCTTTCTCTATCACTTATTCTATATAGGTTATGTAATTTACCAAAAAAACTCAACCCAACTTTCAAAATGTGTCATCTCTCAAAACATTTATCAAGTCTTTTCATATCCTTCTCCATTTACAGACATAGGTACCCTAGGTCTGCCTAGGTACACCTCTGAGAGACAGAGAGAGAAAATCAAAATATAAGTTATATGCTTTAAAAATTGTGAACATCTATCAAAAACTTGGGTCATCCAAGTAACATATGGGTTTAACTTTATTACAAGTTTTTGTGAGGTAATTGCAGCACTGGGAAGCTTTTGAGATGTTTCATTACACAGAAAACAATAACAACTTTAAAATCTCTGATACGGGCAAACGTTGACTATTGTTACTGTGCTCACAACATGCAATGCTGCTCACAATGAGCAGCAATGCTCATGCTTCACATTTCTGTGGTTAATTTGGACCATGGTGACTGAACAAAGCAGCCTAAAACTAAAGCTAAGGATAACGCCGTTGTGAGATCTCTGGAGAGGCCAACATGGCAAAATTTTATGAAAGAGAGGATACCCCAAATTATTGCTCACAAAGATTTTGGTTTGTTTCAGAATTTCCACAACTTAATAAGTCTGCTTCATGGAGCTTGTGTGATTGATTGCTTAGCTTTAGCTTTATGCACAGATTTGCTTTTCAGCCTGCCAATCAATGATCGTCACATACAGTCCTAACCAACTATTTGTTTTTTAGTGCAGATACTGGCGAAGAACTCCTTACTGAAAATACTCCTGCTGTTCCACTTGGCATATAAAGTGCAACTTACCCCGTTCCAGGAACAACTTAGAAATTCACAATATCTTACACAGGGACTGTATCTCACAGATCTTACAAATAATTTGAACTCCAAGAAATTAAATGAAAACAATTCTAAACCTTATAGAAGATACTCTGAAGACAAGCTGACACTTTCTTTTTTATAGAGGATGTTGCCTCCGCACTAGCTGTAAGTCATCCATTTCTTATGCTGTACATGTGTAATTATTTATATTACAGAAACATATAGTCCAAAAAGTAATTCCGGATTGAGCTAAGCATTCACCTATTCAAAAGGTACTCATGCTTCTCCCTCCACCCCCCACCACCCCAATTTCAAATTTTAATTATTAACATTGTCAGCTTGGTCAATCGGAAATACTATTCCCGGAAGAATTGAAGCAGAACTGAGTGAACAAAGTTAGGAGTCAAAATCATGTCTTCTAGCACAGGCTTGTTCCTGAATGACGAAATTATCTTCCCTCTCTGACACTGGATGTGAGGCGAAGTGGACTCTGCTTTGTTGTCAAGCTCTGATTAATTAGCCTGTGAATTTTGCAATTCCAGAGGCATGAGCATTTTGCGTAATTTTCACATAGTATACCTAGTAAACAGAGAGTACACTGAGCTCATGGACAGGCTCCTGTTATTGTTGCATAAAGCTATCTAAATAGAGGGGTTTTTTTTCCAGTGCAGCATTATTAATTCTTTCCCTATTATTGTGTAATGTGAGGAACAGAATGCCTTTATCTCCTTTGTTGGCTGCAGGCTTTCAGCAGTTTAAACACATACTCTGTTCTGCAAATACAATCTGGTTCAAAACTAAATGCAAACCATTGCAGGTTGAAAAACGTTTTAGAAAGAAACTTTCTCTAACAGCCATCCTTCCCCATAATAATCAGTTCCCAATTAGGACTGACCAGTCTTCACTTTTCATTGTGGATGTTGGAGTCTGATCTTTCTCTGCCTCAGTATTTTCTGTCTCTCTCTGCAGATATGCCAAGCTTTTTCAGACACATCCTAGTACTGCTCTCCTCCCACTGAAACTGGTGTAAGGCATGCAGAAGCCCCGTGTCCCCAGCCCTTCCCACCAACTCAGGCAGCTCTGATCCCAGTGTCCCTGTCCCTGTCCCCAGCAGGTTGTCTCCATTACTGGAGAAGCAGTGCTATTGGTGAGGGCACTAGCAAGGCTTGAGTTCTTTGGGCCCCCATCCAGTACTGGCCTCCCATAGATGTGCAGACCTGAGGGAAACCTCTCTGGGTTGCTGAGAAAAGGATGAAAGGGAGTAATCCTGCCAGCACAGCAAAACAAAAAGTGGGGAAGATGCAAAAATTATTTAAGGGAATGAAAAATAGACAATAAAAGATTTCCTTTTCAACAGAATCCCTTTCTGGAGGCTTTACTGTTGAACTTCTAGATTCAAAGCTATATTCCAGGTGGTTTTTTGGTCATTTGACCTTGACACATCTCACCCAGCATCTTGCTGGGTGGGAGCCCTTGTGTTTGTCTGATGGGTAAATAAAAGTAAGTGGCATTGGCACGAACCTGAAATAACTGCAGATACCACCAGTATATGTGAAAAAACACATTAAACTAATTTTAACCTGTGACCCTGACCTTTCTCAATAGAAGTTCTCTCTCTGCTTAATGAGGTGTGCGTCTAGAGAAATCTGCAACAAACCACTTATCTGATTAACCAGTCAAAAGGTATGGGAATTAAATACCAACAGATACTTCTTCTCATGCCTGAAGCTTAAACATCCTACTCCCTACCCTGAAATATACACTTTAATTCTGTGTTTGGTGAGAACAGATGACAGTCTCTGCTGTAAGACTGTGAATCTTATTGGTAACATAATGCTTCCAAGTAGCCAGGAAGCTGCCTTCTGTTCTGTACTGGCAAGGAAACGACTCAGTGGGCTGACATAAATTTCACAGCTCTGCATATTAGAACTTCAGATTTCAATTATCACTTCAGGTACACATGAATGAGAAAAGAGGGCAGAATTGTAGTGGAAAGCTCTTGCAGGCATAATTTGTGCTTCCTAATGTGCTTGGTTATGAAGGAGAAGTACAAATGACCTCCACAATACTATAGCAAATAAGAGACTAAAAAGTAGGTGTGATGATTAGGCCTTGGTTTTCTAGCAAAGAAAAAATCTCCATTGCTGTGTTCTTGTATATTTTTTCCCTAATACTTTCAGACTGTACAGGAGATTCAGATCAACAATCATAAACATGTACTAGCCCTATGTCATGGGTGACTACCAGCTTTCACTTTGATGACCATCAGAATCCAAGCTCAACATCTTATGAAAGAAACGTGAGTACAGAATGAGGCCCAAAGCATGTTCAGCATTACTTCCTTTAAATTACTAATACTCTGATTCTTAGATATGCTGATAATCACTGATCAAACTTTTTCAAACTTCACCTTTGAGATCAAGGGTATGGATTTTCAAGAGAGCTTACACTCAAAAAGTTTCATAGGTAAGATGTGTAACTATATGTGTGTTTCAAAGGGAGGGAAAAATTTGAATATATCTTTTGAAAATTAGTAGTTTGCCTAATGGTGAGATTAGATTTCCTATTTGTTTCCATGTGATTGCTGGCATACCATAATACAAGGATTCTACAATAATTTTCTGTTCTTTGGTGTTTGTAACAAAAGTTAAATGTGATCTCATAAAAGTTTATTTCTTTTTTCCCTTTGTTTCTACTTCATCCTACACATACTTTGAACTGAAATCTTTAAAGAGACAGCTGTTGAACAGTTTCAGCGTACAATGTAGGCTGCCAGAGCAAATAAGCAAATCAAATGAGGAGAAAAAGTAATATAAAAGCCTACTGTTCAAAAATGTTGGCATACCCCATCGTTTTCCATCAGTTTGACATAACTGTGTTCGTGCTACACGTCTTCATTTTTCATGTGAACAGTTACGTGTCTGGCTCGCCATCCTCCAGCAAATGCACTGAGAGCAGCTGTGATTTGCCTGACTCACTCTGGGTGTCCATGGTGCAGGCATGCACATCTGAACGGAAATCACAGGTTTTTACTGTCAATAGAAATTGAGTTAATGCAGTCAGTGGACTTTAAATGCAATTCATTGTCTGCCAAGGTAGTCGATAAAGTTTGTTTGATTAGACCTTCACTATAAAGCAGAGCAGGATGGTTGCTTCAGATACAGATTACCAGTGCACAACAGTTATCTAAGTATAAATGTCTCATGTCATGTTAGGTGCCGTGCTACATCTCCTGGTGCCTCACATAGCCATTTCAGAGAGGAGCGGATCTATTGGAACTCTTGGCTCCAACATACCATCATTATTTAGAATTTCATGACAGTGTACAATAGCTTCAAACAGACCTAGATACTGCTGGTCATGCAACTGCATCTGGACCCTAAAGTCAAGCGAGATGAATCCCAATTGTCAGGAGAACGAGTGAAAATACAAAGGGCTTCTTCAGCTTAGGTCCAAGCCCTGGAAAAGATTCTTCATGTGTCACACAATGGTAGTCAGACCTGAGCCCGTGTCATACTACTGGCCGTTGGGAATTTTCCTGCAAAATGTAAAAGAAACCTTTCTGAACACATTTCTATTGGGTGCTGTTGTTGTTGCTGTTGTTGTTGCATTTTGACACTCTCTAATCAAACAAGGAAAGCAATAGAAAAGAAATAGAGGGACCAAGACATCATGAATCCAAAAGCCAAGTGTTAGATCAGCAGAAAGCACAAGAGCAGAATCTGGCTTTCTAAAGTCTATTCTGAAGCCCGTGCTCTGGGCCACATGGATTCTGTTCCTACTTCTTCCCACCAGTTTCCTATTCTTACTCCTTTCCTGAACACCACAGTAGTGAAACAGCAACAGAGAATTAGACCCATTCTTCTAACTTTTCTGACTTTCTTTCCTGATCCTAGATGAGCACACTTCTCGTTTCTAGGCTGAGACACATTTTTTGTGAAGCCATCCAGCTCTCCCTCTTCACTGAGCCCTTCCTGGCTGCCTGCTGCTGTGTTTGCCTGTAAAACACACTCTCCCCTGCTGAGTGTCAGCAGACTAACTGCTGGCGTAGATTTTCACATTTTCTCTGTTGAATAATTACATGGAAGGACTCCACACAACTAAAATTACCTGTCTGTAAAGATTCTCGTTTTCCTGGGTGCTGAAGCTAAAGCTGGACTTCCATCCATGATCCCACAGACTGAATACCAGGCTTTTTTCCAATCTCTGCCCTTTTGCAATCCAGGCTTCTCTTGCAGCATGCAGGCTCTAGATCATTCCCTGGCACACTAGCTAAGGGCAACCTCAGACAGGCTCTGCTCCATTTCTACATGAAAAGAAACATTATTTCTTGAATGAAATTGACAAATTCATCCAAGCACTGAAAATAACAATTGAAAGTCTCCAGGAGCACATACAGTGGAACTACACAGCTCCCTCCCTCACAATTTAGATGTCACTCGCTGTCATAACTGATCCCATTGCTACAGTTACGCACACAATGAGGATATCCTTGGAATTATGGTGGTAGAATATGGAAAACACTGAAGGACCAATACAGAAATTTCTTAATTGGTTTAATATTCCTAGATTTACCTGTGCCCCCTAATCTGCACAGCCACTGTGATGTACAGAAGGTTAATGGAAAATAAGGAGGTATGAATGTTGGGATAGGATTTCTCTGAAGAATTTCCAATCTCAGAAAGGAAGATGAAGCCTTTGAGATACTAAATTGGGAGGAGTTGTTGACTCCCTTGAAGGCTGAGAGGCCCTGAAGAGACACCTTGACAAATTAGGGGGCTGGGCAAGCACCAATCATATGAAGTTTCACAAAGACAAGAACCAGATTCTGCACCTGGGATGGGGCAACCTTGGTTGTGTGCATGGACTGGGGAATGAGATGCTGGAGAGCAGTGCTGAAGAAAGGGACCTGGGGGTCCTGGTCGATGGCAAGTTGGACACGAGTCAGCAGTGCCCTGGCAGCCAGGAGGGCCAAGCGTGTCCTGGGGGGCATCAGGCACAGCACTGCCAGCCGGGCAAGGGAGGGGATTGTCCCACTCTGCTCTGCACTGGGGCAGCCTCACCTCGAGTGCTGGGGGCAGTTTGGGGTGCCATGATGTAAGAAAGATATAAAACTATTACAGGAGGGCCAGGAAGATGATGAAAGGACCTTGAGGGGAAGCCGTATGAGGAGTGTCTGAGGTCACTTGGTCTGTTCAGCCTGGAGAAGAGGAGACTGAAGGGAGACCTATTTGCAGTCTGCAGCTTACTCATGAAGGGAAGCAGAGGGGCAGACATTGATCTCTTCTCTCTGGTAACCGGTGACAGAATGCAAGGAAATGGTACAAAGCTGAGTCAGGGGAGGTTTAGGCTGGATATTAGAAAAAGGTTTTGCACCCAGAGAGTGGTTGGGCAGTGGACCAGGCTCCCCAGGGAAATGGTCACAGCACCAGCCTGACAGAGTTCAAAGAAGAGTTTGGACAATGCTCTCAGACACACTGTGTGATTCTTAGGGTGTCCTGTGCAGAGCCGGGAGTAGCACTTTGATGATCCTTGTGGGTCTCTTCCAACTGAGGATATTCTGTGATTCTGAGATTCTAGTGATCCCAATATAAAGAAGATAAAAATAGAAACCCCAGAAGATTTTATGAGCTATGCTTCTGCACAGGCATGGGGCACCCACCATGACATCCAAGTTATGGTAAAACCACAGAACAGTATATACAATTTTTTTAAGGAATTATTTTAGTATAAGATTGGGATAAAATGGAGACTTTAATATGAGATTTTGCTGTAGAATTTCTTGGTAGCTAAATATATTTTACTTAGTGAACTATGACAGTATGACAAAGTTTCATTAGATTAAGAACACTTTTAAGATTTGAATCTTTGAATAGCTTTTGGGAGACTTGCTCTAGAGTGATAAGAATAATGAGCCCATCAGTTTTGTATGGGCTGAAAAATATTTCAGTCTAGACATTGGTTCTCATAACAAAAGAATGTCATAGAATTTTCTGAACTGAGGTTAGAATTCTTTGTGGGTTTTTTATCATTGCCCCAGGAGACTTCAAAGTATGCAAGAGCAGGGCATGATACGTTGTGATGTTCAGCATTTGAATGTAGAATGTTACATGCACAAGCCTGACAATGGAAATGAAAATATTGATTCAAACTATAAATATTTTTTCAGTGAATAGGATAGCAAACCGGTAAAGTGGGGTTCACCTCACCTTACTTTAGACATGGCTGGAGCACCTCTCCTGTGAGGACAGACTGAGAGAGGTGGGGTTGTTCAACTTGGAAAAGGCTCTGGGGAGACCTCATTGCAGCCTTTCAACATACAAAGGGGCCTTTTAAGAAATATGGAATAAAACTTGATATAAAGACCTTCAGCAATGAAACAAGGGGCAATAGTTTTAAACTGAAAGAGGGTAGGTTTAGATTGGACATGAGGAAGAATTTCTTTTTAGGATTAAGGTGGTGAGGCACTGGAAGAGAATATACAGAAAAGTTTTGGATTCTCTGTCATTGAAAGTGTTCAGAATTGGGTTGGATGGAGCTTTGAATGATTTTATCTATTGAAAGAGGTCCCTGCCCATGGCAATGGGGTTGGATTACAGGTCCCTTCCAATCCAAACCATTCTAAAATTCTAAGAGAAAAGGGTAGAGTCCTATTTGCCTTCATAAATAACCTGAGTGCACTTTGGTAGTGCAAGGACCAGCAGAGGAAAATACACAACTGTATCTGAAAGCAAAACAGGAACAAGAGACTGGAAGTTGTTGAAATATTTTGTGGCCAACTCCATTTTACATCTCAACCCAAATGTGACCTCTGGATGTGCACAACTTCCCCAGCAATGCACTAAACGAATCTGAGCCAAAAACTTATGATCCCAGAGGTGGAAGGCTAAATAGTAAATTATAGTGACTCCAAAGCACTTTATTAGAATCTGGGATTTTAAAGGCAGGCTCTGTTCTCTTCTAAAGTACACTGCTCTCAATGTTTAAATACTTTCCATTACCTCAGTGCAGTGTCCTAATATTTATTGAAATTTTGAAGACTCCTCAGTATGGAGGGGGTTTTTTCCATGCACTTCAGTGGATTTCTAACAAAGAGAATTTTGTTTGTCACAACAGAATACACACACAATCCAAGTTTAGTTCCATGTTGCATAATCATGTCAAAAGGTCACTTGACTGGTAAGTTTTTAAGATTCTCCTGCTAAATAATCCTCTCTTGAGTTATCCTAAATAGAACAGATTTACACTTCATGTATGAAACAATGATGTTAAGAAGGTGGCCGGAAAGAGAAAGTATCAGGAATAGGCTGATATTTTTTTATAATGAACATCAAATAAATCTATCCACTTACCCTTCTCTTGACATATCTTGGATAACCACCTTCAATATGTCAATTGTCTAAAAGAAGATATGTGACCTTGAGATATAATAATCCAAGCATTCCACAGTTTCATTCCACCTTCTCTCCCAATGCTTTTTCAGCACTGTGTTTGGTCATGCCTGGCTGTCAGATCAGTGCAGGGCAGAAGGCCACAGGTAAAGTTACCAAAGGAAGGAGCTCTTGGCTAGGGTTCTTCTACTTCAGTATTTCTTTCTGTATGTGTTAGGCCTGTCACAAGAAAACAAATATACTGGCTATCACAGTAATAATAAGTCTGATACAATGTGACATTAGGCACATTCAGAATCATGATATGGTGTCTGCTCTAACCACATTGCTCAGTGTCATATGAGGCTTTCACTCTCTACCTATTGAAGTATTAAATACTGATCAAGAAGCATCCCTGTTTGCTCCAAAGGCTCCACAGCCTCTGAATAAGGATACACTAGGATCTCTGCACTCCAACAGCTATTAGGCAAACTGAGAACATCAACACCAGCATCTCAGTCTTGTGAAAATTTCAGTTATGGATCTGTTCTGTTTTGAGGGGGTTTTTAGGTAAATTTTTTTTAATCTTCTCCAGCTACACTTTTCTTCATCCACTCTAAGGGAATTTCTGTATACAGTTCATGTTCATGGCAAAACAAATTTCAATTTCATGCATCTAAATTAGCTTCTGTAACTGTTTATTTGATAACTGTTCACATACTTATCCAGTCAGAGAACAAATATAATTTCTTTTCCGTCTATGAAATTAAATGGTGAGGCCTAAATAACAAAAATGAGCTAGTTTCAAATCCTTGGTCCTGTTATTATTTGAATCAGGTACATTAAAGTGAAATATTAATAGAGTGAAATAAGATGTCAAGAGATATTGGGAGGAAAAAAATGACTGTTGGCTAACATCATACAAATTGAGTGCAAATGACTTGGTACTTTTTAATAACAGGTACAGCTATTCACAGACACCACTGAATCTCTGTGATACCATCCAGGCAAGGCTGAAACCCTTACAGATGTTTCAGTCAATACAGATTACAGTACAGATATCATGCAAAAGAAGTCCTTTACATATCAGCTGTTTGGTGACTTGAAAAACCACACAAGAATTTGGGATTGGATGCCAAAATCACTGTTCTCCATCTTTTCCTTAATGTGATCATATTGGAAATTACAAAAAAAAAAAAAATCACTGAGATATCAAATTACATCTTTATTAACTAATATTAATTAGCCCAAGCACCTGCTTTACAATTAGTATGCTAATTTCACACAAACTGCTAAAAATTATTTTTTTGAAAAGCTGTGCATATGATTTTATTTTAATTTTCTTATCTGTAAAGAGCTCACATTTCTCCTTTCTTACTGGCTTGCTCACTGTTGGAATGCCACTGTTTTGTAAACATCCATCTCCATAACATATTATTACCACAATCTCTTTCATTATCATCTCACAGCACAAGATCTTCTACTCCCAAATATATCCATAAAGAGGCCCTCCTGTCAGTGCATATTCAACAATAAAAATTACTGAAATAAGAAGATGTCTCCCAAGCAAATGGTTGTAACAGTATGGATCAGTAAGCAATTCTAGTTACTACTTCAAAATATCAGCACAAAGTAAAAGCACATTTATACATCAGGGAACCAAATCTGACAAAGACAGAGCAATGTTAGACATGCATAGCTCCAATTTGTGCCAAAATTGTAGGAAACTGCTGTGTAAGTAGGGAGGAAAAGACTGCTGAAAAGCATTATGAAGGTGACAAATTTTATGAATTTACTAACATATACTCTTGCACATTCAAAGGCAACTCCTAACTTCAAAGTAATCTCAAAATCTATTGAGCATTCTTCCCTTGAGTTCTTTTAAGAAGCCTAGCTTTGTTTCTGTCTGGCCTGTTTTGGCTGTTCCAAAAGACTCGCGCCTTGTGTTATAAGTACTGGATGCAGGTAATACCTTAGCTGTGCTAGTATTCTGCATCATTTACACTCATTTAAGACAGGCAAAATGAGAAAGGTTCATATTTGTAGAAAACATTGTTTAGAGTCAGCTGGCCTTGATTTTCTTATTCAGAAGCTTCTATTTTCCCCTTATGCTTCCCTGAGCTTAGTGAGACAAACAGGATGTAACTAAATTGTGTTATCAGGTCAAACAGACTAGATATGATTATTCATGGACCAGACAACTGTTCTGAGAAAATTTCATTGACATCTAAGCCTGGGGGGTTTTACATTCCATTTTATTTACTTCTGTTCTGCATAGAAGAGAATGAATATTACATACTGTCAGAAAGAGCCATTAAAACGCTGTGGCACAGAGGTCTCTTTCACAGAACTGCCAGAAGAGACACGAGGTAACTGGTAGCCCTACATACCCTGAGGCATCATCTCTCTGAAGCCAGAAGACTACAAGTCAGGATGCAGTGCAACCTGCGGAGGCAGAAATAAGGTAAAACTGTCTTGCCCAGCCCTGGCAGCTACTGCAGCAGGATGCAAACTGGAAGAAAGCAGGAAGTCCCTAAGTTTTGTGTCATGTCCATGCCTAGTGGTGAAGCAGCTGTGAAGAAGGGAAAGAAGAACAATCTCTAAGTCTGCACAATAAAAGAGGGAAGACCTCAAGCATCTCCACTGTAATAAATATGTATGCC
>VZTH01010393.1:0-16580 GCA_013397815.1 Aleadryas rufinucha
TTGAGGAGGGAACTGTGGGAATGCCCTGAGTGGAAATGGGGGAGCAGGGCCCAGTTTGGATTCCATGGGATGGAGGATCCTCCATTGGATATCCAGCCTGGAAAATCCAACCACCCCACCACCCTGGGATAACACTTGCTCCCACTTTTCCCACTTTTCCTCTTTTCCACACGGAATTCGCCCTCGTGGTTCCTCCCATCCCTTCTTCCCCACTTCCCAGACTCCTTTCCCCGTCAGGACGAGACCTTTGGAAAGGATTTGCAGCTCCCTGGGGAGCAGAAAACGGAATTTTGGGATTTCCAAGTGCTCTGGAGCAAATCCCGGTGTCCAGGTGTCCCTGGTGGAGCTGGACACGGACCTGGAGCTGGGATGATCCCTCCTTTCCTCATTCCAGTTCTTCTGGGTGCTCCTGCTGATCTTCCTGACGGAGCTGCTGCTGATCTTCATCGAGATCATCTTCGAGAACAAGGTGGGAGCGGCCTCGGGGTCCCCTCCAGGGGCCGGCATTCCCCAAAATTCAATGGTCATTCCCAAAAATTGAATGGTCATTCCCCAAAATTGAATGGTCATTCCCAAAAATTGAATCGTCATTCCCCAAANAAAAATTGAATCGTCATTCCCCAAAATTGAATCGTCATTCCCAAAAATTGAACGGTCATTCCCCAAAATTGAATGGTCATTCCCAAAAATGGAATTGTCATTCCTGAACGTGGAATTCTCATTCCCGAAATTGGAATGGTTATTCCCGAGTATGGAACTGTCATTCCCAAAAATGGAATGGTCATTCCCAAAAATTGAGTTGCTATTCCCGAACATGGAATTGTTGCTCCTGAACACGGAATTCTCATTCCCGAAAATGGAATTGCCATTCCCAAAAATGGAGTTGTTATTCCTGAACATGGAATTGTCATTCCTGAACAGGGAATTGTTTTCCCAGCTCCTGCTCTCCCGGGAATGCTCCAGGCCTGCGCTGGATCTCCAGCACCACCCGGAGCTCTCCCAGCAGCTCCCAGGGCCGTTCCCAGGAAAACCTGTGGGGTTTTAACCAGGAATTCATTAAATCCTCGCCTCTATCCCGTTAATTGCCAGCTCCAAGGGCAGGGAGAGCTTGGAACGGGAGCTGAGCCGGCGGGATCGGGAATGTTCCCCTTTCCCGGCACCTCCCGGTGCTGCCGGAACCTCCCGGTTCCGATTCCACCTTCCCTAAAATCCATGGAATGGCTGAACCTCCCGGATCGATCCCTGCTGGCTCAGGGAATGCAGGATCGGGAGAAATCCCTCGGGAATGGGGATTCCAGCCCCAAAAATCGATTCCCTGCTGCACAAAGAGCTCTGGGCTTCCCAACCATCCCAGAATCCTGGAATGGGTTGGATTGGAAAGGGCCCTCAAATCCCATCCAGGGCCACCCTCAAGGACATCTCCCGCTGTCCCAGGCTGCTCCAGCCTGGCTTTGCACATTCCAGGGATCCAGGGGCAGCCACAGCTGCTCTGGGAATTCCATCCCAGCCCCTCCCCACCCTCATTCCTTCCCAATATCCCACCCCAATCTCCCCTTTCCCAGTGGGAAGCCATTCCCTGTGTCCTGTCCCTCCATGCCTTGTCCCCAGTCCCTCTCCAGCTCTCCTGGAGCCCCTTTAGGCCCTGGAATGTGCTGGAAGCTCTCCCTGGATCCTTCCCTTCTCCAGATGAACATTCCCAGCTCTCCCAGCCTGGCTCCAGAGAGGAGAATCCCGGGATCCTGGAACGGTTTGGGTTGGGATGTGCCCTACAGACCCCTCAGCCCCAGGGAGGGAGATGATGTGGGAGGACTTTGCCTTTTCCAGCAGCTTCCCAGACCCCTCTGATCCCTGGGAAACGCGCTGCGCTCCCTTCTCCAAGGAACACCGGATTGTTGGAGCCCATCCCAAAAAACCCCATCCGTGCTGTCCCTTCCAGGCTGGGTTTTTTTGGGAAAAGTCAGCATTAAATCCTTCTTATTTTCTGAGTCCCGAGGATGCTCCAGCCCCATCCCGCACTCCAGGAACGCTCCGGAGAAATTCGGGATGGAATCCTCGGGATGGAGCTCTGGGATGGAGCAGGAGCTTTAAATTGAAATTGATTTAAAATTAATTTCAGTGCAATGAGGCGATGTCAAAACTTAATTAAACCCCAGACAACGAGGGAGGGAGGGAGGGGGGAGGGACAGATCCGACCTCGAATTGTTGGGAGGCACAAATCTGCCTCTGGAACAGCGGCTGTTCCTCAAATTCCCGAAAACCAGAATTAATTGGATTTGAGATGAAATCAGGGAATTAATTCCCCGGCCTCGGAGCTGCTCACTATTCAAATCAGCTTCGTTGATATGCAAATGAGGCCAGGGGGATTAATAGGATTGGGATGCTGGGGAGGGAGGGAGGGGGTGGAGAGGGAGCAGAACCCCGGGACATTCAACTCCCGCCTGGAAATCGGGATTCAGTTCCAGAGGGACCCCGGGATGAGGCTTTTTGGGGAAAAACCAGCAGGAAACGGTAAAAGCCAGGATTGTGGTGCTTTAGTGAGGAGCAAACCGGGAATGAAAACATTCCTGAGCCATTCCCGGAGCTGTCTGAGGTTCCCAGGAATCATCCCTGGCACGTTTTCCTCGTTCCCGAGTTCTCCTCCCCCTTCTCGCTCTTCCCAACTGTTAATTTTCCCATCACGGGGAATTGTGAAAAGCGACATTTCCCTCTCCCCTCCCCTCTCCCAGCTGCTCCCAACCCGGGGAAAAAAGTTCCTCTTTCCCTCCATTAACGTTCCTGCCTGGCGGATTTTCGGGAATCGAGTGGAGAATCCACTCCGGCTCTGCCCTGGATGCTCAGAGCATCCCCAGGAACATTCCCAGGCATCCCTAAAATGCCTTTTTCATCCAATTAGTGCTTAATTAATTGCCTGAAGTGTCCCCAGGAGGAGCAGCAGGGACAGCCCCAGCCCATCCCTCCTGGAATTTCTGAGTGGTTTCTCAGGATCGGGAAGGATCCAGGGCTCTGTGAGGGCTCTGCTCCCACCTGTGGAATATTTTTCCTAAAATAAATAAATCCCCTCTCAGAGCCCATTTTCCCCTCCCGAGGCAGCAGGACCCTCGACCAGGGGTTAAAATCCTGATTTTCCGTGGGGTTGAGGAGTCTGGAGGAGATTTGGGATTAAATGAAATGGAACGAGAAAAATGTGGCAGATGATGATGCCTGGGGCTGCTCAGATGTGCCGGGAATGGGTCTGGAATGCTCCAAAATGATGGATTTCACCCCAGGAAATTGGCTCGGGGACGGGTAAAATTCCTCCTCTGGTGCCAGCCGTGAAAAACGTGGAATTTTGTGCTGTTTTCCCTCTGGTTTTCCCACGCCTTTCTCCTTCCCAGATGAACGAGGTTTTCCACTCCAACATCCAGGCGGGAATCCGGCACTACTACGATGACCTGGACTTCAAGAACATCCTGGATTTCGTGCAGGAAAAGGTTTGGTTGGGAAAAGGAGGAGGTTTTCCAAGGAATGGTTAATCCCATGCCCCGTTTTCCCTCATTTTCAGGGTTTGTTCTGATCCCCAGGGTGTTTTCCTTGGATATCTTCACCCCTTCGAGTTTCCAGCGGGATTTTTTCCTGGTTTTGCCTCCCCCCAGCTCAGCCCACAGGGGTTTTTTGGGAATTATCCTGGAATTCGTGCGCCCTGCGAGGAGCACCGGCTGCTCCTGTGCTTGGACCGTGCCGGGATATTTCCATTCCCGGGTTTTGGTGGGAAATCACCATCTGGAATAATTTTTTTCCTCTCTTCCCAGCCTGCCCGGAAAGGGAAGGAGGAGGGAAATAAATAAATAAGTAAATAAATAAATTTCAGAGCTTTTCCAGGGATACAAAAACCCTTGGATCAATCCCTTTTCCCTGGAGTCACCAGCAGCAGGACAGGCTCCCATTCCCATGGGAAAAATTCCAGGTTTGTGGGGGTTGGGAGGAGAGGAGAGCTCCAATCTTCCCGTGGAATCGTTGAGGTTGGAAAAGCCCTCCGAGGTCAATCCCAACCATTCCCCGAGCGCCACATCCCGCAGGGTTGGGAATTCCGGGACGTGGGATCGCTCCTGTTCTCCCTGTGGATATTTCTGGTGGGAATTTCTCTGCTCCGAGCATTCCCAGATGGGAAAAAACCCATGGAAAACCCCAAAACTTGAGGAGGGAACTGTGGGAATGTCCTGGGTGGGATTGAGGGAGCAGGGCCCGGCTTGGAGGCAAAGCTGCTCCCAGGGAGTTTGAGATGTTCCCAGCTCGGCCCCAATGCCCTCATTTTATCCTGGAGCATCCCAAATTTTCTCTCTGGATTTGGAGAAAGGGAACTTTGGGAAGCTCCTTCCTCTTGGAATTAAAAAATCTGAATCCAGGGCTCCCTCCTTGGCTTTGGGTGCTGAGCTTGACTTTAGGCCTGGGCTTGCTGAGCTGAGCTCAATAACCAGGCCGGGATCGCTCTGGAGGCCTCAGGACCTGCCTGATTTGGGGGAAAAACTGGAATTTTTCCCAAGTGTTGCTCCAAACTCCCTGGGATGAGGCTGGAATTCCATGTGGGTGAGACGTGGAGCTGCCGAGAGCAGCCGGGAATTCCCAGAGCCTGGGCACGGAGACGGATCCAGGAATCTCCAAATGATTTATGGGATTTATTTCTGGGAATTCCTGCATCTCCAAACTATTCCGGATCAGGCTCTTTCTAGACCATTCCATGGCATTTTTCCACCATTCCATGGCATTTTTACAGCATTTCATGGAATTTTCCCACCATTCCAAGGCATTTTTCCAGCATTTTTCCCATCTGCTGCTTCCCTTTGGGATTTCCCCCCGCCCTTTTTCCGTGCAGTTTTCAGGATGTGCTCACCCTCCCTGGCACGGGTGGGACCAAAAGCAATCCAGGAATTCCAGGTGGGAATCCAGAAAATGTAAATCCGTGCCTGGGCCGCCCCTGGGATGGAGCAGGGGGCAGGAGAATCCCAAGAGTTTTTCCTGCTTTCCCTTGGAAAAGGGGAGCAGAGGCTCCTGGGAATGAACCTCTCCCAAAATCTGCTCCTGGATGAGTCTGGTGCTCAAAAACCAGGGAAAATCCATTTTTTTTCCTGCTTTTCCAAGCGCTCCAACCTTTCCTGGCCGCTCCAGGCTTTTTCTTCAGGGGGAAAAGCTCCGATTCCAAATGTTTTCCACAAGAACGTTTGGATCAGGCTCATTTTTATTCCGTGGAGGACATGGAGTGACTTTGATGGAATTTTTTTGATCTTCGCTGTGGGAAAAGAAAGAAAAAAAAGGAGATTTTTTTTCTCTTTTTTCCCTTTGTAGCTGCGGGATTTGATCCCAATTTATCCTGACGAGAAGAGAAATCCCCGCGAGGCTGATCGGGATTTGTGGGATGGCTGAGCTGCCGTGAAATCCATCCCTGAGGGCGCTGCCAGAGCCATCCCTGCCTCAGTAAAAGCTTGGATTTGTCACCTGGAATTAAATCCCGAGAGCATGGATGAGGCTGATCCCGCTGAAAGCCGGGATGGATCCAAGGCCCTGCTCCCAGCTGGGGAAAGCCGCGCCCAAACCCCGCTAAAATGGGGACAAATGGGCAAAATTCCCACTTTTTTTTTTTTTTACCTGGTGCCTTCAACTGCTCTGGGAGCAGGAAAAAATTGGGAATTTTGGTGGTGGAGGTGGAGATGCAGGGAACTGGATTGGAATTATGGAATGGTTTGGGTTGGATGGGATCTTAAATCCCATCCCATTCCAGCAGGGACCCCTTCCCCTATCCCAGGCTGCTCCAGCCTGGCCTTGGGCACTTCCAAGGGATCCAGCTCCTCTGGGAATTCCATCCCAGCCCCTCCCCACCCTCACAGGCAGGAATTCCTTCCCGTTATCCCAATTAATTATGTCCCGTTATCCCTGTGTCCATGGGAATCCATTCCCCGTGTTCCCAGGCCCATCGGGCTGATTCCGAACCCCTTTTCCAGGCAGAACGGGATTTTCAAGGAGTTTCCGGGTGCTCCAGGCCTGGGCAGCCACAGGGGAATTCCGTCCCTGCCCCTCCCCACCATCCCAGGGTGGGATTTCTCCCCAGTATCCCAATCCAACCCCAAATCCCTTGGCGTGGGAATCCCTCCCGCTGTGTCCTGGCATTCCGGGGTTGTCCAGCTCCAGCCTCAGCCTCTCCCTGTGTTTTCCCTGCAGTTTTCCTGCTGCGGAGGGGACGAATTCCGGGATTGGGAAGTGAACCAGTACCACTCCTGCAATGGCAGCGGGGCCCTGGCCTGCGGGGTGCCCCATTCCTGCTGCATCCGCAGGGTGAGGCCCCAGGGCGTGGAAAATCCCAACATTCCAGGGAAAACCTCCTCTTCCGGCTGGTTTTTCCATGCCAAAGGTTTTCTGCTTTCCGGCATTCCCACCTGGAAAGAGGTTTTGAGGGAATTTTGGTGTATGAGGATGAAGGAGCTGGAGCGGGAATGTTTATTTATGGGTTACTCTGGAATTTTCTGGGTTTGTGGAGGCCGAATCCTGGGATAACAGTGGTTGCACCACGGCCAGGAGGGGTTGTTGGAAATGCCGAGGTTTCCAGCTGTGGGATGTAAAAGGGTTTGGAAATGGATCAGGAAAAAAAAATGGCAGCAGCTTGGAAGGACTTGGGAATGTTCACCTGGAGAAGGGGAAGATCCAGGGAATCCTTGGAGCCACTTCCAGGGCCTAAAGGGGCTCCAGGAGAGCTGGAGAGGGACTGGGGACAAGGCATGGAGGGACAGGACACAGGGAATGGCTTCCCAGTGGGAAAGGGGAGATTGGGGTGGGATATTGGGAAGGAATTCCTGGCTGGGAGGGTGGGGAGGGGCTGGGATGGAATTCCCAGAGCAGCTGTGGCTGTCCCTGGATCCTTGGAAGTGCCCAAGGCCAGGCTGGAGCACCCTGGGACAGTGGGAGGTGTCCCTGAGGGTGGCTCTGGATGGGATTTTCGGTCCCTTCCCAACCCAAACCATTGCAGGATTTTGGGATCTGACTCGGCTCCATCCCAGCGTGGATCCTCCCCCAGCTCCTTTCCCATCTGGACGCTGCGGGGTTTGGAAGTTTTTGGAATCCTGTTCCTGATACCGGCTCCCAACAAGGGGATTTTTGGGGAATGAGGGGATTTTTGAGGAATTCGCTGCTGGCAGGGCCAGGAGGGCTTTGCCCAAGGATCCCTCTGGGCAGGGATCGGGAAAAGCCTCAATTCCAAGCCCCGGACGGAGCCCGGCTCCAGAGGGGAGCGGAGTTCCAGAGCCAGGAGCTTCTCCTGGAGGGAATTCCCACATCTGGGAATCCAAACCCCCCACACCCAGCAGGGATTTTCAGCCAAGCGCTCCGAGCCCGGATCGTTCGATCCCACCCTGCTCCCGCACGGAATCCATCCGAGGATAAAACCTCAGGATCCGGGAAAAAAACCCAAATATCCCGACTGTGCTGGAAAGCTCCAGAAAAGGCTCTGCCGAGCTCGATCCCGGCAGCGAAACCTCCCGGAGCTGCGGATCTCCGGGAATATCAGTGCCGGATCCGAGCCTTGGCCCTGCCCGGGGTTCGATGATGGAATTTTCCTCGTTCCTCATCAATCCCTCATTGTTTGGGGTTTTATTTTAATGGAAAAAGAGGGAAATGTGAAGGGGTTTAATGATCAGCGTGGGCCTGATATGCAAATGAGATGCAGATTAGAGATCCTCTCTAATCAGGGCCTTGATTAACGAATCCTGAGGCTCCTGGAGATGGAATTAGGAACTCCCGCGGCGAGGATGGGCTGCAGGGAGCCGAGGACTTTTCGCGGAATTTTTTGCATTCCCGTGGGTTTTTTTGGGGGACAATTTGGCAAAGAAAAACCTCGGCAGGGAGAGGGAAAAATCCAGTTAATCCAGAGGGGGAGAATTTGGGGAACTTCTTGGGAATGATCAAGGCCAGGTTGGAGCAGCCTGGGATGGTGGGAGGTGTCCCTGTCCCTCCATCCCTTGTCCCCAGCCCCTCTCCAGCTCTCCTGGAGCCCCTTTAGGCCCTGGAATGTGCTGGAAGCTCTCCCTGGATCCTTCCCTTCTCCAGGTGATCATTCCCAGCTCTCCCAGCCCGGCTCCAGAGCGGAGAATCCCGGGATCCTGGGACGGTTTGGGTTGGGATGTGCCCTACAGACCCCTCAGCCCCAGCCAGGGACACCCCAAAGTCCGAGGGACCGGGGGTGACCCCCGATTGTCCCGTGCTGGGCGCCTCTGAATTCCTCCTTTTCATTTGGATTCCTGGTGTTTTCCTGTTGCCTTTCCTGGGATGAACCCGTTCCCATTCTCGTTCCCAGGTGCCTGGAGGAGTGGTGAACACCCTGTGTGGGTACCGGACCCTGGACAAGGAGGTGAGGTTGGCTTTGTGGGAATTCGCTGCTCCTTCTTCCCCAAATCCCACGAACCAAACGCTCGCTGCAGGAATTCCCGGTCCCAAGCAAAGCTGGGATGCAGCAGCTCCAAACTCAGTTTTGGTGCTTTGCCCTGGAATTTTGGGGCACTTTTGGCTCCTCCTTTATGCCATTGACAACCCACACCATCCCTGTGGGCCCTTTTAGGATCAGCCCTGGGAATTGCTGGGCTGGGGTTGGGGGTTTGGGGTTGGGGATTTGGAGTTTGGGATTTGGGGTTTGGGAGCAGAGGGGTCTGGGGGGTTTGGGGTCACTGAACCAGCCCCAGACTCAGCAGAGCTTAAATTTAACAGCGACTTTAAACTGAACCTAACTTAGGACTGACATTAAATTTAGTGGAGGAACAGCTCTGGACGGAACTTAAACTCAAGTTAAGCTCAAGATCTTCAAGAGCTTAAATTTAACAGAACTTAATAGAACTTAAATTTTACAGAGCTTAAATTTAACAGAACTTCACAGAACTTAAACCCAGCGGAACTTAAACCCAGCAGAACTTAAACCCAGCAGAACTTAAATTTAATGGAACTTAAACCCAGCAGAACTTAAATTTAACGGAACTTAAATTCATCAGGACTTAGCTTAAACTCAGCAGAACTTAAACTCAAGAGATCTGAAGTTTAACAGAACTTCAATTCAATTTAACTTAAACTCAGCAGAACTTAAACTCAACAGGACTTAAACTTAACAGAACCTAAACTTAACAGCACCTTAAACATTTATCTTAATTCTAACTGAAGTTAAACAAAGCGAACTCACCCAGGATTTCCCCACCCTGGCAGTGCCTCACAGGCTGGACTCCCTCACAAATCCCAGGAATCCGGGGGAGCAGCGTTCCCAGGACATTTCCTATGGAATTTTCACCCTCACACGCTCACGGACAGAGAGTCTGGGCAAGGTTCCTCTGGGAAATTCCCGGGAATCCAGAGGGATTCTCATTTGGGATGACTTTAGGTCTTCCCACTGGGCGCAGGACTGAGCTCAGGGAGGGTGGGATCAGCCCAGGATCTGTTTAAGGATCCCCCGAGTGCAGAAATGTGGGAATTCCCAGCAGAATTCCCAGCAGAAATGTGGGAATTCCCAGCTCAGAGAGGCCCCAGCAGGAGGAATTTGATGGTCCAGGATCTCTCTGAGGTCCCACTCAGGGGCCCAAAAGTTGGGATTTAATCCCAACAACGCCTGGGCCTTGGCTCTGAAACTTCCTTTGGAAGTGTGAGAACAAAAATCTCCTCCCCCTGAGATTATTTTGGGCCAAAAAAACCCAATCTGAGGTTGTTCCTGACAAAACCCCTTGGACAGCCCCGTTCCTGGGAATACAGAGGGAATTTGGGATCTCTCTCCGCTCTTTCCCAGCGCCTGGAGCTGCTCGGCACCATCCACGTCCGGGGCTGCATCCACGCCGTGGGGCTCTGGCTCAAGGACAACTTCGAGGCCACCTTGGCCATCGTCTGCTCCCTGCTGCTGCCACAGGTACGTGGGGGATCCCCTGGGAATCCTCTCCCGGATTCCCGGAATTCCAAGCTGGAAAGGCTCACAAGGATCAGGGATGAACCCCCAGTTCTGGGGTTATCAGCGCCAGCTCCAACCGGCGGAGCCGATCTGAGGGCTCAGCTCCTTTCCCAGTGCTGGAAGGTGGAAAAGAAATTGTTCGGAATTATTTTTCCACCCCAATTCCATCTGGGATTTGCGGCCGGGGCAGGAAAAGTCATCCCTGGCAGAACGGGCTCAGATCCCTCCCGAAATCCAATTTGGGATCAAATAAAAGCCCCTGGAAGCAAATCCTGGGCCAGCAAATCCTGCCTCGTTTGTTCCCACAGAATTCCTGCGATCACAGAGGGAACGGGGCCCCGGATGAATCCCAATCCCGAATTCTGCTGGGTTTGCCCGGCCTCACCAATCCCAATTCCTGCTGGTGGTGCCCGGGGATCCCAGAGCTCCCCAGCACAAGGCATGGAGCTTTTCCTGATGGACACTGTGGGAATTTTGGGGGTGCAGGGGGGGCTCTTCCTTTGCCACACCTGAAATTTCTCCCTGCGATATTCCCAGAATTATTCCTGACCAAACCATGAGGATTTGCCATGGATTTGACCCTTTTTGGGATTTATTTCGAGTCCCACGAGCAAAAAACCTTCCTTTTTATGGCAGCGTTGGGATTGCTGGGGGTGGCACTTCCCAAGGGTGGGGTTTTATCCCGATGATTCCCGGTTTTCCAGGTTTGATTTTTGAAATCATTCCTGGTTTTCTGCTCACACCGAAAGACGGGAAGGGCTTGGATAGAGCAAGCAGCTGTGAGGGAAATTTGGGATAATCTGTCAGAGCTGCAGTTTGGGCTCGCAGATGGTTCCGACGCGATCCCGAGGCAGGGGAGCCGTTCCTGCCCAGTCCTGGCTGCCATTCCCGACTTTTTTGGGAGCATTTCCTTCCGAATGACCATTGGGAATCTGCGGGAAAGGCAGGAATGGGGGAAAAAAGCGCTGGAATGGGGCGAGGACAGCCCATCCCAACCCATCCCAGCCCATCGGCGCCGCCTCCCGTGGCCTCATCCATTAACAGCCGGCTGCTAATTGGGAATGCTGAGGACAAATCCCCGGGAACATCGAGCTGTGATGGATCTGGAGTGGTGCCGTTAATTGGGAATGCTGAGGACAAATCCGCAGGAATGCCGAGCTGTGATGGATCTGGAGTGGTGCCGTTAATTGGGAATGCTGGGGATGAATCCCCGGGAACACGGAGCAGTAATTAATGGATCTGGAGTGGTGCTGTTAATTGGGAATGCTGGGGACGAATCCACGGGAATGCTGATGGATCTCAGCAGGAGCCGTGGTTGTCAGAGGCTCTTCCCACGGAGCAGCTCGTCCTCCCCATCTGCTCCCGGCTTGGAAGATGGATCAGCTTTGGATCCTGCCAGGATTTGGAGGGAATTCAGCGGGAAATGGACATCGGTGCTGCCAGGAGCCCTCAGACAGCTCCATTCCCGGAAATCTGGAGGGAGAGGGTTGGATTGGCCTGGAATTGCTGATCCGGGTTGACGTGAGGAGGTGACAGAGCCGGGAATTTTGGGAAGAGGGACGGGATGGAGCTGTGCCACCCCTGCCCCTTGTCCTGTCCCACATGGAAAACGTCTCTCCATAGGGATGCAAACCTCCTCCATAGAAAACCCCCTGGATGCTGCAGGGAAGGTTGGAATTCTCATCTATGTCCCGAGCCCAGCTTTGGGATTTTTCCCACTTTTCCTCATGGTTGCTCTTCCTTATGTTCGAACTTCAGCCTTGGCTGAGCTCCAGGGCTCGGAGGTTGAGGGGCTGAGCTCGGTTCCTGTCCCTCATCCCGGGATCCCAGGCTTGTCCTTGGATCTGGGCGGAGCACTGGCTCCTGGATCCTGGAAAAATGATCCAAGGAAAGTTCTGGCTGGCATGGAGCACCCCTGGAGAGTTGGGAATTGTTGTGTTGTGTTCCCACCTGGCTCAGGGGTGAGGAACAATCCCACCTGACCTTCCCATCCAGCGGGAAGCGCCGGAATTTTGAGGATTTTTCCACTTTTCCCAACTCCAGGTGGGAGCCTGAAGCACAGGAGAAGCCACCGGGCTTTGCTTCCTCTGGAATCGGGCTCAGGGAAAGCTGCTGGATCCCGGCGGGATTCGCTGTGCTGGGAGAGTTGGGACAGGGACAAATCCCACCGGGACCCAGCAGCGAGGGGGAGCGATTCCCGAGGCAGAGGGAGTCGGCGAATCCCTGATCCCCCCAAATCCAGGAACATCCCTGCTTTTTTAAAGGGAAAACCCCAATCCCATTGGAACCCACCCGAGTTCATTTTTCCCGATCCATCCCCACCTCTGCAGCGCTCCCGGAATTCTCTTTTTTCCCGTTTTCCTGTGTTCCAATCCCAGCTCCATGCCCTTCATCCCACACATTCCCTGTCACTCCGAAGGACCTTTTCATCCAGCCCCAAATCCCCGCCGTGGCCTCGGGCTGGGCGTGTTTAATCACGGAGCAGCCCCGGATTTTCCGGCACCAGGGTCCGAGCTCATCCATCCTTCTCCTGCCGCCGCCTCCGTGTCCTTCCCTGCCTCCAGCAGCATTCTCCACAGAGCTGGCAGCGCACCGGGAACGTGTTTGGGATGGAAATGAGGCACAAAATCTTCCAGCAGCTTTTAGGGAATGTGTCTCCAGCCAGGCCTTTCCAGGGATTGTTTCCCGGTGCTGTTCCAGCAAATCTCGGAATTGTTTGCGTTGGAAGAACCTTCAAGAGCTCATCCCACCCCTGTCACGGGGTCAGGGACACCTCCCACTGTCCCAGGGTGCTCCAGCCTGGCCTTGGGCACTTCCAGGGATCCAGGAGCAGCCACAGCTGCTCTGGGAATCCCATCCCAGCCCCTCCCCACCCTCATTCCTTCCCAATATCCCATCCCAATCTCCCCTTTCCCACTGGGAAGCCGTTCCCTGGCTCCTGTCCCTCCATCCCTTGTCCCCAGTCCCTCTCCAGCTCTCCTGGAGCCCCTTTAGGCCCTGGAATGTGCTGGAAGCTCTCCCTGGATCCTTCCCTTCTCCAGGTGAACATTCCCAGCTCTCCCAGTCTGGCTCCAGAGGGTCTCCAGCCCCAGGATCATTCCCTGCCCCTCCCAGCCGGGTGCAGATGCAGCCACTGCAGTAAAATAGAGCCAGGAGCAGGAAAACCTCTGCAATCCTTTGTTTTTCCTTAAAAAAGGGGGATTTTTCCATCCCGAGGAGGCAGAAAGTGACGCACATCCCAATAAAACGAGAAAAATCCCTGGAAGGGCCCTGCCGAGGGTTCCCATCCATCCCGGTGAATTCTTTTTCCCTCCATCCCATCCATCTCCAAACCCCAAACCGGGAGCGTCACGGATCCTCGGCATGGGCGCGGCCGCTCCCTCCCCGGAACGTCAATCCCGGAGATTGACGGCTCCGTTCCATGAAAAACGCGGAATTATCCTCGCGCCGGGCGTTTTCCAGGCTGGCGTCTTCATCTGCCGGTGACGGGGATGGAAAGCGTTCCCTGTCCAAAGGGAGCGTTTCCTGGGAAGATTAATTTGGGATGTGTTTGCTCTTCCATCTCCCCGCAGCTCCGGGGGATCCTCGAGTGGCTGCCGAGCGCTCACGGAGCGGGAAAAGGGAATAAACAGGATTTTTCCATCTGCGGGCCACAACCTCTCCATAAATCCCAGTTTAGGGAAGGAAAAGTCAACAAAGGAGGAAAAAACCCCGCCTTTTTACCTCGTTAACTCTGGGAAAGCCTGGAATGGTTCAGCATTCCAGAGGATCTGGCTTTTTAAATAGGGAAGGAGCTCCAGAACCAGGGAATGTTCCCATATTTCCATGGAAAAGGGGTTTCTTGCAGGGAATTTTCCTCGCTGGAGTCAGGCAGGCCCCCACGGGCACCGCCCATCCCTAAGGAAAAACATCCATGAATTTCCAGACCCTTTTTCCACTGGAAAATGAGGGGAAAATGGAAGTTTGAGCCTTTTCCTTCGTTGCTTCCCGAACTTCCAGAGCCCTTGAGCCAGAGGAGGAGGAGAGGAGCTTCCAGCACTTCCAGGGAGGAGGACTTGAGGTGATTCCAGCCCCAATTCCCACTGGAAAACTGATCCAAAGGAACCAATGGAGATTCCGAGAGCAAAGCTGGGCTTTGGGATGGAGCTGAGCCTTGGAATTTTACACAGGAGACAGGAATTAGGTTTAGAGGAATCATGGAATGCTTTGGGACTGTCTCATTCCATGGGCAGGGACACCTTGGGATTCCCAACAGATGTTTCATGGATTCCCTGGTTGTGTGAAGCTCCTGGGATTTATTTGCCCCCTGGAGGAGCAGCTTTTCCATGGATTTGCACCCCCAGGGCACTCAAATCCCGCAGCAAAAAGTCTGGGAAGGGTCAAATTCCAGGCAGGAAGAACAGGCAGTTCCCTAACTTCCACAACAGCAATAACTCCCAAGCAGTTCTCCCGGATCCCCCTCCCGGAAAAAAATCTGCTTTTTCATTTTTCCAGCCTCGGCTTTGCTCCGTTTTGTTCCCGTTTTCCCCCGCAGCGGCTCCTTCCCGAGCTCCGCGGTGCCATAAAATCCACGCCCGCGTTCGGATCCACCAGCGCTCCGGGAAAGCGCGGTGCCCTCGGAGCCAGGGATATTGGATGCATCCATAATTCCTGACAGCTTTTGCCGTTCTCATTAAGTGGGAGAGGGAATTTAGGGCCTGGCTGGGACGGGAATGGGATCATAACTCAGAGCAGAGCGACGGCTCTGGGATTCAGGACGCTGATGGAGGCCTTTGGATAATTTCATTCCCTTTCCAGAATTCCCCATTTTCTCTGGGATACCTCAGTGGGAGCAGCAGGAGGGATCACGGCCCCAGACATGGCGTCATTCCCATGAAATGTGTTGCCAACACAAATCCTTCCGGGATTTGTGGTTTCGGGGGCGGAAAAATGACAAATTTCCCCTAAAATCCCTCATTTCAAAGGGCTTTTCCTGCTCTGTGGGATTGGGAGCGGGATTTTAATCAGGAGTGATGACAGTTTAATAACGGGAGATGAGGCTGAGGCTTGACATCCGTGGAAATGGGATTTGAAAGCTGAAATCCCGAAGGATTTGCTGCTGGATGGGGATCAGCACAATCTTGTTATCTGGAGCGGTGTCTCCGGGCTCTCCCTGGAGTTCCCGAACAGAAGGAGCCATCCCCAAACATCCCACATGGAAATCACTGGAACTGCGAGATAACCTCATTCCAGGCCTTTTGGATAACAGGAAATTCCAGGATATTTCCGGGCTTCCCTTTTCCCGTCAGCACCTGAGGGATTTTTCCCAGCAAAATGACCCCAACGGCGGCAATCCCAAATTCCCAGAGCTTTCCAAGAACCACACCCCCATCTCCCACCCCTCCGCCCTTCCTGGGATTGATCCCGCTCTCAGGGATCGGGTGGGATATCAAAAAACCGGGAAGCTCCGAGGATCCATGGGAATGACTGGGAAGGCGGGAATGGGGCAGGATCCAACTGAGGGCTCCAGGATGGGCTCAGTGCTGGGAGAGCATCTCCAGGGATGGGATTTTCCGCTTCTTCTGGCTTGGGGAAGCTGCTGATCCATGGAAATCCCCTTGGGATCCACTTCCAGGTGGATTTGGCAAGGGAAAATCAGCTTGGAGCCATTTTAGGGTGGATTCCGTGCAAGGCCTGGCTGCTCCCAGTGTTGGGAGAGCATCCCCAGGGATGGGATTTTCCGCTTCTTCTGGCTTGGGGAAGCTGCCGATCCAGGGGGATTCCCTTGGGATCCATGTCCACGTGAATTTGGGAAGGGAAGATTGACATTGAGCCAGGATTCTGGATCCCCTCTGCTCTGGGGCCAGGCTGGGAGAGCGGGGAATGTTCACCTGGAGAAGGGAAGGATCCAGGGAGAGCTTCCAGCACATTCCAGGGCCTAAAGGGGCTCCAGGAGAGCTGGAGAGGGACTGGGGACAAGGGATGGAGGGACAGGACACAGGGAATGGCTTCCCACTGGGAAAGGGGAGATTGGGGTGGGATATTGGGAAGGAATGAGGGTGGTGAGGGGCTGGGATGGAATTCCCAGAGCAGCTGTGGCTGCCCCTGGATCCCTGGAATGTCCAAAGCCAGGCTGGGATAAGCTGGGACAGGGGAGGTGTCCCTGACCCCGGGTGGCTTCGTCCCCTGTCCCGCAGGTGCTGGGGCTGGCCATGGCCTGGCTCTACTGGCAGCACCTCAACGAGATCCATTCCCGCCTGGATTCCGTGGATTTCCGGCACCTGGAGACGCGGGAGCTGAGCTTCGCCTCCCTGGATCTCAGCGGCGCCGGCTGGTGCTGGTGCCTGCCCCGGGAAGGCGGATACATCCCGGTAAATCCCGGGAATGAGGACGACGAGGAGGAGGAGGAAGGCGCCGCTGGCCACAGCGAAGTGTGAGGAGCAGGAGGAGCGCTCGGAATGTGGAAAAAATGGGAGTTTTCTCCTCAGTTCCCGAAGTTTCTTTGGGAAAACTGTAAAAAAATGGGATTTTTCTCCTTGGCTCCTGCAGTTTCTTTGGGAAAACTGTAAAAAAATGGGATTTTTCTACTTGGCTCCCAAAGTTTTTTTGGGACAATTGTACAAAATGGGATTTTTCTCCTCAGTTCCTGAAGTTTCTTTGGGAAAAC
>VZTH01010394.1:0-32880 GCA_013397815.1 Aleadryas rufinucha
TCGGGGGCCGCTCGGAGCCCGGCTCGGGGGCTGCTCGGGGGCCGCTCGGAGCCCGGCTCGGGGGCTGCTCGGGGCCGCTCGGAGCCCGGCCCGTGGCCCCGGGCTCGGGGAGGGGATGCCCAAACTAGCATTTCCCGGAGTCAGTGCCCTGCGGGAGCGCTCGGCCCGGGCGGATCGCGATCCCAGCAGAATAAGTCCCTGCTCGGGTGCTCGCTGTCCCGGCGCCGACGGCAGGCAGAGTTATTCACAAATTCAGTGTGTATTTAGAGGCTTCCTCGCGGCTCCCTCACGCAGAGATAAGGCAGCTGCGAGCTGCTCCACTTCTCTCTCGTGCCGTGCAATAGCCGCAGCAAATCACTCTGCTGAAGTTTCACAGCGCAGCTCTGAAGGCAGCAGTAACCAGCCTCGGCGTTTTACCCTGTTCAAACGTGTTTAATAAGTTACAAATTCACATTAGTGTCTCCGGGTCGCTAACTTCTGTCAGGCCATGGATGAGTTAAACATGTGAGCTGATTTGGGTTTAAAAGTCGGGTTTTTCTCCCCCTGTAATATTCTAGATTGCTTTCAGTTTGAGTACCCCAAATGAAGCTGCTGATAGGGAGCTCTGAATAATTCAGAGTGAATTGCGGTGTTATCTCTGAGGTATGACTGACGTGTGGGAGGTAATTTCAGAGTTAACTTGAAGCTGGTAGTGAGGAATGGGAGCTGCGGTGGGATGGTGCAGCGCAGGGGATCACTTCGTCAGACCGCACTGGAGAATGGTTTGGATATTGCTGTAAATTGTCACCGCAGCGTCTAATTTGTGATGGAGATTTGGTTTATTCTTGCAATAAAAAGGCAGTGTTAGATAATTAAGAGAGAAGCTCTTCCCCGGTACTCTGGATTAGCGTTGATGCACACGGCTACCTCCCAAAGATACGGGGGATCGTGGAACGACTGGCATTTGGCAGGTCCTACAATGATAGACTTTTTGTAATTAAATTTCATTTAAATGAGCACCTAAATGATCTTGTATTGTGGGATTACCCATTCCCAGTTTAGCATAACAATAACCGCCCATCTGCGTGTCACAGAGCCCAAGGATTGCGTAAAGCTGCGCCGGGGTAGGAATTATGATGCACTGGGCAGTTGCCTCGGCAACGGTGTGTTCTAATTGTGATACATTAGTAGCAACAAGAATTGGCTGGCTCAAGTCACTGAGTTAATTAAATGCAAACTCGCACCTCTCTGAAGGAATAACGGAGAAAATTAACACCTCCCAGTGCCCCCTGTAACACGGGAGTGGCTGCTCGGGGATAATCCCAACCCTTCCCATGTTCCTGCTGGATGTCCTGCCCAGTGCGTTCTCCCGTGGGATTAGGGATGAGGAGGCGCTGGCCGAGGTGTTGAGGGGTCAGGGGAGCCCCTTTAGAGCAGGGCACTGCTGGATGTTGGGGACAGGAACCCCCGCGATGGGCAGGGCCAGGGGCTGGCACAAACCTGGCTGTGCTCACACGAGCCTCGGAAAGGGCATCTGCACCGGGGAGAGGCTGCTGTTCGCTGGCAGAGTTTAAGGGTGAGCTGTTGGGGTTCCTGGTTCTTGCAGGGACATCTGAGCTGTTGTCAGCAGCCGTATGTGGGTCCAGCCTGTGTGGGGCTTGGGCTGCTGCCCACACCCCATGTCTGACCCTTTTTATTGATTGTTTTGAGGTTTAAATTGCTTTTCTGTAATACAAGGAATTATTTTTCTTGTGCCAGGGTTTAAACTCCTCATGGTGGCTGGTCAGGAACAAAGGCTTTGCTGCCTTATCCAGGAATCTTCCATTCTTTCAGGCAGCTCCACCACACTCCCTGTTTACTTCCATCCTTCAGAAAATGAAATCATTTTCACAGAATGGTTTGAGTTTAAAGAGACCTCAGAGCCCATCCAGTGCCACCCCTGCCATGGGCAGGGACAACTTCCACTGCCCCAGGGCACTCCAAGCCCCATCCAGCCTGGCCTTGGACACTGCCAGGGATCCAGGGGCAGCCACAGCTTCTCTGGGCATGCTAATAAATAAATAAATTAATAAATAACCCAGTCATAAGAATAAATGAATTGCTGACTGCTCTGGGTACTTGACTGCAGCCTTTAGTCCCCAGGCACATTGCACACTCCGTGTCCAGCACTGTGGTGGCAAAGGACATGTCCAGCCATAACAAGTAACTCGCTTCTAAGTAGCCAAAGCAATATGTAAATGCTCTGGTTTAAATAATAATTACATTATCATTTCAAAAGTCAGTGGAAAACTGGCTTGCTTCATATACGTATATTTGTCAGTGCTTTTTATTGCCAGTGTTCTACCTCAAAGGTCTTTAAAGAGAAGTAATAAGTGTGGGATTATCCTTTCCCTCTCCCCCTCCTGCACTGACACCGGCTTGCACTTCAAATTCCCCTGAAGGTCTCCAAGCAGAATTAGATCTTACTTTGTATGCAAATATATGGAATATATTCTCAATATGGGCCTGGGTCAAACTCCACTGACAATGAAAGGCTCCATTTGACTTTTTGGGATTTGTAGTGATGGGGGAAGTGAGGTGACCACAGTCAGTGCTGGGCATGGGCAGGGCTGGGGCCATCAGTCACTTCTTGGGCATTAGATGGGCAGGGAATTTTTTGTGGGATTGGTTTGAGGTTCTGCACACTGGTTGAGCTGGGAATCTTCTGGGAAGAAATACTGGGAATACTGGGTTGCCTCAGTATAAAGAGCAGTGATGGAGTCACCCTCCCTGGCCATGGCACTCAGGGCTCTGGTCTGAGTGACAAGGTGGGGATCAGCCAAAGGCTGGACTCGATGGCCTTGGAGGTCTTTTCCAACCTCAGTGATTCTGTGATTGAACAGCCCCCAGGGAGGGGCTGGGTGGAGACTCCTTCCCTGTCAGCCAGGTGGAGTCTGCTCTGAGGGCACCCCAAAGGAGGAGCAGGAGTGTGGCAGTGAAGTACATGCTCCCAGAAATGAGCACCCTGGAGTGGCCAAACCAAGAGGAAATTGTATGGATCCTCCAAACAACATCCCCAGCTGGTGACACCGATGACTCCCGAGGCTGTGTGGCAGGGCAGCTCCTCACTGCAGTGTCGGGGTGCAGCTCCATAGGGATCAGCTGCACAAACCCAGAGTGTGGCCGAGGTGCGGGGTTAGAATGGTGTGGTCATTGCAGATACTGCACCCAGCTGTGCAGGGGAATAAGTTTTGTTCTTCTGGGAAGGCCAGAGGAGTTCAGTTTGGATGGGGGAGGGGTTGGGGTGAGTTTTTGTAAGCCTGGTGTGTCGGGAGATGGAGGATGTTCAGTTCCTGAAGCAAGTGGAGGCAAAGGGAATTTATTAACTGGAGTGTCTCAGAAGAAAAGCAGTTTGATCTCAGGGAAAGCCTTCCAAGTGGGCCAGACTGGCTGGATATAAATCAGACATTCATATGGCTGGATCAGGGGAGGCAGAATTGGAGTGAAAGGACAGAAAGAAGGTGTTGAAGCTTGCTCTGTACGATGAACCTTCTGTGGGGATCTCTGGTCCTCGTAAGGGGCATGGCCTGGGCTGAAATACCTGAGGTTTCATCCTGGCAGGACTGCAAATGGACAGCTCAGGAGAGCCCGAGTGTGATGGGCACTCGATTACAGCTCGATTTGAACCTCAGTCAGAGCAGGAGAAACCCTGTCCTGGGACTGTCCTGCACTGCTGGCCTGGATCAGCCCCTCTCGTAAGGCTGGCTTAAGGCTTGACTTGTTCCTTTTGCTGTGTTTTCTCAGTGTTATTTTACTGATTGGGGAGCTCTAACAATGCTTGTATTTATTGGATTGTGGATTTAATTTTGCAAGACCTGAATACCTTACATGAGAGGGCTGCTTGCTGTCCTAACGTGTGGCTGAGCGATTTACTGGGCAGTAAAACAAAACTGCAACCCTCAGACTGGTTAAAGAGCCCGAGAGGAGAGAGAACCATCGGGGCATTTGTGCCTCTCCTTTCCAGGCTGTGAATAATTTTGGCAGCATTTTTCAGTGCTGTCAAGGCAAACCTGCAGTTCCCAGGGGCTGCACTCGCAGAGTTCCCATTGCCATGACAACCTCGGGCACATCCAGGAGCTGCTCCAGGAGCTGCTCTGGCTCTGAGCCTGACCTGGCTGTGACCTGGACCGTGGCCCAGGAGCCCCTTGTGCCACACCCACCCTGTTACCTCCCCTGCCCGCTCTGATGGAGTGTCCTGGGGGTGAAGAGCCAACCTGAGAGCCAAAGGGGCTTTCGGAGCTCCTGCTGATGGGTTTGCATCTTGCTGTTCCTTAGAGGATGGTTCCTTATGCCTTGAGATGCTTCCTGCCTCACCTTTCTCGTGCAGCTTCCAAAAGGCTCCATGCAGAGGATGGCAGGGAAATGTTTGATCCTGCTGATGTGCATCCCTGTAAGTGGTGGCAATGAGTTTGGAATATCAGAGTCAATTCCTTCCTATGTCCCCCCTAACCCTGCCCTCTGCAGTGGGAAGCCACTCCCTCTTGTCCTGGCACTACGTGTTCTTCCCCAGACTCTGGGGTTTGTCACTCCAGGGAAAGGCACCTCCAGTGTGGGAAGACAGAGGAACCTAAGTGTTTCGGTAAGTTTTCCAAGGAAACCTGAACACCACTCCAGGTTTTCCAAGGAAACCTAAACACCACTCCAGGTTCTCCTGTCTTGAGTACTAAATGCCAGCACCTCTTTTGCTCTGATGGAGATTTCTGGGAAGAACATTTAATTCCTTAACCTGGTGATCAGAGAGGTTTACCTGAATACATGATCAGCATGAGGTTAAGCATCCAAAGTTGTTTTTAAAGAAAAGACCTTTCTATTCTTCGGGATTTTCTGACTATTTCTTAGCTCCATGTATCCTGGATGACTGCAAAGTGAAATTCCAGAACACTGGGTGACTTCTCAGCATGCCAGATTAGTCAGAACTGATTTATTGTGCATGACCGTTTCTGAAGGCCATCACATTTTGAGTTGCCCATTTCCATGCTCATCTGTATGTTTACTTACAAACACATGAACTTGCACTTTGGTTGTCTCTTTGTAATCAATACCTTCCACTAATATTCCTCCATCTCAGGTAAATGGAATTGTCTTAAAGTCGTTTGATCTGAGTTTATTTTCTGTTCTGGGATGCTTTAATAATTTAAGAAGAATGGCGGGAGAGCTTTGCCTGGTGTTCAGTGAGCAGCTGCTGGGTAAGGAAGGGGTGTGTGAGTGAGGAGGCTGCCTGGGCTCTGTCCTTACAAGCAATATTTGATCCTGGGAGTATTTCTGGGAAGTTCAGGGTCCAGTCAGGACTCTCTGCTGTGCTGGCTGTGGTTGGTCTGATGGAATGCTTTAGAATTCTCACACAGCTTCTCTCTGAAAACTGGGGATGGGGATTTTGGTATCTGCAGATACTGGTGATTGCAGGGCTTGGAGCAACCTGGACCAGTGGGAGCTGCCCACTGGGGACACCGTGTGCCCCATGAGCCATCCCAGTGCCACAGTCCCAGCACTGTGCAGTGCCCCCCATCCTGCAGAGACACAGCCCTGGGGTCTCACTTTATTTTCCTCAAAATCTCGAACCGAGGGTTGCAGGGTTGTTTTTTTCTCCTTTTACATTGAATTATTCAATAGTTGAAGTGAGTAAAATTAAAGATTTCTAGACTGGTGACGTCTGGAATATAAGAAGGATGGCAAAATCTGTTTCATTTGAACTCTAATCTCTGGTCATGTATAAAATGAATAAAATGCAATAAGTGTGGAGAAATATGATTTACAACAGCAGCCAGAGTCTGGCTCTGAATACCCGAAAATGCCAAGATTGTGTGTCAGTCAATTTAGCAGTGCAATGGCGAGGGGGAGCAATGAAATGAAGGCTTTCTCCTTTTTCCTTTCCTTTTTTTTTTGTTTTTTGGAAGAAGTGACAGATGAAGAATTATTTCTAGCTCAAAAAAGCCAAGTGCTCAGCCTGTGAGAGAGGGAAAAGCCATTATTTTAATAATAGAAGTTGAGGATGTACATTGCTTCTGCTGCACTTTGTGTTTGTCTCTTTTAGTGATGTGTAACTTATTTTAGAGCTATGATCACAAACAGGAATGCCAAGCAAGAGATGTTAGACAGTTCTGAGGACTGATAATGGGATTTCTGGAGCTCTTCCCTCTGACTGTGCCTGAAATACAGCCAAGCCCTGCTGTGGCTGAAATTTCTGATCACCTGCAGCCCCTTTGATGACCCAGCAGCAGGGATGTGGAGGACTCAGGACACTCCTGGCATGGGCAGACCTGCTCTGGGTACCAGCCCATGGCTGGGATACTGTGGGGATACTTCATCCATTTCAAGTTCTGTCCATCACCTGGGGACATGTAATCAGGCAAGAAAAGTCAAGAGAGGGACGTGCAGCTGTTTTGTGTCCCTCTGTTGTCACCACCTGTGTTAGCAGGGACAGGGCAGGGGGGGCTCATCCTCTCCCTGAGCAGGACAGGGATCACAGCCCAGCCCCTGCCTCTGGCTGCCCACCCCTGGATCCACAGTGGGACACAGGATCCTCATCGCCAGCCAGGGCAGCAGAGTGCAGAGCTGTGCTCAGTGTCCAGGGGCACAGGAAAGAGCAGATGAACCCAAAGGGACAGAGAACTTCTCCTGTTCAGGGGTGGGGATGCACAGACCTTGCTCCAAACCCCCCTGTCCTTGCAGGGTGACTTCTTCCTGGCACGCCCTTAGCTCTGACGACTTTCCATTCAAGGACAGGGAAATCCAGCAGTCAGTTCCAGGGAGGCACCGACTCCAAACACCTTTAATCCTTTGCTGGCCTGAGCCAGGGCCAGCACTGTCCTTTTCTTGGCTGAGCAACTCCCAAGTGATTCCAAGCAGCTCCTGGGCACCTTTGTTGTCTCTGTACCTGCTACAGAAAGCCAAGGCAGCTCTTCTTGCAGCAGGTGAGGACTCTGCTGAATATTGTCTGTACAAACTGGCTTGTGGGATTGCCTCTGATACTGCTTCAATTTCTCTGTCAGCCATCAGATGCTGTTTGAAAGCAGCACTTGCTTTTCCATAGCTGCTCTGTCCAATTATCTGGCTAATTTAATTTCCTTCCAGATAAGCTGTTAGAGTTTCTCTCGCAGGCTGGAGGGACAAAATTCCTCCTCTTCTGCATCTGCATCAGAACCCTCAGAGCAAGTGCTTCAGTGTTTGCTGTTTTGAATTATCACACAAGTTATAGATATAACCCATAAAGGTTTATTTTTGGTGCATGCAAATTTCTTGCATAAGGAAGTTCCTAATATAAGGGAACAAGCTGTATAAGATATTTAGCTGGAATAACCAAGATTTTAAAATACACTTCAGCTCTCCTCCACACATTTGCCTGTGAACCACAAGCTGAAATGTGCTGGGTGCTCTTGGGACATGACAATGAGTGGTGGCTCTGACAAGGTGACATCAGCAGGAACAGTTTCACTGTGCAGGCCCAGGGAATTGGGAATTTATCCTTTTAGTCCTGTTTACTCCATGCTGGCTGCCTTTGCACGTGGCCTCTGCTAGTGGGAATCTCTGGGAATATGACTGAATTTTCCTTTTGATGGCTGAACCTTCTGCTGCAAGGAACATGCTGGGACATGATCCATCACAGCATTCCTGCATCCTGGGCTGTGGAATGCTGCCACAGGGGCTGGGACATGATCTTGCCCTCAGCAAGTTGGTCTTATAGATGCTTCTATTTGAGGAATTCTCATTTTGTTGGTATAAATTGGATATTGGGAAGGAATTTTTCCCTGGGAGGGTGGAGAGGCCCTGGCACAGGGTGCCCAGAGAAGCTGTGGCTGCCCCTGGAGCCCTGGCAGTGTCCAAGGCCAGGTTGGACGGGGCTGGGAGCAGCCTGGGACAGTGGGAGGTGTCCCTGGCCATGGCAGGGGTGGCACTGGGTGGGCTTTGAGGTCCCTTCCAACCCAAACCATTCTGGGTTTCTGTGATGTGCAGCCCATTCCCTGAGCCTGGCCAGGAGCACTGGGGTTCTTTGGGCACCCAAGCAACTGCTAGGCTGCACAACAACCAACCACTGAAGGACATCTTCTGACACCAAAGTCCCATCCTTTCCTTCAGTGTCACCTTTCATATAATTGCCAGGCACAGAATTTATAATTAAATGGTGTTACTGATTCCCTGGCATCCCCACAAAGACTCTTTGCCTGCCCTGCTATTCCTGCTGCAATAGCTGTGATCAACATAACTCCTGTGATTTGTTATCCAGCATCCCTTGGGCAGCATCACTGTCACTTGTCAAACATCACCCTTTCCACAGGGCTGCTGTCCCAGCTGCCTCTGGGTTGGTTTCTGAGGAATTGCCGACACCTCAGCACAGGGATGTGGTTGTGTTCCGTGGGAAAAGCCCACACTGAGGGGCACGGGAGGGCAAAGATGTAAAATCATCATCGCATCAGGGAGCAGGTTGGGTTGGGAAGGACGTTAAGGATGCCCTCGTTCCGAGCCCTGGCTGCTGAGCGGGCTGGGGCGGGAGCTGGCAGGACTCCTCCCCAGTGCTGTTCCCATTTCCCTGTGCAGTCCCGAGGGAGGACACGGCTGGCTGGGCAAAGCTGCCCTGCCTGAACCTTCATAAATCACCTTGTCTGAGGGAACGGGAGCAGTGTTTGCACATACAGATGGCTTTGGGGTTCTCAGTGAGGGTGCAGTGCTCCTGAGGGAGGGGTGGGGTGCCCTCAGCCACCCACTGGACACCAAAATGTCTGAGGACACATTTGCATTCAGGTCCTTTCCCTTCCCATGTTGTTGCAAACACATAATGCAAGGGAAGCTGATTTTAATTTTTATTAAAAAGTGTTTCTCATTCTTATATTTGCACAACATAATGTAGAGAATGAGATAGAATCTTCAGATGACCTGGAAAAGCCTTCTGGGAGATTTATAAACTGTCTGCTTCATCTGTAAGAACATTTGTTTCAATTCCCATATAAAAGTGAGATAAATTGGCTTGTAATAGCATGAGTCCAAAAATATCTCAAGTTACCGCTTTATTTCCATATTGCAACATAACACAATTCAGTGCATAATTAGAAAGCTGAATTGGAAAAGAGGAGCAGTTGCTCCTGATTAGACGGAAGGCAAAGCTTTAGCTTACAAAAAGGATTTCTGACTCCTGAAGGGACTTTTCAAAGCTCTGCAGCTCTGAGTGAAGTTGTTACACAAACTGTAAGTTCAGTTCTTCTGGCCCAGCAGCTGGAAATCTCTCCTGGGTTGGCAAAGACAGAGGCCTGATCCTGCAGTGCTTTGCTTCCCAGAGAAATCACAGTTCATGCAGAATCAGCCATTGATGCATTTTGTTCTATAAAAGTTGCTGGTTATTAGATGTGTGTATTCCAGACCAGTCCAATTTTCTCTCAAAGTTTTGAAGGTAATTTTTGTGATTTGCATGAATAAAGCAAGAATCTGGAAAACATAAAAATCTAAAATTCAAATGGAAATCACTTATGTAAAAGAAGTGATAAAATCTAGGTGCTTTTGCATGTGAATGATGTCCTCAGGGTTGGGTTTTCTCCAGTGCCTGCTTCAAAGTCAGTGCATTTGCAACGCAGTGTGTGAATTTTAAATTTGTCAAAATTCAGAGTCTGCTTAAGAGAGAAAGAGATTTGAGTGAGGGTAACCCTTCGGAGTGACTTTGTCCTTCTGTCATAGCAGATGTGGCTTCAAACCCTCCAGGGGAGTGGCCCTGGGAGACCAACACCAGACTGGTTTTAGGAAGCCTTGATTTCCACTGGCAACACTTCCAATCATGGTTTGGGTTGGAAAGGACCTTAAAGCCCATCCAGTGCCCCCCCTGCCATGGGCAGGGACCCCTCCCACTGTCCCAGGCTGCTCCCAGCCCCGTCCAGCCTGGCCTTGGACACTTCCAGGGATCCAGGGGCAGCCACAGCTTCTCTGGGCACCCTGTGCCAGGGCCTCCCCACCCTCCCAGGGAACAATTCCTTCCCAACATCCCATCCATCCCTTCCTTCTGGCAGTTTGAAGCCATTCTCCCTTCCCCTGTCCCTCCAGGCCCCTGTAAATGCTCTCTCTCTCATGTTTCTTGTAGCTCCTTCAGGCACTGCAGGGCCACAGTTGTGTCACCCCAGAGCTTTCTCCCCTCCAGGTCGAATAAGCTCTGTCCCAGTTCTCATTCACGTCAGGTTTGAGCATCTCTCACTAAATCTGCATCTTAATTTCTTAATTTAATCTCAGGTTTGGGAGCTGCCAGGTTCAGCAGCCAGCTGTAAAAGGCACGCATGAGTTATTAGAGTCCCATTGTCAGTTAAATCTGATCCTTTGTACTTTAAGTCACCCATTTGCATTCATCTAAAATGCTTCCCGAGAATTTATCAGAAGAAGTGAAATAAGAAATGAAATAGTTTCACGTAAACTGCATTTTTATGTCTGACTGGTAAAACCACAAAGCAGAGATAAAACACATAAAACTGAGGCTCTGCATAATAAGCATATCTATTAGTTTCCCTTATCTTTACGCTGCTCCCATTTGTCATGAGAAGCTTTGTGTGTCACTCATCCCTCCTTGTTCTACAAACGCTCTTTTCTCCCTTGCCTTTTATCTCCCATCAGCGTTTGCAAGGTGGGAACCCGGCTGGCTGGCGAGGTGCTGCAAAGCCCCCTTTGATTAAATAATCATTTCACCTTCAACCCCTTCCGAGCAGGAAAAACAAAAATGAACACCTGAGGTACTGCTGTTCTGCTGGGTGCAGCCTTTGCAGCAGCCCAGGATTAAGGGGAAGGTGTTGGATCAAAGGATGCCCAGGGTGAGGCAGCTCCCAGCCAGGCCAGCTCCCCACTGGGGCAGCCCGTGGAGCACAGGAGGCCTCTGGCTGCAGCGTGTGCCTGGGGAGGGTCTGGCACTGGTGCGGAATGCCCCTAATTCAATGCACAAAAGGGAGTAACAGAGGTGTGGGGGCCACCTCGCTGTGCCACCTGCAGGGACAGCCAGCAGCAGGGTAGGGGCACACCGAGTGTTCTGGGGACGTCTGCAGGGGTTTGGTGTGGGGGCTCTGAAAGCTCCCCCAGGGGTGGCTTTAGGACACCGTGAGGGCAAGTCTGGAGACATCTGTGTTGTTCTCGGAGTTTTTCCATCAGAAGCTCAGACTGATGAGCACTGAATGGGAGGAGAAAAGGAAATAGTGTTCTGAAGCAACCACCCTCAGTGTGTGATGATTTTCCCATTTCTCTGGATTTCCTGTATATTTAATTTCTGAAGAGGATCCGCAGAGATGCTGCTGCCTCTTCAGCTCCCTCATACCTGTATTGTGCTGCCTCTGTGCCTTTTAATTGTGCTGAATCCTCTTAAGTCGTGAGAATTGTTCTAGTTTATCTGTTACGTGTGTCCTCTGAAAAGACAGTTTAAAAAAAATGGGTAAAAAAGCCTTTTCTGCCCCTGTATATTTGCAGAGTACATTTTTTAATCCCTGTGGTTTCTTTGAATACTCATCTCAGCACCTGTTCTCTGACTTGAAAATATTTTTTAACAATAATGAGCACAGCTGAATGTCACGAGCACAGAAATCGTTGTGTACCCTCTGCAAAGTTATTTCAGTGAATTGTAGAGAATTAAATTACATTAAAAACAAGAAAATCCCACCTTCCTCAATGTTTTTAAGTCAGAAATTTCTAATAACCTGTGTTATTATAGTTCCTCTTCTATAACTTACAGCTCAGCTAAACCTTAATTTATATCAGAATTATTTCAGTCCAAATCTGATCTGCACTCTTTAAATAGATGAACAAAAGCTGTGCCATAACTTGCTGTGGGAATTGTGTTAAGGCCACTGAAAGCCTCCCGCACTGAGGCTGTTGGTGGATCAGGCAGGAGATTGGTGTGGGACATCACGGTGGCTTCAGTGCAAAGGTCTCAGCTCTCACATCTTCACTGCAAACTGGTTAAAAATCGGTGTAAAATGGCTGCTTGTGTCTGAACTGCTGCAGCCTCCCAGGCCTGTGGTGTGTAACACATGTAAACGGGTTAAAAATCGGTGTGAACTGGGTGTTTGTGTTTGAAGTGCTGCAGCCTGGCCAGGCCCGTGGTGTGTAATGTGCAAACTGGTTAAAAATCGGTGTAAAATGGGTATTTATGTCTGAAGCGCTGCAGCCTGGCCAGGCCATGGTGTGTAACACATGCAAACTGGTTCAAAATCACTTTACAATGAGTTATTTATGTCTGAAGCGCTGCAGCCTCCCAGCCCGCAGTGTGTAACCCGTCTCTGTTGTCCCGTAGCTCTACATCCAAACCACCACGCTCACCATCTCCATGAACCTGAGCGCGTCGGTGGCGCTGGGGATGCTCTACATGCCCAAGGTTTACATCATCATCTTCCACCCCGAGCTCAACGTGCAGAAGCGCAAGCGCAGCTTCAAGGCCGTGGTGACGGCGGCCACGATGTCCTCGCGCCTGTCCCACAAGCCCAGCGACCGCCCCAACGGCGAGGCCAAGACCGAGCTCTGCGAGAACGTGGACCCCAACAGTGAGTACTGGGGCTCTGCGGGGGCCCTGCAGCGCCCACCAGCCCAGGCCTTCACCCTGCTTGCTCTGCTCCATCACAGGGCTTTCAGCTCTCGTGTGGTTTTTAAATTCTCTATTTTTATCTGCAAGTTTTGAGCGGTGCTGTTGGGCAGTGGCGCCTCACGAGGCGTTTGGGAGCTGTGAGTAGCTCGTGCTCCCCCTGCTTTCCCTCTGTGGGTGAGGGATCAGCACATCCCCGGGCACAGAACCCTGCAGCCCGTGTCCAGCTGGCCCTGGCAGGGACGGGTTCCCAGACAAGTGCCAAAAACTCTGCTAACCTGAGTTTTCGTCCTGATTCTTGCAAAGTTGCTTTGCAAAAATGTCACAATCCCTGAAGATTCCCATTTAGGGATTTTATCTGGTCTTAATGCAAATCTTGCCACCAATTTAAAAGGAAAATAGATGGCAAAGACACTTCTAGTTTCCTTAATGTGCATAGCAGAGGATAGCACAGCACGAAATTACAGACTGAGGCCATCAAATTTGATTTGCATTTGAATCTGGAAGGAGCTGAGGAAGGAGACAGCTGCACAACTCTGCAGCACACTGCAAAGGTTTGGGCATGTCTGCAGTTTTTGTGAAAAAACAGATCTGAATGTGGAGAAATGCCCTTTCCCTGCCCATGCTCCGCTCATCCATTTGCTGCTGGAATCCCTGCCACTTCTTGTCTGTTGACTGCTGCTGGAATTTCTGCCTCAGAGCAGCAGCTCTGCTGTCAAAGCAGAGTGGGAACATGCAGCAAATCCCTGACACAGCACTTTTCCTCCCCTGCTCACCCCTGCAGGATTTTTCTCTGATGTCTGATCATGCAGGTGTACGAAATACATTCCAACTGGAAAAACTATATGTGTCTTCGGAAGCTGGACTGGGATTCTGACATGAGACAGGGAGGGAATGGTTCTCACAAATAAAGGACTGTATTAGGCCTCTTCCAGCTGTACTGGACAGAGCCTGAGTGCAGGGGGAAATAAATGGAATTCCTGCCCTGGGGTGTTACCCAGTGACACCCAGTGACACTCAGGGTCCTCTGCCAAGGCAAATTTCAGGAAGGGAAGGAAGGAAAAGAGAACCTGGAAGCCAGCTGGGCCAGGGCAGGGCAATGTGTTGGCTGGTGCACTTCACAAATCACTGTTTGGATCGACTAAACTGAAATTAATTTCTCCCTCACAAACCCCAAAATCTAAACATTTCATCCCAAAATTTGAACAAAGAGAAGACCACCCGAGCAATGTTTGCTGTGGGAAGCCCAGCCTGGGGCCTTCCCACCCCGGGGTCCCCTCCTGGTCTCATTCTCACCTCTTATTGCTGGTGTCAGACTTCTGAGAATATTTCCCCTCCCACCAAACAACAGCCAGATTTTTCTTTGGGAAGGAAATATTTTTAATAGAAATGAGTACTGCCCACCTAACCCCCATGTTTCTGGCCAAACACCCCATTTTTAGTCCAGGGCTATGGACCAGAATATGTTTTTAAGAGGCACAAGGGGCAGAGCCCCCTGGCTTGCCCAGATGTGCCACTTTTGCCTTGAGCCTTCACTGAGCGGGATTTTAAAGCACATAAATGTATTTGTTAGGAAATGTGCAATCTCTGCGTTTCTGGTTTATAAACCAACTACTGGGCTTTTACTTCTTTTTTACAGTTGGTGAAATACCTATTTTTTAAAACATTTTCATTGTTTATATAGAGTTGCATCTGTTCATAGTCTCAGCTGCACCTAGCACTACTCATTCATTCCCCAGGTCTGTGTGTTCATAAAAATTATTAGAAAATCAAATGAAATAAACTTCTGCTGTACTTAAAAGTTTTTGGGTTTACTTAAGTCCCAGTGTAACAGCTACAGTTACTGTCCTATAGCATTGATTAGGTTATTGATCAACCCCTGATCAGGCAGCATTCATGAATGTGTATAAAAGTAAATCATTGAACATCTGAATTGAGTTTCTTTTTTTAAAGTTTGACTATTCTGTTGAATAGAAGTTGTTTACAGTTCTATTTTTAGGTGGAAAAAAATGAAAATTGTATTAGTGAGCTTAAAAAAAAAGTCATAACATCGAAGCAAAATTCCTCAAACCGAATTTTCAGTGAAATTTTGAGTATGGTGTCCATACATAAAAATGGCTTTGATGTTTTTATAGCAATTTCACTTTAAAAATATTTTATACTGTGAATAGGGAAATTTCCAGAGTTTTACCAATCAGAAAGCAGGAAATGTGAATTACAAATCACCCTGGATGCATCAATTTTTGGAGCAATTTAAAAAAAAATCTCAATTATCTGCTTTCAAAAGAAAACCAAATAATGTTTTTTAAGTATTTCTTTGCAAAATTGGCTTTGCTCCCCTCAGATGGGCCCTGGTGGCCTCTGGCTGTGGGACAGGGGGTGCCCGGTCCCCCCAGGGCTCTGAGCTGGGGCAGGGTTTGATTGTTGGAGCCATGCAAGTCTCCTCTGGAGCTCAGGGAAGCAGGAGCAGGGGAAATTCCTGGAGAGGATTGAAATCAGCACGGCACAGAGAGAATTCAGGCGCTGGCCTGGCTCAGCTCTCAGGGTGTGCAAGTACAGTTGAGGTTTCCAGTTTGATTTTCTGTTGTGTCTCACGGGGCTGCTGCTGTTGCTTGCTCAGCTGCTGGATGCTGGAGTTGCCATTTCTGTTGGAAAGCCGTGAGTGTTTCGTGTGTCCTGAGACCCAGGGAGCACCAGCACGGGATCCATGTACCTCCAAACACTGGAAATTTGGGGACTGAGCCCAGATTTATGGCCTGTCCTACTCACAGGCCACAGTCAAACCAAAAGCAAAATGTGGGTGGTTTTACAGAGAAATAGCCTTGAAAAAACCTCCTAGTTTTAGTAGACCTTTAAAAGAACAGAGGAGCTGTGGCTGCCCCAGGATCCTTGGAAATGTCCAAGGCCAGGTTGGACGGGGCTTGGAGCAGCCTGGGACAGTGGAAGGTGTCCCTGCCCATGGCAGGGGTGGCACTGGATGAACTTTAAAGTCTCTTCCAACCCAAACCCTTCTGTCATAATGAACTGAGGATGTGCATATCAGGCTGGAAGTCTGTGAACTCCGTGAGTGGCTTCACAGGAGCAGGTGATCCTCATCCTGTGGAACCACTGCACACAGCTCTGGGGCAATCTGCTGGAATTTAAGCTTGGAAGAAAATGTGCAGAGCACTTGGGAGAGCTGGGCTCAAACACTGGGGATTTGGAGTGAGTCTACAAGAAGCCACTGATTTAACAGCAGAGGAGAATCACTTGAAATGCAGTGACCTCATCTCCCACCCGTCAGGGGAATAGGGACTCACTGTGTTACACATTTCCTTGGGATCTCTGCAAAATCACAAGTTTCACAAGCTGAGCTCCGCAGCCACACTGTGGGAGGGCTTTCATGCTGAATAGGATATATTAAGGCCAAGCTTTCCAATCTATTTAGGAAAACTCTCTTAATCATTCCTGTTTGCCATCTGGCATGTGCCTGCTGTCACTCACTGCACGGCTTTCCCTGCTAGTGCACGTTTGGGATCAGCAGGATTTGGTGCACAGCAGCTCCCGTCCCTGGGATCAGTTTGTTGTGCTCTCGTGTGTCTTTGGGTGAATTTCACACTGTCTGGGAAGATGCTGCTCTTGGAGCCTGAGGTGGAGCAGGCAGTGAGTGCCCTGCTGGGCTGTCTGCTCGAGTTTCTGCTGCAAGAGCAGAGTGTCAGACTGGGAGAGGAATGCTGGAACCTCCAACACATACTTAACTTATATTGAGATTTACATGTAATTACTCATTTTCCCAAGCAGCCTGTTTTAATTCCTGGCTCTACCCAACAGAGTGTCAGGAAATCAGGAAATCAGCAAAGTGGTTGTGGTGATGAGGAGGTGATGCCTCTCAAGGGCTGGATGAGCAGTGTTTGCTTTCATGGAGCCACAGAATGGCTGGTCTGGGAGGGGCCTTTAACCTTCCACTAGCCCAGGTTGCTCCAAGCCCCATCCAACCCAGCCCTGGACACTCTTTTAGCATTAAGTAGAACTTCCCTGGCAGCTGGTTGAGTTTTCCTAGGGAACACCCCAGGCACCATGTCCATGTTCCCTGTGCTCCCTGTGGTGCTTTCCCGTGTGCTGCTGGCCCCTCTCCATCCCAGCGGCAGCCAGGGCACTGTGTGTCCATCCTCACTTCCCTCCAGCCACAGGAGTGGACACTCGTGACATGGGGAATCTGGATGGTGCCTATGGATCACAAACATCTCCTGCCTCAGACTGCAACTGCTCCCGTGCTGTGTCTGTGTGTCCATCTCTGTTCATCCTCCTGTGCTGTGTTTGTGTGTCCATCCCTGTTCATCCTCCTGTGCTGTGTCTGTGTGTCCATCCCTCCTCATCCTCCCGTGCTGTGTCTGTGTGTCCATCCCTCCTCATCCTCCCGTGCTGTGTTTGTGTGTCCATCCCTCCTCATCCTCCTGTGCTGTGTTTGTGTGTCCATCGCTCCTCATCCTCCCGTGCTGTGTTTGTGTGTCTATCCCTCTTCACCCCTAACATCACTGAGCTCATGGGGGCCTCTTCCACCTTCCTGAGGAAAACACTAAGATGGCTGTTGATGATGCCAAGGAACCTGTGAGTGACGCTGTGGCTGAGCAGGGGCAGGGGGGTCTGAAACTACAGCCAAAATATCCCAGAGCTGGTTCAGGGGAGAGGAAGGAAAAGTCTGCTCAGCCAGCCCTGCTCTTCTGTGAGCAGCTGCTCCCATGTTTGGAGGTACCTGAGTTCCCTGACCTGCTTCATTTGGTGCTGACCAGAGCTGATTTCCTGTGCTGGTGCCTCTCACCTTTCCAGTGCCCCACCCTGAGTCGGATGAACGGCAGGGCCTCACGGCAGGGCAGGCTGTGAGCGTTCCTGGTGCCCAGACCTATCCTACATACAATGTATTTACTTTCCCTGTAGACTCCATACCACCAGTAAGAAAGAGTGTTCAAAAGTCTGTTACTTGGTACACTCTTCCACCTACTGTATAGCTTTTGCCTGCTTTCCAAAAAGGTAAGGAAAATCGAGCTTTTATTATTTTATTCTCAAATGATGATGATGATGATGATGATGATGATGATGACTCATTATTATACACGTAATTATATGAGAGATATTCATTAGTGCAGCTGTGCTAAAACAAATATCTAACTTAAAAATTGTTCACAAACCCGTTACCAAAAGCTGCCGTGGGAGGGTTTGCCTGGGAGAGGGGAGACCCCTGACGTAGGTGGTTCCAGTCCCTGTGCTGGAATCCCTGAGCAGCAGCTCTGAGGGGTCTCCTGCTTCCCACCATTGGAGGTGGATCCCGATAAAGCCTTCGAGGATGGAGATAATTGTTTAAAAAAAGAACAAACAAATGATGGAAAGTTAATTCTGGCCACCAGATCTGACAACTAACGAAGTGTTTTCTGAGTCATCCCCAGCATCTCCGCCCGCAGGGTTGCCTGGCAGCAAAGAGATAACGTTTGCCAAAGTGTGACCAACCCTCCCTACTCCAAAACTATAAATCGCTCCAAAAAGTTTGCAAAGCTTCTTTTCCCCATGGGCAGCCCAGTGACCACTGACTCCCGTGGAACCACGAGTGAACAATTTTTGAGGGCTGGCTTTTCCTGGGTGTTGTGGCTGCTTTGTGGTGATGTGGTGATGTGTGAATTCCTTTGGTATTCGTGACTGCATGAGCCAGGAATTCCTGCTTTCCTAGGGCAATGAGAGGAGTGAGGAAGCCTTTGATACCGGAGAGAAATTATTACCAACCATTAATAAGCATTTCTCACAATTCCGTGTGTGCTCAGGGGGCTTTTCCCAGGTACAAAAGGTTGTACCTGACCTGGTTCCTGTGGTGCTGTGTACTGAGGGCTGGAAAAATCACTGTATTCAGCCTTCAGAATGTTTAGCTGGTCCCTAATAGGCAAGAATTTCTATCAGCAAAGGTAGGAATGTTGCTTGAATTGAGTCTCTGAGTCACAGGAAAAAAAATTACCAATATCTCTGCCTGGTGTAAATTGTCCCAGCTCCAGCATCAATTCAGCCCTCGCTGAGTGTTCAAATTGTTTTTTATTGTATTTGAATCAGGGCCATTATGCCAACTCCCAGCTCAGGCAGAAAGGCCGATTGAAGGCGTGAAGCTCTCCATGAACCCCGGGATGACCCGGAGCATCCAAGGGCTGGAGTCGGGAAGGGCTGGGCTGCCGGGAAATGGAACAAAGAGGGCGAGGAGGAGAAGGAGGCCTCTCAAAGTATTACTGCAAAGGAAAGAGGAGAGAGGAAAGCGGTGTGAAGATGAAATTGCTAAAGGAAGGAGATGAGAAAGAGAGAGATGGCAGACACCCTAAATCTCAGGAGAAATCTGGGGTTTTTTATGAAACTAATTTTTTTTTAAATGGCACAAAAAATTTAAAATAATTAGGAGCTCACACAGATTCTAAATTTATTTTTTCCATGTAATAATGGAAATAATATAAGGAATTGCTGTCTGCAAAGGCACACAAATAACTCTGTCAACCAAGCCCTATAAAAAGCAATTGGCCACTCAGATTCTTTAAGCAGATTTTAAAATTTGTTCCAGAAAAGCTGTGAAAATGCTACAGCCAGAGATGGTTTGAGCTTTTCCTGGTCCTGCCAGTGCTCCTCTGTTCCAGGTTGTTTTCCATCTCTGCCCCAGCATTCCTGCTCCAGCTGGGCTGGCTGCTGGAGCCCTGGCTCCTGGAGCCCTGGTTGCTGTTTTGATTTGTTCTCCCAGGAATACAAAGCAAAAAGCAGCATGAAACAATGCAGTGTATTAAAAACAAAGCAGGGTCAGCAGGAAAACATCAGCCCAGTTGTAAATTGACACTTGTTTTGCTGGTAAGGTGTTTGTAGTAGGAATGAACACAGAGCTGAGCCCTGACGTGACTGTATCAATTTCTGCTTGTGATGCACAGAGAGATGTGTTTGTAATGCTTTAAATTACTTCCTGCAAGTGACAAATAGGACTTCTCTGCTCCTGAGGCTGATGAAAATACAAGGCTTGAAAAACTCTTTGTGGTAGCTGTGTGAGGGAAGAAATTGTCCATCAGAGAGCAAGGCAGAGAAACATCTGAGGCTTCTGCAGAGCTGCAGGGTCACAGCTGGCACTGCAGGAAGGTCTGCAGCACTCTGCACCTCCCCACCTGGGCTGGGGCTGTGGCTGCCAGGGCTGAGGGCACAAGGAGCAGCAGCTCCCTGTCCTGGCCTTGGCACGGCACTGGCAGAGCCTTGGCCTCTACATCCCTCTGGAACTGGTGTTGGGCATCCCAGAGCTGGCCTGGGGCACTGCTTTGGGCAGGGAGTGCATCTCCAGTGCTTCCTGGACGGGTTTGGACAGACCAGTGGCTGTCTGCAGGGTTTGGGAAGGCCAGCTGGACATGGACACCACGGGAGTGCTGATTCCAGTGGCGCTGGGAGCCAGCCCGAGGCAGGAGCCCCCTCCCCAGCTGGGCACAGGGTGCTGCTCCCACAGGGGCTGGGTTGCTCGGTGGGGAACTCCTGGTGATTGCCAGGGGCTGGCACAGCCTGCAGCGTGTGCAGCACCACGTGTGGAGTCACTGCCTGCCTTGGGCACAGCTCCCCTGGAATATATATGCAATTACTTAATTACTCTGTAATGAAGCTGTTGTGATAGGAGTCATGACATGGTTTCAAACTGATTTGGGGCTAGTGTTGGAAGAGGGAAATAGTTCAGGTGCCCCCTAATGCCAAGGATTTCCGTGCCTGTTCTCCTCCTGCTCACAGCCCTGGGAGCCCAGGCAGCCCCGGCAGCCCTGGGGACAGACAGCTCTTTGAAGGCTCTGGGTCTGAGCTGTGAGATGCTCTGTAGCTCATCACGCCTCCAGTGTGTGCTATGGAATAATTATTTGCTGGATTGAAGTGTCATTTTTGTTTTAAATCTGGCCAGTTTCATCCTGAGAAAATACTCCATATTTAACCTCACTTGAGGGATTTTCTGTTCAGTGGAGGCTGCTAAGAAATGAGAATTTGCACTCAAAATTGATAACTGAAAGACTTTGACAGCTCTTCACTGCATCTATTTTGATTCTGGAATGGCTGGCTGGAAAACTAAACATCACAAATTCCTTCTAATGGTGATGTGCTTATTTTAAAAGTATTGCACAGAGATGTATCCTGGCCCTGGACACTTCCAGGGATCCAGGGGCAGCCACAGCTTCTCTGGGCACCCTGTGCCAGGGCCTCCCCACCCTCCTAGCCAGGAATTCCTTCCCAGTATCCCATCTGACCCTGCCCTCTGGCAGTGGGAAGCCATTCCCTGTGTCCTGTCCCTCCATCCCTTGTCCCCAGTCCCTCTCCAGCTCTCCTGGAGCCCCTTTAGGCCCTGGAAGGGGCTCTGAGCTCTCCCTGCAGCCTCCTCGTCTCCAGGTGAGCACCCCCAGCTCTCCCAGCCTGGCTCCAGAGCAGAGGGGCTTCAGCCCTGGGAGAGAACATTCCCTCCTCTCTGAACATTTGAGGATCGTGTTACTTTCTTTTTTACATCTAAAAATAATTACTTTTGATGGTACATTCATATAACTGCCTGCTCCCATATTAATTATTTGCAGACTGTCTCACACCTTGCATGACTTACACAATACAAGACTTGTAAATATGCAAGGAAGTGTCAGACTCTTTCCTTTTTTAAAAATTGAAATTCTGAGGGCACTTAAACCATCACCTTCGAGTTTGATGTGTGAATAAAAACACACGGCTAGGAGTGCCTTGGCTGTTAAAAGCTGGGTAGTAGATGGATGTCTGTGAGCACAAATAAGGATTAATTAGTCTGTAGGTATTGATAGTTCGTTCCATTTTTTCTGTCTTCTTGTGTGATTTTTTTTCCTGGGAAATTTGGATGAGGAGTGAGCAGATACAGTTATACCTCATGGACCAGTCCCTCTCACTTTTTTGCTTAACAAACTCTCAGTAGCTCTGAGTTCTCCCTCTGACTAATTTATCACTCCTTACATCCTCTCCAGGAGATCCTGTCAAATTTATAAATTGTAATATCAGGGAAAAGACACGACTTTGGCTCTCTTATCTTCCATATATTTGTAATGACTCCCTTTCTCCCAGGCAGGGCAAATGTCAGGGCTCACCCCATGCTGTTCTCAGCTCCCTGCTGGGGGCTCTTACAGCACTCACTCACATCCTTCTCCCTGCTGGTGATGTGATCCAGGGAAGGAGCTGTAGGATCAGGAAATCAAACTTCACATCCTCACCTCCATTCCCCTGAAGTCCCTGAAATCACTGGAATCCAGTCTTTAGGGAACAGCTCACAGCTACAAAGAGCTCCCAGCAGCAGCAGAACCAGTGGCTGGGAGGGCTGTTTTTGTTCATAAATCTATTGAAAATTCGGCAAGTGAGTTCAAAAAGGAAATTATAATAATGATGGAGTGAAAAGGCCAGGAGAACAAAACTCAAGCAATATTGCAGCAAAATTAATTTCTCAAAGACACCAATCCAGGCAGTTTTTGGTGGGCATGATTGCAAGCATGGAGAAAACTGCTCAGATTGTGTAAGAACAGCAAAAAATCTCTGTTCCTGCCTCGTTGTGTGTCTTTGGTGATGCTGTCCAAACCTTGATGTATTTTGTCACCTTGTGGGACACAAACCATAGAAAACCCCAGCAGCTCTGGGAAATGAGGTGCTGATGGCCTGGGGAGGGTGGGAGCAAACAGAGAACAGGCACAGCCAGCTCTGCTCTGTCCCTGGCAGGAAATCACCCTGGAAATGAGGGATGTTGGTTTATGTTGTCACAGAGAGCAAACAGAGAATGTATTTGTGCAGGGACCTGGGTTTGTTTGGCTTTTGAGGCCCAGGAAGCAGCAGCAAATCAAAGCAATGGCCCATCAGAAACTGGGCTTTCTGGGTGCTCCTCTCTGACAGGCACTGCTGTCACACCCAGGGCCTCTGGAAAACATCACAGCGGGTTCGTTTCTCTTTACTGGCTTCAGGGAAGGGAATGTAGGATCTCCCAGTGAGGTATGGGATTCATTAGAGGAGAGCATCCTTTTGGTCTTGAGGTGTTTCGACTTTGGGCTGAGATTGTTTGGCTTGGACTCTGTCTGACAGCAGGGAGCAAAGGCAGGGGGTTGTTTTCTAGCCATAGAGAAAAATGAAAAAAACAAGGAAGGGAATCAGGTCAAATATATGTAAATGCCCATGAAACACCATGGAGACACATGAGAGGGAAGAAAGGCAGCCCAGTCCCGGGATCTGAGGTTTGGCTGAGTTTTCCCTCAGTAACCCAGAGCTCTGGCTCCCACCTGGGAGCAGTCTGGCGCTGCATCCAGCGAGGTGCCTGTTCTTGCGGTTCAGGGGAAAAAGAAATAAAAAAGATAGAGTTGCCATAGTTACAACACTTGTCATGATGCTTATCATGTCCCTGGGATAAAGAGCTCTGCATTAAATCTGGGGTCTTATTAATATCAGCTGTTAAACATTTCCAGGGTATTTGAAATCAAGACTTTCTGCTAAAAAATTAAATGTTGATTGCGGCAAAATTGGGCTGTTTAACAGTGCAGCTCAGAGTGTAATTTTGTCAGACACTGTGTAACAGAGTTGTACACAGGAATACATTTTCCAGTGAATTGAGTCTCTTTGCACCTCATGAACATTCTTGATTTTCCTGTTAAGATGTTTGTTACTTGCAAGTCTTTGCCAAGGAGTTGGAGCAGGCCAGCTGGCAGGAAGGGAGAGGAGTTCCTGGGTGTGAGTAAGAAAATATTGCTTGTGTGGTTGCTGTACAGCATGGAAAAAGGCTGGGAGAATTGGGAGTGTTGAAGAGAAGCCTCAGGGTGACCCAGCTGTGGCCTCCTGGTGCCTGAAGGGGCTGACAAAAAGGTGGAGAGAGAATATTTCCAGGGGCTGGAGGGACAGGGCAAGGGGAATGGCTTCTCCCTGCCAGAGGGCAGGGTTAGGTGGGATATTGGCAGAGAATTCTTCCCTCTGAGGGGGGTGAGGCCTGCAACACCTCCCAGGATGGCAGGAGAAATAAAGGCTGGCGAGATGTGCTGGAACAGGTCACAGCAGTGCTGGGAGGGCAGGGCAGCCACAGAGCCCCGGCCGGGCCCAGGGGTTGGGGACAAGGCACTGGAGACATCTGGAACCAGTTCAGCAACACAGTCAGGAGGCAGAGGTGAATTGTTTTCCAACAGTTCTGGCTCCAGGCCTCCTTGGGGATGTTTAAGCCATCACTCAGGTCATAATTTTAATTATGTTTCATGCAAACTGTTTTCACACTTGGCTCTAACAGCTCTCTGCAGAGCCTGGCTTTCCAGGTAAGATAACCAAAGTGCTGTTAATTACTTTGTTTTAAGCAGGTGAAAATAATTTGCTTCCATTTGTTATCTTTCCAGTCCACAGAAGCAGTAGAAATGGAGTTGGAATTAGCAGGTTTTCTGTACCACCGGCTCCAATTAAGGAATGTGAGTTGGGTTTGTTTCTTCCTTGCCATATTCTCATAAACATTTGGAAACACATTTCCTAAGATCCTGTGCACTTCTCCAGCTCCACGTGAAGCTGGTGCAGGTGAGGCTCTGGGGATGGATTGGTGTGAGGGTTGTGCAGTGACTCCCTTGTCCCCTGGGAGCTGGTTCCATCCTCACGTCCTCCTCCACTCAGAGCAGGATTTCTGTCCCCCACTCCCTGACCACATCCCACTGTCAGAGCACAAACACAGCTCTGCCTGTGCCCCTCTGCAATCCTTCACTGCTGGAGGTGTTGATAAGCCTTCCTACTGTGCATCCTCTGATCCTGCTGGGGCAGATACTCTCAAGCTTCACCTGACACAGAAGTTTTTATCTGCAAAGCAGACAAGGAGGAGATGGAGATAGGAAAAGGATGCAGCCAAACAGGAGATAGGGAAAGATGCAGCCAAACGTGCTTGAGATTGATATTCTTCAGCAGTGCCGTACTTTGCTGATTTTAGCTTTTATTTGGAAGGGTACAACTAATCCTTCTCTATTACAGTCTTATTTCCTGACTCAAAATCTCAATCCCACAGTTCTCTTTCTGGAAAAACTCTGATGATTTTTCAAGCCACGAACAGCCTGGCTCTGTTCTTTGACTCAAAGTCCCATTTATTTTGGTGGTTCAGATGGGGAGGTTCATCTCTGGATTGATCTCTGGGGATCCCGCTCTGATAACTCCTCAAAGCCAAAGGGTGGCTGGTGGAGCTGATCCCTCAGCCCAGCCCTGGGGAGCTGGAGCAGAGTCTGTCACCGCAGGCACTTTGGATCATCTCTCCAGCTTATCGGGAGGAGTTTATTGAGGCTGACAGAGGAATCGGTGCGAGCAGCTCGGAGGCAGGAGATAAATGATGTGCTGTGTTTGTGTACACAGAGCTGTCACCGGCCTCGGTAAATGGATCACACGTGCCAAGTGCCACCTCTCACCAGGGACAAAGGGGAGCATTCTACTCTCATAGCCCAGCTTCTAGGGATATCCCAGCATGTCCCCCATCCCTGGTTACAGCTCATGGGAATTAATACAGGTACACATCTATTTTTCAAAGGAGCAGATTTCCTCCAGCACTGGGTTTTGCCCTTGCCACGGGGATGTCTCCTGCCCAAGACCATTGGAGTTTGGTAACATTCCTCAGGGATGTGTTTTGCCTGGGAAGGGTAGCTGCCCCCAGGATCTAAGCTTACTGCCCAGTGCTGGAAAACCATGACAAACTCAAAATGCTCCCTGTATCCACGAGGGAAATTGTTATAGAAGCATCATGAGAAGTCATTAACTTTCTGTTTTATACTTTACTGTAAATTTTCAGGGCTGGCAGAGCTGAAATCCCCAAGTGCTTTGCCCTTGTCTTGAGCAGGAGTTCAGTGGGGTTTCAGTGGGTTGCAATCCCTCTCCAGGTTGGAGAGCTGGAGTTAACTGGCAGTTCACCACTGGACTCTCCTGAAAATAGGAAGAGCGTGTTTTGTGCTGGGCTCCATAGGATTTTTTCTTGCTTGGCTTTGTAGACAGCTTAAATTTGCTGTCCACGGAGCAGTGTTAGGGAAGTGTAATGGTTACCCTGTGCCATGAGGAAAAGCTTTCCAGCACAGCAGCTCTGTCTGTCCCCTCAGTGCCAGAGCTCTGTGCATGAGCCCAAGTCCATTTTTTATCTGTACACAAGAGGAAAACATGCCCAGCTTTCCAACAGTCCATTCCTTCTTCTTCCCTCTTTCCGAAGAGGTGCCCTGTGCACAGGGATTGTGCAGAATGACCTTGACATCATTCTGTGGCTTCTGGGGTGATGGGGATGATGATTCCCATCCTTTCTGAGATTCACTGGGGGAAAGGCTGCTTCGCTGGAATGAATGGGAATTATTCTACTGGAAACAGAGTTGTCTGGCTCTGTGCTGCAGTGCAGGCGTGTCTGACAGAATTGCTGTCCCTGTGTTGTCTGAGCTCAGGGTTCCTTCTGTGGAGAGAGTTCAGCAGCAGGTTGGGCTCAGTCCAACACATTTGCAGGACACCAAAGCAAACACTTACTCTATGCACTCAAACCCTCCCATGCTGTCTTAAGCTCTAAGAGGGTCAGATCATTGCCACTTTGACCTGAATTGATGCTATTATTATGCCATTATCTTATCCAAGAACCACTTTTATTACTCTTCCTCTCGGATACATTCCCAGTTCTCACAGAAAGAACATCGTAACCAAACCCGAGGAATTAAAAACACACACCCCGATAGCTGCTACTGCTTGAAAGCTTTCAAAGCTAAAACAGACTTTTGAAAGAAAAATCTACTTCAAACCCCCACATGCCCTGGGGAACCAGCGAGGTCGGACTCTTCCTTCCCATTAAATCCTTCTGGGAACTTCAAAGCAACGCTCATTAAAGGAACCCAGGATATTGAATATTTGTAATTGTTCCTTGGCCCTGCCACTGCTCTGTGCGGGGCTCTGGCAATCCCCTGAGTTCAGGGCTCACTTCGAGGGTGCTGTCACTCACTTGCCGTGCTCTGCAGGCTGGGTGTGCTCAGGGGCCGTGTGACAGGCAGGGCAAACAGCCGTGTCTAAAAGGGATAATAATGAGGGAGCCCTAAAGGTAAAATGGAGCCCTGGATAGAATATGAGGAATTTAGGAGTGGAAGCTGTGTGAAGTGACAGGAGAGGGCTCCTTGGATGGAAATACACCTGCAGCATCTGCCCAGCCCTGCTCTGAGCACAGCATTTGCATGCATATGCACAAACACCATTATTCTAATGAGCTGAAGTAACAGTTTCATTATTAATTGCATTCTGAATGCCCCGAGGTGAGCCAGGCACATCCAGGCTATCCAGGGTGTACAGAGCAGGATGCTCTGGCTCATCTGTTCTGGTGCTCTCCTGACATTCATCACTCGCTGGTGAGCTCTGGGTGCTGGTGTCACTTCCTGGTCCCCTGTGGAGCAGGAGCTCAGAGATGTTACCAGTGCCCTGCAGGTGGGGAGCAGAGATACCAGACTGGTGTTGGAGTAGGACTGGACAGCCCGGCTGGACATCTGCTCCCAGCACCCTTCTCACACCAGGTGAGCTGAGTTAACAGAAAACCTGGCCTTGTCCCCCCAGATCAGTGTCCCCCAAACATATGGGGTAGGCTGCTTTGGTTTCAACTTTTGCAGCATTTGACATTTTTGTGGCAGCTCAGTGGATTTCCAATAGCAAACCCTGTGTTGTGTGTATTTATTATGTGCATTATGTGTATTATGTGCCTATGCCAGGTCAAAATGTGCCCACGTGGCCCCACCTGAGGTCTGAGCCAGCTTTGGGATTTTCAGTGATTCCTAAGGACAACCATCCAGTTATCCTGCTGGAGAATCTAAAGGGCCATGTCCATCAGAAGGGATGCAGGGGTGGTCAGAGGGGGTTTGTCACAGGACAGGAGGAAACAGCCTTGAGTTGCACAAGGGAAGCTTTCAGTTGGATCTTAGAGAAAATTTCTCCATGGAAAGGGCTGTCCAGCCTTGGCACACCTGCCCAGGGCAGGCATGGAGTCCCCATCCCTGGGGGGATTTAAAAGTGGATGTGGCACCTGGGGACATGGATCAGTGGTGGCCTTGGCAGTGCTGGGGGAAGGGTTGGACTCGATGATGTTGGAGGACTTTTCCAAGTTCAGTAATTCTATAATGGTGTCACCTGAGCATGTCCTGTGGCTGGCACATCCAGAGCCTGTCCAGCTCGTCACCAGCTGCCACCTGACTGGCTGTGTCCTAGAAAATCTGAAATCAGGAAACAGCAGGAATGTTTTTAGCACCTTGCCCTGCCCTGGTGCTGTGTGGCATCTGCTGAGGAATCTCCCACACCCGGAATGCTGCCACTATTCCCAGCTGTCCCCAGTGCCCGGGCGCTGGCTGTGCTGCTGTACCAAGAGTGACAGGGGAGTCTGACAGCTGAAGATGATATAATTTATGAGGAGAGAAGGCTGCAAAGCAATTAGGGAGGAACAGACTTTTCCTAATGTTACATTTGTTATTTAATATATTCACATTCTGTTATTAAAACAGGACGTTCCATTGCTCACCTGCATCAAAGCCACGGGGTCCAGGCTGGAGGCACCCACCAGCGTGGGCAGTGAAATGGCTTACTACAGTGCAGGCACTGAGAGACCTGATAAGGTGCCAGAACACTGTGGTAGCACAACAGAGACATGTCAAAATGTGAAAGAACAATCCATTTACATTTAGATACCAAATTTAAAATTATTTTCTCCAAGCTTCATTCCATTTGTTGGGGTTTGGGCAAGCATGTAGAATCACTTAGGCCTGTTGCTTTCATCTCGCTCTCATCTAAATTCTCCAATTTAAAGGCAGCAGAGCATGGGGATAGCTCTGTCTTTCTGGCAGAGATGGAGGAGAAGCCACGGAGCTCCATTTTGATTTTAGATGGACTAGAAGTAAGATTTAATAATCAGCCTCTGCTCTGCCTGGCACAAATGATATGGGTTGCTAAGCCAGAATTAAGGAAATGAAAGAGAGGAGCTAAGAATTATCTGCCACAGTGACTGCAGAGGGAATCAGAGCAGGGGTTCCAGGCTCGGAGCCATCCCAATGTCCGTCCCTGCTCGGAGCTGGGAGTGCTGAGATGATGTTTCATATATTTGATAGCTCGAGATGCCTGGGGGCTGCAATAAAATTCATTTTTTGCACTGTAAATCTTTTCTCTTTAAGCAAGGAAGAGGTTACAAATGTGCATAAAATTGAAGTGCAAGTGATTACATCTCGCTCTGAGTCAGTGTTGACAGCTCTGCCTTGCTCTGGGGTGCTGTGGGCGCTCCTTCCTTTGTGACCTGTGCTCAAGATAATGAAAACCAGTCAAGTGATGAAACTTATAAATCCAACGAGGATTTTTGCTTCTGTGTATTTGTTTTTAATGTGTTGTTGGCACAGAGATGCAGCTGTTTCCCATCCTGTTACTCACTTCTGGAAGGAGATGGATGTGGGCTCTCACTGCCCCCCACTGCTGGAAAGGAATGAATTATTGTGCCTGGACTGAACTGGAGACTGTGCAGAGGTCCTGGCTGTGTACAGACTGTATCCCTCAGCTATCCCTCGTACTCTTCTCCTGTTGGCATTGTCACTCTTCACCACTAATTAGCGGAAAATTAGCAGAAAAGGGCGCTTGTCTCTAACTGCGATAGGAAACCTCTTTTTAAGGTGCTTAAGGCTCTTTTGAAAGGTCCCCTTTTTTTTTCCGAGCAAGTTACCCGGTGCAAATGCCTCCGGAGCACCTTTATTTGCAAACAGGCGGGCAGGAGCCGTGGTGTTTCCTTCCCACACGGAATTTGGTACCCAAACACAAGTGAGAGCCCCTTGGCGTGGTCCTTCACTCGGAGCTGAGGAAGGGGCGCAGATGCAGCTTGTGTCTGATAGAATTGCTGTCTCCCTGGGCACAGGGAATGGCCCGGCACTGCACATGCTGCTCCTGGCTTGCTGCCAGCACATCTAAATCAGTGGCCAGCCGAAGCTGACATAATTATATGTATATTAATTAACATGTATATGTTGTTTGCAAGAGGCCAATCTGTGTTCGCTGTCAGGGAGCCGTCACCCTTTAACAGAACAGCAGCAGAGCGTGTGAGATCTGTATCTGCTTCCCGTGTAAAGAGCAGGGAATGCTCGTGTCTGTGGATTAAAGCATGGCGAAGCTTGGTAACGCTGATGTTTCATAAGCGTCCCCCATTTTCATGTAAATTAATTTCTTTGAGGAAAATCAAATCCATACCTGGTGCTAATTGCCAATGATAATGATGAGCTGTGACTCAGGAGAGATTCATTATCGAAGTAGACTGTCTCTCTCCTGAACTCTCCAAGACGGGAATGTGTCTGGAAGTTGCACAGAGGCTGAGCTGCAGATTGCTGGACTTAGTGCAGGAGCAGAGTGGGGAAAATGCACCAAAAGCCATCAGGGGACATGATCCCCCCTGGCCTAACAGCCTTTAAACAAGGAAGATTGTCTTTCCTCTCCAAAAATAACCACAGGGCCTTTATTGATCATTTTATCTCAATTATGGATGATGCTTTTGTCAACTACATTATCCTGGTGAGGCAGGGCCGTGCCAAGGATTGTGTCACTGTCTCAGAGCCCATCCATGTACACCTTATCCACAGCATTCCTTGGCTCCATCCCTTTGGCACCGGTGGTTCCTTGTCCTATTGGAAATGAGAAAGAAGTACTGGGGCTGAACCAGTGAGAAAATTTGTCAGCAAAATGATTGGTTTTGCTGAGAGCCCCAGTATCACCTGGGAGGCTCTGGAGGGGTGACATGATCTGAACCCGCAGTGGGAGCATCTGAATCTCTGTAACAGGAAAGCTGCTGCTCTTTGAAATTGGAGCATGTAATGGGTAAAGCTGAAGTACATCACAGAATAATACATGGAATTACTTTGCAACCTGTTCCATGATGACATTTTTTTTCCCAGGCTCATTTTACCCTTCTTCAGCAGTTAATAGCGTTCCCCAGTTTATTGGATATTTGTAGTGTAGCCTTGAAGGATAATGAGTTTTATCCTGGCAGATGCTGGACACCTTCGTGTCCAAGAGAAGTTAATGGGAACTGAAGATGATCAGCACTTTGTGGGATCAGTCCTTGATTGACCAGACAGCACTGACTCCTGTCTGGGGCATGAGGAAACAGCTGAATGAGGGTTTCAGGATAATATTGCAAAGGGCTGCATTTACACGTGAGGTTCTTACATGTCCATCCTGGAAATACCTGAGACTAAAATCCTTTCTTTGTCTTTGTCAGTGACACAGTGAACACCATGGGAAATATTGATACTGGGCTGCACTCTGTGCACTGTACTCTGAACAGTCTGAACTGCTGGGGGAGGGCAGAACAAGTGTTTCTGAAAAACCAGCAGTGATCTCTGACTGGTGACACTGCTGGCTGGGGGACACCCCCAGGGGGACACCACAGCCTGGGTGGGGAGCAGAGGGAGCTGTGTGTGGTCTCTGAGGCAAGAGGATGCTCAAGGGCTGGCAGAGATCCAGGGGATGCTTGGGAGACACACAGAGCTCTGGGAGGGATGCTCCAGGGGTGGGTAGAGCTCCATGTCCTGTCTGGGTCTGGTTTTGCAGAGGGGCTGAGAGGAGCCCTGGGATGCCCAAACCCAATGAAGTTTGAAAAGCAGATTTGCAGAACAAACCCAATTGTTGGTCTTGCCTCTCCGTCTCCAGTATCTCTTAAATCTTCCTGAGAACATTTTAAAATTAAACACACCACGTTAAAGACATCATCCAAAGTGTGAGTGGAGTCTGCCCCAGCTTAGCAGGCTGGAAATATTCAGCAAACCGCTTAAGTTATGCCAAATTCTCTCAAAGACTGTGGGATTTAGGCTTCAGTGTTTCAGCAAACTGGGATAACTGTAAATCCAGGCCCTTTTTTTTAGTCTCTGTGGAGTTTAGGTTGGATTTTAGGGAAGGTTCTTCCCCCAGAGGGTGCTGGGCACTGCCCAGGCTCCCCAGGGAATGGGCACGGCCCCGAGGCTGCCAGAGCTCCAGGAGCGTTTGGACAGCGCTGCCAGGGATGCCCAGGGTGGGGTCGTTGGGGGGTCTGTGGAGGGCCAAGGGTTGGACTGGATGATCCTGGTGGGTCCCTTCCCGCTCAGGATATTCCATGATTCCATGTCCTGGATCTGTCAGTGTTGCCAAAGTACTGCAGAACATTTTGCTTTGTGTTCAGCTGCAAATATTTGCAGTTTTTCCTGACGGGCGCGTGTAGCGGCACCCATAAAGTTCTGAGTGGTTTGATTTCCTTCTGTTTGCAAACAGATTGGATTTGAAGGTCATAATTAGGAAAGCTGGTACCTTCATCCCCATATTGAAAAATTCTCAGAAGTCATAAAACTTGAATAAGAATCACTTTATCCATGAGAAAAGCCAAGTTTAGCCCAGGAGATTTAAGAAGTTGGAGGAAACGTCACTGTTTTCATAAAAAAGAAATCTTAATAGGATCTGGTTGTGGTGCCTCGGCAGTGCAGTCACCCAGACTGCGGGAGCCTGACAAAGTCAATCTGTGCTAATTCCGTTTGTAGTCAGAGCTGGAGCTGGAGCTTGGGCTGGCCCGGGAGCCGCCGGCCCGGGAGCCGCCTGCCCGGAGTCCTGCGGGCGGGAGCTCGGGGCCGGGAGCCGCCGGCACGTCCCCGTTCCCGGTGCCTCCGGAGCGGCCCCTCTGAGGGGCTCGGCCCGCGGGCTCTGACCTCTGTCTGCTTCTCTTGCAGGCCCTGCTGCAAAAAAGAAGTACGTGAGCTACAACAACCTGGTGATCTAGGCCCGGCTGCCGTGGGGCGCGGGCCGGGCCAGGAGCCCACCCGCCTCGCTGAGCTCCCCACACGGGGGTCCCGGGGGCACCGGGGCACGGCGGGGCCGCGGCAGGCGAGAGGGGCCCCGCGCTCCAGGCTGCTCCGGGATCTCCTCCATCGCTCCCGGCTCCGGACGGCGCTGGCCTGGCCGCGGCCTCGGAGCCGCTCCGGCCTTGGGGCCGCCATGGCCGCGCCACAGGAGCAGCTCCCCGGGCCGGCTGTGCTCGGCTGCTCTGGACTCTAAGGGGCTAATTCTGTCTTTCTGTGTACTTCCAGACTGCAAGTTTTTGAACTCTCTGTACAGTTTGTGAGGATTTTTGCATATTGCCATCCATGTCGTTCTGAGGTCACTGTTTGTTTTTTGGATGCACAGTTTCTTTGAAGCCCTGTGCTCTCAGCACTTCTCAAACCAACCGACAACTGAGGATCTGAGACCTGTGTACATGACTTGTATTATTACTCTTGTATCACTGCAATCCATATACCTTATTTTTTTTAACTAAACAAACAACAACAACAAAAAAAGAAAAAAGACCAAAAACTGTGCTGGCGAAGTTTGTC
>VZTH01010394.1:32888-115079 GCA_013397815.1 Aleadryas rufinucha
CAAAAAATGGTGGGGGAGGGTGGTGCGTCCCCCCCCCCCCCCCCTTCACACCTCCGATGGGCTGCAGAGGAAGCAGGAAGGATTTTTGCTGAGTTTTAGTAGAGGTCTTGATCTTTGGAATGCATGCCAGTAATGTATTTTATGGTACATGTTAATAATTTATGTTTGATATTTGTATTTGTGTTCTATTTTGTTTTTTTCTTTAAGGTATATGACTATTTTGCAATAATTTCAATGATTCTTATGATATTTGGAGGAAAGACTATGGCTTTTACATGTCTTGAGGTTTTTCTTTGTTGATGCCCCACCATGATTGACCAGTGTGATAAGGACTTACAGAAGCATGTATGTTTTATACTGTTTGTAATAAGTAATTTCGTTAATCTTGCTGCTTATGTGCCAATTTAGTGAAACCAATCTTTGCCGCAACCTCCTCCCTCCCTTTCCATTCTCTCGATCCTGTGATATTATCCAAGAATGTATCAATAAAGGATTTTGGTTAAGTTTTTTTATTTACTCCAATAAATATATTTTTTCAGTTGTTCCCTCCCCCTTCCCCCTTGTGACTTAACATTTATTTCATGACATTGTCAGACATCCAAAAACCCAGCACAGAGGGGCTTGTGCACAAGGAGCAGGTCTGGAGAAAGTCCTGGGGGAGCTGGCAGCTGATTGCAGGGGGGAAAAGTGCTTGAAAGGCACTTTTAAAGATCTGTAACAACCCCAAAAGCCAAGTTGGAGTCCCACAGTGCCAACCTCCTTTCTGTGTTTGATATCTCCAAAGCTGCTGTCAACTGCTGAGAGACTTCTGATGCCTTGAAGGACGTTAGGTTCAACAGCACACCAGAAGGTAATTAAGTGAGCAATTAATCAGATTCAATCTGCCAGGCACGGGCTAGGTGAGCTGGGGCAGGAAAAGGGAGAAGTTTAGGCAAGAGGTGAGAGGAAACTCATTCCCTTTGCAGCACAGCACCTGCACCACCTTCGGCATAGCAACCGCGGCTCGGCTGCTCTGACGGATCCTGAGGAAGGCATTTAGCCTCCCATTTTCTCCAGACAACTTGATCAATTATACTGATGAGGTTAATCAGCATCAAAAGAAGCTGTGACAGCTGCGACAGGGCCACGGCACATACAGATGAAGAGCTGGGTGTCGCAGCCTGCCTGACTCTGCGCAGGCACGGCTGGGGGATGTTCCTGCACCTAAGAATGAACTACAGCAGACAACAGATGAAACTCCACCCAGGTAAAGGCTTTGTTACCAAGGAACTGATTACCAGCCCAGCTAATAATGAAGGCAGAGGTGCTGCAGCATTTTCCTTTTCCCACAAACACAGGGACAGAGCCAGCGTTGGGCTAAATAAGTATGTTGCCATCAAACAAATGTTTCTTGCTCAAATACTCTCATTTTTTTCTGAAGGGGAAAAAAAATGGTTTGTTGTTTTGGTTTTCACTTTGTTTTGGTGAAGGGGGGACTGAGGTGGAAAGAGGGAATGGTGCTGCTGAGAGGGAGTGATGGGGAATTAGGGTTTTTTAATTTCTTCTCCCAGCTCATGTTGCATCAGAGCCCACAGAAAAGAAATCCTGAGCCTTTCATTTTCCTACTTATTTTATTTTTATAGGGGTTGTGTGTGAACCACAACACCCACATGAAGTGTGTTCTGGTTCATGAGCTGCACTGTTTGCTAAAGGTTGGCCACTGATGTTTTCCCTCTCAGGCTGCACTCAGGGACAAATTTCCTTTGATCGTGCAGAGCCTCAACATCCCTCTTCCCCCCGTGGTTTGCTCCAGGTTAACCCGAGGCAGCACCCGAGGATTTATCCATCCTGAATGTCTTTCTAGTTTGATCACAGCCTGAAAACGTCAGTAAATCGAGGTGGCAGGAAAAGCCTGGGAATATTTCCATGTATCGAAGTGCCACATGGAATCTGCTGGCTGTGATTTGTGTCCTCACTGGTGCCATCCCAGTGGGATCACTGGTGACTCCAGCACAGGCAAGGCAGGTGGTGACTTCCCCTGCTGTGACCCTGGGTGCATTAAGGGCTCTCTTTAGCTGTACTTATATATGTACATAAATATATTTCTGTGTGTGTGTGTATATATATACACACACACACACACACACACGACCACTCTGTGTTGCATACGCGTGTCCTGGGCAGATTCAATGGCGAGGGGCAGAAAGGACCCCCCAACTTCCTGAACTCCTCAGATCCAACCTCAGCCCCAAACTTTGCCAGCCCTTAGTGTCTAACAGATTGTACAGGTGTTACTGACTCTAACGCAACCCTTTCCTACAGGATTAAGGGTGGCAAACCACATATATTTATACAAAAGTAAATTATTTATTAGGATAACAATTAGACAAAAAGATCTTAATCAGAATTCTTTACTACTCAAAGCACTACTATAGCAAAGTGCACTATTTTTAAGCAATATTAAAGCAAACCAAATTATTAAGTAGAGCTTGATGTTACTCACCCAGACCAAGGAATGTGGGCAGATCTCCAGCTCAACCTCGAGGGGTGACCTCGAGGAGCGCCCCCCGCTCCAGGGAGGAATCTCCACACACATTCCAGAGGGTCCATTAGGAGTCCTTGCCATTAAGAAGTGGGACTGGGCTGTTGCAGGACAAAGGCTGCACTGTCAGCTGTGTCCAGGCTGTGTCAGCTCAGCAGCTTTGCATCACTTTGGATCAGTAGTGGCACTTCTTTGTGCCTTTATTGGGTACTTTAGCAGCTCTGACACATCTTCACTCCCTCTCAGGATATTTAACTTCGGGATTGATGAGTCAGGTTGGTTTCAGCATTATTCACCCCAAAAGCAGCGTGACCTCCCTTCATCCAGCACTAACAGCTTTGCAAACAGGGCCTTGTTGGAGCTGTTTTACCCCATTCCAGGCAGAGCATCCTGCTACAACATACACGAACAGAACTGGTAATCACTGCATAATCGTGCTGGTTGTATTTTAAAAATATTCCTTTTTAAAAATATTTAATAATATTAATGCATTAGTAATTTTTTTAATCACCTCCACCCCCTGTTTCTATGCATTAGACTCTGAAGCAGTCCCTGAGCCCAGCACGGCTCTGTTTTAAGAGCTGACACGAGGTGAAGATGCTGCACTCTGCACTGTGGATCAATTTTTATTTTTTATTTCACAAACTACACCACACTATTACACCCACACAGCTCCTTTCAAACACAAACCCATGAGCCTTTAACTCCATTTAGAGTCTTTTATTTTACAATTGGCTGCACTTAGCATCAGTGCAGTGTTACCATTGTTTCCATAACAGCTTCATCTCATTCCCCACTGAGTATGCACTGGGGTTTCTGTACTGGTTTGGTCCTTGCACGCTGGAGTTTCTGCGCTGGTTTGGTCCCTGTCAGGGGTGTTCTTACACCTGGGACCTGAGCAGGTGCAAAGGGCCTTTTCCTTAAGCCTGCACATTTTATGTCCTGGGAATGGCTGCTGTCAGTGCTGGGCTGTTTGCAGTTTGGACAAGGAAAGCTGGTGGGATTTTCCCAAAGAAGCCCATCCCGTGTGTTGGTAGGTGCTGCAAAGCCCATGCTGCAGCAGGGAGCCCTCGGGCTGTGCAGAGCAGGGAGATGAGCTGGAGCATCCCCTCGCCCTCGCTGCAGACAGGAAATGTTCCCCTTCTCATCGTGATGAACATGCTGTGAAAAACGCCCATGTGATCGTGAAAGGAAAAAATTCCTGAAGAATGGGAGTGATTTTTTTTGTTGCCGTTTATTACTGAGACTGAATTACACCAAATTGTTTTGGTATGTAAATGCCAAGTTTATTGTTCATAAAAATCATTGCAGAGTTAGGCTTTCTGGGCATGTTATATGATAGATAATGACAATTATTTAGCCCGAGTCAGAGCTTAGTCTTAATTTGTGACATTAATTGCCTTTATATATAATTAAATGCACTATAATGCTCCCATATGCAGAATCTGTGCATCCATGAAAGTGCTAATCAAACATATTTATTAATTTCTAAGAGAGCTTTTTGTCAAGGCTTTGATACAGTTGAGTGGGTTTTGGTAAATAACATTTTTTTAAGATGTTTAGCAAAATATTTTGATAATTGCTTTTTGTGCTAGAGGCATAATTAATATTATTTCTAATAAACTAATAAGAGCTGAGGGGTGAGATGCTGCTTCTATCCAGCTTAGCACTGCTTTGCCTCTGGCTCCCTTGAAGTCAGAATTCCATCACCAGCCCTCAGTGTCCCAGGACCTTCCCAAACCACTTCAAAAAGGCAAATCTGGAGTGTGTTGAGGGTGGCTGAATGCAGGTTACAAACCTGGAGTCCCGGGAGATCTGGGCTGTGCCCTCTGGGCTTGGTTCTGTTCATTATTCACCCTCAGCCCACACCTGGGAGCAAATGGATTTGAACTTCCACCTCCCACATCTGGGGCTGCCAACTTCAATTCCCCATTCCATTGTGAGCTTGCCAATCATCAGAGCTTTATTAAATATGTACTGAGGAGACAAGAAAGAAGGGTTATGGGGGCGGGCACGGCCGCACCCCCAGGGTTATTTCTGTCTCCCGGGAGTGCAGCGGGAGCAGGGCTGGCTCTCTGGCACCTCCCTGGCAGTGTCTGCCCAGAGGAGCAGCAGAGCCAGGGCAGGGACGCTTGGACAGCCCCTCCTTTGCTGTGTGCTGGTGAATATTTGCCTTCAGCCTTCACACAGGGGTCTGCAGTGCCAGTACCCCACAACGCCGTCATGCTCAGGAAATCCGAGCCCTCTGGGTGGGACAGGGTTAAGGCCTTCACTGCCTTAATAACCTGACCCAGGAGTGCATTGATTTTCCAAGGTTTGCCTATTTGCTGGCCTTGATGCAGCCACAATTATTTATTATTAATAAACAATAATTTTATCAATTATTTAATTTTAACAATTTAATTTTATAATTAAATTATAAATTAAAATTAAATTACTATTTAATTCTAACAATTATTTTGTATTAATAAAAACTTCTCTGAAAGATTAGTCAAGCACTGGAACAGGGAAGTGCTGGCATCCCCATCCCTGGAAGTGTTCAAAAAATGAGATGTGGCATTTTGCAATATGGTTGATGGACATGGTGGTTGAAAGTTGGACCTGATGATCTTGGAGGTCTTTTCCAGCCTTAATGATTCTGTGATTCAATTCTACTTGTACCACACTTATTTTCAGTAAATTTTATTTTCAGCAACTGCTGTTATTTTATATGACCCCAGAAGGATACTCCCTTTCTTTTTTCCTTAAGAATGATCTCAACTTTATTTTTTCCTCCAGTTTTTTGATGTAGTGCACTTGTCTGTGTATAATGTACAAACCCCAAACCAGACCCTGTGCAGAAAATGGACCTGCAGGGGACAGGATCAGCCTTCTCTTCCTGCCCCCTCACTCAGAATGGTCAGCAGAAAAGCTGATGAGCAGCACATATCAGTGCCTTGTTCCTCTTCTGCTCATCAGGACCAAGATAAAAATCCCAGTTTAAGAGGTGATCAATGTTAAATGGCTTTTGTAGGCTCTCATCAGCTTCTGTTCATTCATTTATTTCATATCTCTTGGTTTGGACCAAATCTTGAGTAGATCTTGGGCAGATGTTGGCAGTTCCAGGTCTGATGCCCACTGACAGGTGCATCAAGGGTGTTTTGAAGCAAGAGACTTTGCTTTCCTTTCATCCTCCCTGATGCTCCTGTTGTCCTCCAAAGTTGGCAAAAATCTTCCTTAATCTCAGGGACGAAGCAGGAGAAAAAGGAAAAATTTCTGGGCTCTTTGTGCCATTAAACCCACAGGATTGTGGCTGTGTTTGGCTTGGGACTCTCAGCTGTGTAAGAGTCAGGATTAAACCGTGAAGTACCTTTGAACACACACTGGTGCCAAAGGGTGGCCCTGGGCAGACCCGTGGCCCTTTCCCCCCCAGCCAGTCCCTGGCTGTGCCCAGGGAGTGACAAAGCCTCTCCTCTGACTCCCGGGAAGGTTCCAGCAGCCCGGTGACATGCACAGTCCCAAACCACAATGCCAGAATGTCCTTCCTTTCCACCTGCCAAAATAACTTCCAAGCAAGAGTCTTTGTCTGGGTTTATCGCAGGCTTATTGTCCCTGCAGAAGATTTATTAAATCCAGCAATGACAGCAGTTCTTTCTCCCAGTCACAAGCTTTTATCTTGTTGTTAAAAGTTTTAAACAGCATCCACACAACAATGAACATCACATACATTTCAATGAGCCCCTTCAAGGAAGAACCTCAGCTAATCAGTGATGAATGTATCTCAATCTAGTGCTCTTTAACTTATAAAAATGACTGTCTACCACTATATTTAATCATAAGATGAGTGAACCTTGCTCTTAACTTTTCAGTTGGTATAATCCTGTATCTGCTCTCTCGCATGTGCCTTTGGAGCAGATAAATCATAGTGCAAGTGCCTTTCCTAGTGCCTAGAAAGGAGGGTCAGGCACCCAGCAGCAATTGCTGGACATTAAAGGCTAGACAGCAGAGCATGACAGAGGACAGAAGAGGATTTCTGGCTCTTCATGCCCTCTGGTTGGTGCTTCCATGCTCTGCTTTGGGCTCCCATCAGCACAAGGGTGAGCAGCCACAATTACCCACTGCCAAGCATTCTTTTCTTTTCCATCACTGCACCATCACTGGGCCTTATCTTCTCCTCTGGAAATAAGCAGGACGCCGATAATGAAATGACCCAGAACTGGTGTTTCCTTCCACACATCCCGCAAATGTGTTTTTGCTCAGCCTCAGGCTGATGCACAGACTGCAGACACCAGAGGGCAAGGACATTTACAGCTTTACTGAGGACTGGCACAGCAATGGGACAAGGAGGAGTACCCTGGGCACTGAGCCTTCAGTCTGTCCCCTCCAGTGACACTCAGGGACACCATCCCTGGCTGCCCACCCTGCCAGAGTGTCTCCTGTTTCCCTCCCTCCATCCCATCCTCAGCTTTGATCTGTACCTGTGCCATCATTTTGTCTTCTGAGTACAGAAGATTCCTGTAGTTTCTTCTCTGGTTGGAGCAGCAGCTCCACAGTCTCCTCTCCATTCCCACACTGGTTTTTGCTGTTTCCCTGAGAATCCCTCCAGCTGCAGGAGCAGCCACTCGAGTGTTTGTTCTCACCCCACCTGACAGTGTCTCCACCACCTCTCCCTGCTTAGCACAATTACCACTTCAAAGCCCCTGCACTCCCAGCTCCACGGAGCTGTGTCTATTTACAGTGAAAAACTGCAACTTCCCTTCACATGGGGAAATGTGCCTGGAGGATGTGCCACGAGGAAACACCTGAAGTCCTGCACTTTAAAGGCTGTCAAGGCTCATGGAGAAGGGAGGCAACTTGAAAAGACAGATAATTTTTCCCCAAGTATGATTTTTCAAAGAGCTGGAGCTTGCCTGCTGCATTCTGCCCAGCAAAAGAAAATGTATATAAAATAAAATAGAATAAAATTATATAAAATAAATAAATTATATGGGAAGAGGTGTGTATTCACAGCCAAGTAGCACATCCCTGCATATTCCCAGCCTCCTCTGTACACCCCAGAGCACTGAAAGCTGTAAATCCCCGGGTGTCCCTTTGGGTTAGGGGCTGTCCCCAGGAGCACCAGCTGCACTGAGCTCGGTTTGTGCTCCTGCAGTTTCACTGCTCAGCACAGCACCTCCCCTGCTGCCCCTGGTCAGCCCTGCTCTGCCACAGGCTGGATAGAACCTGACATTCCCGCCTGGCACGCCCTGGCACAGATGGTGGTGCTGCGGCTGATGGAGGAGGACAGCACAGGCAGCTGGTAATGAACAGCACTCACCTGTTCCCAGTACTGATGGATCCTGGATCAGCTCTGTCAGACACCCAGTGCCTCTCACAGCTCTGAACAGGTTCCATACCCTAAGGAATTTCGAGCCTTTCAGGATCCTCTGTCCATGCAAATACAGACGCAGGCAACAGCAGAGTGTGAGGACCAGGATCCCAACAGCTGAGGAAAAGCACTTAATACACAAAAGCCCTCAACTTGGTGATTAAGTGATTAACATACAATTTCTGGGGATGAAGTTGTCTTCCTTGAGTTTTTAAGGCAGGTTCCTTCAGCCATGTGGGTTTCTGGGTTTGTTTGCTTTGCTTTCCTTCAATATTTACATGAGGAAGTTTCATTTGCTGTGCTTTACTTAAACACTGAAGCTTTACTGGCATAAATATTTGTTTTATTTAAAATCTACTTAGCTGAAAGATCAATAACAGAGGAATAAATCAGAAATTACACTGGAATTTAAGAGGAAGAACAGCAATTAGCTCTGCCAAGGTGTTAACCTTTTTAAAATGCTGCCTTTGATGAGTGATGCATGAACATGTATGAATTGTTCAAAAGTAATTTTCTCCATTTCAATCCATTTTTTCCTTCCCCTTTTCTCATTCCCTTCAGGTACATATGATCCCTTTCCATCCCCACTGCTGTGATGGAGGCAGGAATTGAGGGCAGGACCATGGGTGATCTGAGGCCAGGGCAGCTGGGAAATCCCAGTAGCCCAGCAGGAGGCCCCAGAAGGATTTAAGTTTATTGTCTGAAGTCTGCAAAATCTGCAAAGTCTGCCTTCCTAGGCCTCAAGATGGGTCCCTGCCAACTCAGTGTATTCTATGATTCTATGAACTTATTCTACCTTTTCTTTATAATTCCATTAAATGTTAAATGTTAATTGGTGTGTGCCCCAGCACTGCACTGTCAGGAATCAGTGCTGAGACTCTTTTCTGTCAAATAAAGGCATTTGGAGGCCAGGCTGAGCTCTCAGTGCTCCATGCACACTGTCCGCTCTCTACTGAAATGAGGCAGAAGTCACATTTCTATTCCTGACACCTGCCACAGAGTTTAAGCACTGCAATTATTTCTCCTCTAACAGCAGGTGTTACACCCATTATATGCAATTTTGGAGGCTTAGTTCCCACTGCAGCCTGCAGTACGTATCCCTGCACAATGTCAGGGTGGAATAAAAGCACACCACCTATTTTTTCCAAGATGAAACGATGTGTACCTGAAATACCTTGGCTGTTTTTCCCAACAGAAATGGTTGAATTAACAATAAAGCTTTCTCCCCTCGCTAGGCAGACACAGGATGTTTTTATAAAGATGCTGATTTCACAGCAGCAGTGAAGTGTCTGACCAAGGCACTGACTGGTCTGTACAGGCTGAGAAAGCCTCAGAAGGAGGGGTTTTAGCCCTGCTCAGACCCATCCTCCATCACCTGCAGGACCTCCCAGCATGAGGAGGAGCCAAAGGGGCTCTGCCAGGGGCACCCCTGGGGCTCCACAGGCCTCTTTCCAGGCAGAAATGTTATTATAACTCCATCACTGGTTTGATCATTAAGAGACTGTCAATGCATTTCAATTTTCACCTTTTGGGTGCTGCACAGGCCCACGGGACTTCCAACCCCACAGCAGGAATGGAGCCAAGGGAAGCACCTCCCCTCTGGAGCAAGGGCAGCTGTTGGCTGGACCAAAATTATCCCTGAGAGCAACAAAAGGGATTTCAGACCCTGACGAAGGCAAGAGCACTGGCAACCTTGCTGTGAGTGAGCAGGTGAAATTCCAGAGACCTTTGGGACTGAAGGCCAATCCCCCCGGCCAGCAGCAGGCTGCCTCTCCCACCCCCAACCCCAGCTCCCCTCTTTCCCTTTTCCCGAGGGATGCTCCAGGAGGTGCTGCTGGCCACAGGGAGCTGCAGGTCCCCAGGACACTTTGTCACCTGCATGTGGTGAGTGCTGCTCCTCTTCCCCACACCCTTCTGCTGAAGCCATGGGGAAAGGATGTGGGAATTCACTGGAACAGCTCAAATGCACAATTAATGCCAACCTGCAGGAGCTCTTTAAAACATTGCTGGGCCTCCAGCCTCACATATAAATTAGCAGGTGGGTGTTAATGTATTTTTTCCCTTCTGTCACAATGATGGATTTTTCACTTTAAAGATAAGACAGTGCCTGATAGAGCCAAATATTGACAGAAGAGATAAAGAGGCCTGTTATGATAATGGGCATAATGAAATGCTGTTTATAAAAGTATAGCTGGGAATACATAACTTTCCCTGCTGTGGAATATTGATCCTCTCCAAAGAAATAAAATTAGCTTTCTTCTGCCTGCTGTACCTGTACCTGTGTTTTATACCTGCAGCAGAAACACCTTTTAAAAACAAAGATCTCAAATTTTGTCACTTGATGATTCAGTGCTGCTTGGCTCCGAGTTCAGAAATGGGCAAATACACAATTTATGGGCGAATTCCACTGCTGACAGCCCCCTCCCATCCGTGGGGCTGAACAAACCCCAGTGTCCCTCCTTACCAGAGCAGAACAGCCACACCAGTGGCTTTCCCAAGACTCCGTGCTCAGCCTTCCCACACAGCTCCTGTATATAAAATGGTTATATAAAATACAAAGCATATATGGTTATAAATGGTTATATAAAATACAGAACATAACCAGAACTGCCTATTAACTCCAGTGAAAGAGTCTGCCAGGCTCTGTCAGATGAAACTCCATCATCTCAAACCTCCCTGGAGTTTTCCTGTGTAATCCATCACTAAAATGAAATTATATCAGTTACCATAGAAACATCTTGACCAATAGCCTGATTTTTTTTTCCCCAGGAAGTGAAATATTGTTCCATTCACACCCAAAGCTGCCCCTCTGCCAGGGCTGGTTTGGGTGAGCTGATGTTCTGCTCACTCACCCACTTGGCAAAAGGCACAATTTTCAATTTTCCTCCCGTTCCCTGTTAGTGCCATTATTTCTGCGGCTGCTCGTTTTTTCTCTTTATGAATAAACTGCTGAGTAACACAGAACTGTTCAGAGAAAAGTAATGGATGGTTGAAACACACACTAATATATCCACGTAGGGCTCTCCATTTCCATTGGAAATTGTTTGATCTCTGGATCCTGCTCACATTTTATAGCGAAGAAATCCCATCCAACAGCAAAGCTAATCCTGGGAGGAGGAGTGGAATATTTCCCCTCAGGCTGAAACCTTTGAAGAAGGCCCTGGGAATGAATCCCTGGGGCCAGAGGGACAAGGTCTGAGCCCCAAGTTCCTCCAGGGAATTCAAAACCAGAATTTCTGGGGAAGTCAAACCACACCTAGACACTTCCTTTACCTTTTAAAGACCATCCTGGGGTCCTTCAGTTAGTGGCAATAAAGTTTCATTTTGGGCACACATTTATTTACATCCTTCATCCCAGCACACACTTGGCCAGACTCTCCCATCAGAATTCCCTCCTCATCTACATCAGCACGTTTTTCATCTCACACAATTGTTCAGATTTATGGTGTGACTGCAGACATAAATCGTCCTCATTCAGCAAACCCAGCTCACAGCCATATGTTATTGCAGGAGGCTGAATTTTTATATAGTTGTATTTTTTATGTCCAAAACAGTACAAAACTTCTGTTTTCAATCCAAACAAAGCCTGTTCTGAACCTTTTTTTGCTTAGAGATTGTATTTCAACAGCTTGCTTAAAATTAAAACCTAAAGGAGGAATCATAAGATGCCTGATTTATTATTAATCATGAGGGAAGATAAATGTTTTCAATCACTTTATGTCTACAAAGCACTGCAGATCTCACTAGGAACTTGGATGGCTCAGGCAGCTTCCTGGGCATTTTAATCTTCAATGTAAATTCATTGTCAAAAAAAAAAAAAAAACCAAATAAAAAACCATAAAACCCCAAAAACCCAACATAATAAAATATAAAAAACAAACAAAAACACCCCACCCCCCCTCAAAAAAAACCCAACCAAACAAAAAACCTCCAAAAAACCAAAACCAAACCAACCAAGAAACAAAGGAAGCAAAGCCAAGGGATCAGCAGCTGGGAACACCAATGGATCAGCACAGCCACTCACTTCAGGCATTCACCAGGTGTAAAAATCCCAGTTCTCCAACCTGTCAGATTTATTCCCGTTTTGCCTCTCCTGCCATCTGTGCCTCTGCCATCCCCAGCACACACAGCACTCAGCAATCCAGTTCACTGCTCTCTTCTGCTCGGGGCTCCTCAGTCCGTGTTGGAGTTTGGGTCAGAAGTCCCCAGCGGCGGGAGGGTGGGATTCACACAGAGCCAGCACACTGAGAGCAGTCAGTAGGAAGCCCCCTGCACGGGCCCTATAAAGCAGAGCTGAGCCTCCCCGGGTGTGCTCCATTTCCTCTGCAGTGACTGGGCTGTGTTTGAGCGCTGCCATGGGAGGAACTGGCTCTGGGAAAAAGGATAAGCAGCTGCTGCTTCCTCTGGGAACAGAACTTGGCTGAGAATGGCTCCTGCTCCCCACACTGGCACCGGGGCTCCTTCACCACACTGGTGCTGCCAGCTCCTGGAAAGGACAGAGTTAACTCCCCTTGGGTTTAGATTATCCTATTTTCCATGATTATGTGCCCCGTTTACTGCCCAACCTGCAGCATTAACAGAGTGGATTATTTTAATTTCCCCAGAGCTGTTTATTTGTCCATTAGTTGAGACGTTATGGTCATTATTGGGCTGATGCTGCACCAAAAATTCCTTTTTACCGAGTAGCACTAAAACTTCTCCACATGAACTACATGTTCCCAGTGTCAGGTGTGTCTTCCACAATACTTAAAATATTATTAAGTGCATTTATTTTCAAATACACCCTAAATGCGGACCTGAAAGGAAACCACAAGACCCCAAAGCCATTTGCTGACATGCGCACGAAGCACGGCAAGGATGGGCTGTTGTTTCCATCAAATATTCAGCAGTTTGTGAAACTTTAAAATAGAAAACTAAGGGAATGCTCCTAAGTGCAGTATTAAAAGGCAAGGTTTGAATTCTGCTCTGTGCCCAGCAGCCAGAGTGCTGGGATGAGCAGCTCCCTGTGGGTCCAGCAGCATCTGGGGAGCCAGGATGAGCAGCTCCTGTCACTGCGATGTGGCAGCCCAGGAAGCACAGCCTAGCTGAGAGGCACCTGAGATTGCTTCCCGCACCTCTTGCCAGCCACCAGCTCCCATCAAAATGAACTTAAATCACCATAAAATCGGGCTGAACTGCCAGCTCAACCCAAGCACTTGGAACATCCATATCCTCCTGCCCTAAAGATTCCCTTGGAGACAGCGAGTAACAGCAGAGATCCGCCTCCTTCTCCCCATTCCTGCACAACAGCCAGGTGATGCCTGAAGTGGCTACTTGCAAACAGAGACTAAACAGGAATAAGGGAATAAAGGTGATATTTATTTGAAAGGCCTTCAAAGGTTCACCCTGGGGAGCCCAGAGGCTGCTGCCAAAATGGACCCCAAGATGGATGACGAGTCCTGAGTTCTTCACACTTTTATAGGTTTGGTCCATTTGCATATCAGCATAAATTTGCCAATTTTAGCAATTTTAGCTACTGATGTAAGTTCTCTAAGCTCAGCCCCCCTTTCCAAGATGTTGGTTTAACACATTTTGGGTCTGGGTGTCCTTGGAGAGCAAACCTAGAGACTTTGTTATGTCTACCTTAGCATGAGAGAGTAGCAGCAGCAGGCTGTAAGACATTTCAGAGTTTTACAGTAAGCCATACAGAGTATGAAAAATTTATAAAAAATATAAAAGCTAAAACTGAAGGCATCACAGGCATGCCTTCCATGAGACTAGGCTGCTCCAAGCCCTGGCCTCGGACACTCCAGGGATGGGGAGTGTGATAGTTTTGAGACTCTCAAAACAATATTTACATTAAGACTTGCTTTAGTAGCACCATGGAACAGGATTTAATTTGCTCCTCGACGTGTGCTGGACACAGGCCATTGGTTGGAAAGCAGTGTCCACAAGACAAATACCTGTGAATGCCATGTCCAACTCCAGTGACCCTGGGCCTCCAGGGCTGCTGGATCTTTCCTGATAGATACAAAACAGAAGTTACATCTCTAAGACTGTGCTCCACCACAGAACAGGCAATTAAAACTGGGCCGCCGTGTTTGATTTTCAATATCTCATTTAAATCTTGTAACGAAGTTCAATTAATGACCTTGGAAAAGTTTTCTAAAATTTAGTGCTGCTTCACCGCAATGCTTTTTATGACTTTTCCTCCTGCACAGCTGTTCTTCTTCCTTTGAATCCAGGCAATATTAAGGAAATATTATCTTTGTAAATGCAGGTGAAGTTGATGATATTATTGATTTCAGATAGCTGCCAGTTCAAGACAAATTTCCACTTCAGTCTGGAGGCGCAGAACAAAGATTTCCAATGTACTAAATTATTGAGCACAGTCCTTCCTCACTGTGGGATGAGAAATGTGTGTGGGGAGGAGCAGGGCCGTGGTGCCAAGGGACTGACCCACTTGAGAGAAAACAGGGATGTGGAGGAGGAGCGGGTGGGAGCCGAGCACACGGACACAGCAGAAGTGGGAGATCGCAGAATAAATGAATTTTGCTTCTTGTTCAGCCTCAATCCTACTCCTGCCCCAGCCATTCACTGCAACTCTCCCAAACACTCTCCACAACAAACATCATTGGCTCTGAGACCTGATTTGTGTTATCTGTTCCTAAAATCTGAAAAGCTAAATACACAAAAGCCTGGTACTTCTCCTGCCAGCACTCGGAGCCACCTGCTCCATCCTGGGGTGCCCTGAGGTGTCCGAGACCTTAAGCTTGCTGCTTGTCAGGGTGCCAGTGGTTACACTGGGAATTCTCTTCCCCAAATAATTGTAAATCTGCTTTTTGAAGAGATCCATTCCTCACCACTGCAGTGCTGAGACACTTCCCAATCTGAAAGCACTTAATGAGATAATTTGCAGAGAGCTTTAACGAGTTCGAGCCATCTCTTGGCTCGATCCCACCATGACAGTGCTGACTCCCTGCAGCCACTTTCACAGGTACAATTTGGTCCTAGAAATTGGGTAGTTTTTTAAAAAGCACTGCAGTCTAAATCATGTCATATTCTCAGTGAAACATTCAGAGAGTAAATGTAGAGTCCTGGAGAGAAAAATGTTACTCACGATTTTCACATAATGGAGCTGCAGCATAAAAACGCCCTGGGCTGAGTAATTGTGAAAGTGGAGCCAAAAATAAAACCCTGAATTTTTTCCCAAAGTGAATTTCAGGCTCCCATATCCATGGCAAGAATAAAAGTTTAATTTCCATCAATATAAAAGGATTAGAGCTTAGATTTGCATGGATTGTCACAGTGCTTGGCTCCAACAGCCCGAGCTCCTGGCTCAGGCCTCGGTGGAGGTTGGCCCACACAGTCAGCTGCAACAGCAGGAAACAGAAAAATCTAAAATCCCATATTTTTTTCATTTGTTTTGTCCTCTCTGATGTCCATGTTTAGGTAGAAGTTACATATTCATTAAAGGATTTAATTCTTTTTTTTTCCAGTGGCCATGAAAGAGCAACATCCAAGAGCAGAGCCATTGCCCGGCTGGCACAGGGCTCAGCCCCTCCTGAGCCTGAGGAAAACACAAACCAGAGAAAGCTTTAAGAAACTCCAGCACAAATTATTAAACAGAGAATTAGTGTCACAATCTGAAAGGGCATTTGCCACCAGAGCTGTCCCCACACCACCACAACCTGCAGGCCCAGCCCCCCAAGAGCTTCGCTGAACATCCTCATCAGCTTGTGAGTCACAGAATCCCAGAATCATTTCTGTTAGAAAAGACCTCCAAGACCATCAAATCCAACCTGTGCCCGATGCCCACCTTGTCCCCAGCCCAAAGCACTGAGTGCCACACCCAGGCTTTCCTTGGACACCTCCGGGGATGGGGACTCCAAACCTCCCTGGGCAGCCCCTGCCGAGGCCTGACCATGGAGAAATGTCTCCATTTCCATGGAGAAATTTTTCCAAATGTCCAACCTGAGCTTCCCCTGGCACAGCCTGAGGCCATTTCCTCTCATCCTGCCCCTTGTTGCCTGGGAGAAGAGGCCAACCCCCACCCCTACAAGTTCCCAGGTCTGGCAGAGGTGTCTGGGCTAAGGAAGCTTTGGTGGCTCTTTTCCCTCTTTTTTGCCCTTTGTTTCCTAAGCAAAAGCAACTCTCACAAACCAGGAAGAGCTTTTGCCGTGTTTCAAGCAAGTACAGAGACTCCAAGCTCAAATTGCTCTAATAATTTATTCTGGTCTTGAAATCCCCGGGGTTATTTCACAGAAAATGTATTTTAAGTTGTTTGGCTCCAAAATGACAAGATAACAGACGATACATATTCATTTGCTCCCCCAAGATGGTGATGAGATGTTACAAAATAAAGCAGCAGATCCTCCCTCCCCCAAACAGGCGACTTGTGGCTTTATCTCCCCGATAGCACCCGAATCGTGCTGCCATTTATCTTGAGGGGGTGTTTATGGAAGGGATTGTTTGCAGCTGGAGCTACAAGGCATGAAACAAACTGATAATGGAACTTTCTTTTGAAGCTTATTCTTTTGCGGTGGCATTTTTCTTTTTTCCTTTATGAGCTTCATGACAGGCGAGCAGTAATTTCCTTTCTGTATTTTAGCACAAACAACAGATTAGTGTCACACTGTTTGCTGGGAGCTTTTGCTCGCTGCTCGCATGAACACTTGTTGGTGTTTGGTGTATTCCAAATAAATAATGTGGTCATTCATAAAGATAAAAAACAGAAACATCTTCCTGGCACGGCGGAACGCGCTGCAGCACAGCTCCTGAACGTGCTGTGGAACCAGAGGCAGAGGTGAATAATGGCATTTGCAATCTGAATCATAGAACACGCGGGCCAGGACTTTGTCTTCTCTAAGAGACACAACACAGCCCTCAGCTCTGCAAACACGACAATCCAGAGGCGACAAAAATGTAACGCAAATTACTGCATAAATCACAAATAGTAAATTATTTATTTGTAGAGTATATAGAATACAGAATATAACCTCATAGAAAAAATTACTTTAATTTTTGCCCTTCCTCACACATTAATTATTTTTTCATACTTTTAGTAATATCACTGTGAGAAGCCACAAGGAAACACTGCATGGCAGCTCCTCCTGTTTCCCTGATGTATTTCTTCAAAGCAAAGTTTTCTATTCTTCCACTCTTCCTCCATCATTGGAAAAATCAACCTCCTATTCTGTTTTCTCCAGCACTTCCAAAGCAAATGCACCTCACCCACACTTGGGCCCCGTCCCTTGCTCACCAGGCTTTACAAGGCTCTGCCTGCTCACCATGAACTGCTGTGATAAATCTCTCCCTTCAGCACCCGCTGCCAGAGGATTTCCTGGAGCACAGCCAGGCCCTGAGGCTGCCCCAGCCCGTGGCCAGCCCAGCCCTGCCCATGATGGCACAATCTGCCAAAAGCATCTACAGCCAGCTCAGCTGGAATGAACCGACTGCCAAACGGAACAGCCTTGGCTTAGAACCCCACATTTCAAACAAAATCCTGAAAATGCCATGTTCTAGCATTAAAGCAGAAGGATGACACAGAATTTCAGGGGTTGTGTGAGAATGTGGCCAACGCAGCAGCTCTGGAGCCCATGAGAGGAGCTGATGACACTGGAGTGGTGACAGCCACCGACTGCAGGGGAAGCAGCAGTGACAGCACAGCAGACACAGGTGAGGGGAAACCAGCCAGTACCAACCAGCAGAGCAGAAGAATCCCAGAGTCACTGAGGTTGGAACAGCTCTCCAAGATCATCAAGTCCAGTCTGTTCCCAATTCCCACCTTGTCCCCAGCCCAGAGCACTGAGTGCCACGTCCAGGCCTTCCTTGGACACCTCCAGGGAGGTGAGGATGGACATCAGCCCAGGGAATGGGCAGGGCTGGGCAGCCCAAGGCTGGGCAAGGCCGCAGGAGGGTGGGAAGGATGGCTGTGCCCAGCACAGCAACCGCAGCTGCTGTTCCCACACTTAGAGCTCATTTAGGTAAAAATCCCATCAGGAGAGTCCTGAGGTGGAAGCGCAGGCACAGAGGTGACGCCTTTAGGAGTGCACAGGTTTTAGGAGACCTCTCCCTGCCGGTCTTGTCCCTTGTTTTGGTGAACACTCAGCTCGGAGGGCTCGGAGCCCACTTTGCACAGCAGCTCAGCAGCTGCTCCCACTCCAAGAAACACTTCCAGCGAATGCCAAGGCATTCAAGTGACAGGAAATTTGAGCAGTTGATTTGGGAAATGGATATTTCATTAGAGGCACAGCTCAGGATAAATGGAAGCTTTCCTGCCACCGTTCCTGGGAATACCAATGAGCTCCAAATCCAAGTGCCTGGGCAAGGGGGACAGAAATTTCAGGTTGATAAAGATTAAGCATCTCTTTGGCCCCGGTGCTCTCCCGACCCCTCTCAGGCAGCTGGACTTGGGCTGGGTTCAGTCCAAATCCACAGTTCTGCGCTACCACGAGAAATTACAATTTAAAAAATTGATTAATCTGCAGAGTGAACTCTTAATATCATCTGAAATACAGATTACTTGAGTCTTGATCAATAGCCAGGATGTAACTGGGAAGCCCGCTGTGCTCCCAATGCCCGACACTCAGGTGGCTGTGACTGATATGAATGAAAGGGAAGCAAATGAGCCACCATCTGCACGTGGTTGTTTGATGTATGTGGCTTTATTACGATCCAAACCAGCTCCTAAAAACAGGGTTTGGGTTTTCTGTGCACACCAATACGAGACACACACGTACTGATTTGAAAAAAATAAAGCAAAAGTCTACTTTTAAAGACCACCATGAAAAATTGTTTCCAACTTACATAAACTTCCCATTTTAAAAATCGAGTACTACAAAATTCCTTTTGAAGCAGATAAAAAGAAATTAAGAATAAACATTTATCAATTTCTTCTGTGTTGAAATAAACAACTGAAGTAGGTTTTTTAAAAAAAAAAAAAAAAATCCAACGTGGGGGTGAAAAGGCTCCACCAACACCTTGGAGGCCCAGAGGAGCGGCTGAGCCTGGCAGGGGCTGCAGAGAGGCAGCTCTGGTGTCCCCGCATCCCGATCCGGCTGCAGCTCCACACGGCCATTGCCATGGCAACGCGGCGGGAGCCTCGCACCAATTCCCAGCAAACCTTCCCCAAAGCCCGAGCGGATCCGGAGCACTCCCGAAGCACCTCTGAATTAAAGAGCAGCCAGATGAGCTCCTCCTTTCCTCTCGCTCCTCCCGGGAGCCGCTACCTTGCCAGCCATTCCCCTGCTGCTGCTGCGCACCTTTCATTCACACACCGAGCCCCCCTCCCCACCGATCCCCCCCGTGACCAGGGAATTCCAAGCCACACCTGTCCCCCACGGCCTCCTGGAGGCACAGTCGGGCTCTTTCCTTCATTCAAAGGGCTCTTTCCTTCATTCCTTCATTTCCTTCAAAGTCTGCCCATCACTGGAGCACCAGCATCTGACTCTGCAGTCCAGCAGATGTTTGTCTCTATTATTTTTAAACTGTGGTGGTTCCCCCCGTGGGGTCAGCCTGGAGACCTTTATTGAGATCCTGCTGCTCTGAACGGGCCAGGGACCCCTGGTGAGAGAGGGAAACCCTCGTGTTGCTGACAGGCATGACGAGGGTCACCCTGGACTGTATCTCCCAGCATGATTCATTAGTCTGGCTTTGATCAAAACAGATCCTCTACATGGAACTTATCTTCCTTGATAGAAAAGTATTTTATAACCATAAATTATAGACCAAGAAAATCACTACAAAGCAGAAAATTACTATTGGGCAATAAAAATAATCTGATTAATTGCTTTCTGATCACTGTATACAAAGATCAGGATATGAGAATTGCATTTTATTGAGTTTATTCCTTCTAGACTCCCACATAAAAGTTGGGTTTATCTTTTAATTGATCAACAGTGCATTTACATATAAATCTGAAAATTTGGGTGTGGGAAGATGGCTTTAAATGAGCAACAGAGGAGATCCACACTGCAGCAAATTAGGGAAAGGCTTAAAAACATTTTTAAGTTACCCTTAAGGGATGCTGGTGGCTCTGCACTGGGGTGTGTTGCCATTTATCCTCTAATTAATCAGGCTTTTGTCTTAATTTCTGTAATTGCTTCACAATTTTATGAGAAATCAAAGTATTAGTTAAGAAATATTTCCTGGTTACAGGGAATGCAGCCTCATGCTGCCTCCTCAGAGTGCCCATCCTGAAATGAAATAAAATCCAGCAAAAAGGGGACAGGGAACAGCTGCTGAGGATTATAAGGACATTCCATGGCAAGATACAATGCACTGTTATGGCCCAAAGTACGGTGAAATTCAGATTCATTTCAAGTTAGCTAAGTCTGGGAAGGCCACGGAGGTCATTCACAAATGGTACAAGTTCCATATCGCAGGTAATTGGATTAGGGAAAAGCAGCTGGGCTGGGAGGGATCTGAGCTCCAGAGGCCAAACCCAGCAGTGCCAGCAGAGCTCCTCGAGTGCCTGGGCAGGGTCCCTGGGCAGGGTCCCTGGGCTGGGGGTGGTGAGGGGTGGCCTGGGACAGACGCCAAACTGCATGAACTCGGTGTGAGCACCTTCCTCATGCTCCCAGCGACAGCTGGCACCACAACCCTGCCCAAGGAATGAGGAAAAGCTGTGAAAACCTTGGAATTTGTGCCACCACTTCGGGTTGGGAGGGGCCACAGGCCAGCAGGGCATCCCTCTCTCCCTTCTGGCATCCTCCCCAGGCACTCTGAGCCCCCCAGGCTGTAGCAGAGTTGCTGGTGGCAGCAAATTCAGCAGTGAATCTAAAAATGCCTTTAAAGCCCGGAGAAGGGCTCTTTTGTTATTTTTGTTGTTTTAAGTACTGCTTTTGAAGCACCCCAAGGCACCTGGGGACTCGGAGGCCTGCCCCTGCACTCACTCCTGCAGTTTGTGTTAGCCACCAAAGGACCTTGCAGCTGAACCGTGCTCTGCAGAGCTCTGGGGAACACTCTTTTAGTTAGCAGAGGTCATTTGTTTCATTATTTTCATTTCAAAGATGCTCAATGAACCAACAGCCACACATGCTTTCATTTAACACACTGAAATACTTATAATAACACTGAAACACTTGAAAGGCCTTTCAAGAGCTCATTTGAAAGGCAGGGGCTCCAGCTGTGATCCCCCCCCCCCAGGCTTTTGTCACCCCCCTGCCCCCCCCCCGCCCCCGGCTGGTCCCCACCTTGCAGGTGCCCCTTGCCCACTGTGGAGCTGCAGGGACCAGGAGGTGCCCATGGATCTCCTGTGCTCCCAGGAAGCTGTTTGGGGTCAGGAAGGGGATGCTCCCCAGGGATGGGCAGCCCTGCCTGTCCCCTCCAGCTCTGAGTGCCACAGCCTCCCACCAGGAGCATTTTCCTTGGGGAAGGGCACCTCCTCCATCCCCGATGGCCAAGTGCCCCTAACAGCCCCCCAAAAGCCAGCTCAGGCTGCCCACCCCCTGCTCTACACCTGGGCAAGACACTCCAGGTTTGTTCAGTGGGAACCATGTCCCACCCCTGCACCCAGGGAAGTTCCCTGAATTACCAGGTAATGTTCCAAAAATGTTTTATTCATAACTCGTTTCACGCCTGGCACTTGCTTTTCTTTTGGTACTTATTTAACACACATTTAATTTACCTTATTTGAAAGCACCGACATATTTCCTAATTACCAGAAGTGCTTAAACGGTTTCCCTGCTGTTGATAATTCCTTTCTTTTTAGCTGTGAGGGTTGAGCTGCTGCCAGAGCAGCCTGTCCACAGGGCTGGGCATCCCTCCCAGCCCTCTGGGGAGCCAGGACCCCACGGCCAGACAGCCCCAGCTGGGGGCCTGGGGAGGAAAGGGGACACCAATAACAGAGAGGCAGCTGCAGAACCACGGAGAAGGTCTGGGTATTTACTGTGCTGCCGCCTCTCCCACCCGTGACATTCTCCTGCAGATGACTTTGCTTTGCTCGGCTTATGAGGATACAAATAATCCTGTCGGAGCTCTCTGTTCTACTCCATTTACCAGCTTTACTCTGAGTATTCCTCCTAGAAATGTGGGCTAGAGAATTACCTCTATGGGGTACAAATCACTTTAAATTCAGGCTTTTTCCAGAGGAACTTTTTTTGAAAGAAGAGAAGGAAGAGTATTTGGAATTAATTTCTAGTGCATCTGGTTGTGGCCTTCCCCTTAGAGACAGATCTGAGCAGATATAAATATCTATCACTACAATGGCCTCATCGCTTCCCAAGCCCTGCCCAGGAAGGAGAGCAGAACAATCCATGTCTAATTACACAACATATTTTCCTGAATAATTAGCCTCATTTTTCATGGTCAACTTTTCTAGTGCAGCCAAGCAGCTCGAAGCTCACCCCGGCGCACATTCACACCGAAATGCAGAGAGGAGACACCACAGCCCCCTGTGCCAGGCTCTGGGTTTGGCTCTGCAGCCACACACCTGAATTTGAGCTGATTTACCCCATCCTCTGGATGAGCACAGCAGAGCTGGAATGGTGAAGGAATGGCACAGGGTGCCCAGAGAAGCTGTGGCTGCCCCTGGATCCCTGGACGTGTCCAAGGCCAGGCTGGATGGGGCTTGGAGCAGTCTGGGACAGTGGAAGGTGTCCCTGCCCATGGCAGGGGTGGCACTGGGGGGGCTTTAAGGTCCCTTCCAACCCAAACCATTCCACAAAATCTAGATTAACTAAAACGCCTACACAAACCAAACAATCTCAAGGTAATACTACAAACACACAACATACTTTTTTGAAATTTAAATAAGAGGAAAACTGAGGTTGTGGAAAAATAAAATAAGAAGTGAGTGGTAGGGACTGACAGCAGCCGTGTTCAGCTGGACACATGCGAGGATACCTTGGGTACTCTGGACATGGACTGTTTTCCTTCCTGAAGGGAAGAGTTGCTCAAATACCTTCACAAGGCTGGAGATAAGGTTTGAACGTCATTCACTGCAGACCCTGGGAGGTGCTGAGTGCACAGAAAGGAGGGAGAACCCCACGTCCCCACCCTGCCGAGGGGACACCTCAGACCAGGGGACCCAGGATGCTCCTGGTGCCAATCATCCTTTATCAAGGTGCTCCCAGGATTCCCACCCACCCTCTCCAGCTCAGCCTTTGCACTGGGCTGGTGTCTCTGTCCCTGGGCACCTCCTGTTCCTTCCTGCAGTGTTTATTCTCACTTAGGCTTGACAAGCTTTGTGCTTGGGCAGAAATGGTTTGGTAATTGGGCTTATAAATGGCAAGGACTCAATGCACTCTTACTCTCATCTCTCACAGCAGCTCAATAACTGCAGGTGACGGACGATCAGATCCACCCAGAGTTTGCAAGTGCAGCTTCTGTCATTAGAATCAGCCACAGAGCATTATTTAATAACTGCCTGGTTCCTGCACCTCAGCCAGGCTCTGCAGGAAGCAGGAGTGCTGATTGCCCTTCCCAGAGAGTGTGGCTGATCACCATCCCTGGATCCAGACTGGCTAGGGAGTCTGGAGCAACACAAACACCCTAGAGCAGGGTGGGAATGGGCAGCACCAACCATGGGGCCTCTGCCATGGGAGGGTTCATCTGCTGGGGCTGAATGGGGCTGTACAAGGCACAGTGCCCACAGTGCTGGCACCCAAAGCTGTTTGTAATTTTTGTAATTTCTTGGGGAACAAGGACGCATCACCCCAGCAAAGAGTCCTGTTGCTTTCAGCAGGAGCAGGGATTCACCAGGCACAGCTCAAACCAGCTGCAGGCATTCCTTTCTGCTTTTAATATTTGATGAAGGCTGGGAACACTGAAGGTCACCCGAAAGCTTCAGCAGTGGATAATTGTAATGCCCACAGACAGCTCCAAGTGCTTGGAGCCCTCTGCCCGACAGATATCGATGTTCCTCAGGTTCTATTGATCCCTCAGCTCGGGCTTTCCTGCTCCAGGCTGACACAGGGACTGTGAACTGTACAGACACGCTGGGGCTTTGGTAGGAAGGGGTTAAAATAAACCCAGAGTATTCCCTCAATATTAGTGGAAATGGAAATGCAATTTTCAGCGAGACAGAGCTATCATGTAATGCTATAAACACCAGAGCTCACCCCTTCCCTGATGTTATCTGACTTGGTATTTACTGGATCCAAAATAAGAAATACCAGATTCTTGGCAGGAGCTCCGAGTGTCAGCTCAACACAAAGGTTTAATGAACTGCTAAAAGGGGGTAGAGTTCATAAACGGAGACCTAAAGGAAACAGTGAAGGCTTGATCCTTATCCCCTCCCAAGGTCAGGGTGCTCTGGCTCTGTCCTCACTTTGAATTCACATCTGCCTTAGCAGCTCCTGATTTACCAGAATTCAGGATGATCCCACCTCTCTGGGTTAGCGCTTTCCAGCTGGGTTCCCAGGGCTGGCTCAGCTTCACCTAACGTGGAGCCACACACAAAATGCAGAGCTGGAACCCCGGTGGCTTTGGGCTTTGTGGGGAACAGCAGCAGCTCGGGGGTGCCCAGTGCCCACGGCCCAAGCGGGTACACTTGGCCGAAGCAGGAACACTGCCAGCCCCAGCAGCAGCCAGAGCATCCCCCCTGTCCAGGCATCCCCCTGGATCAGTCACCACCTCTGCCACTGTCCCCCCATTGCTCCAGGCAGCCTCTCTCGGGTGAAAGCTCTCTCATCCCTCTGACAGCCCCACCAGGCACACTCAGGCTCCATTTCCAACCCTCTCTTTGCTGCCTTTGCACAAATCTTAATGCTTTGCTAAGAGTTCTGAAAGCTTCTTGCTTCAGTATCGATCTTCTCTGAGTGTCATTTCCCTGATTTCCAGGTAGATTCCTGTCTCTGCCAGACAGCTCTTCCTCTGCCAGAGAGCCTCACAAAGCCATGCTCTCCCAGGGACTGATCAGCATCAGCACAAGATATTGAACTTTCACCACTTCCACTCTGTGCTTGCTCCTCTCATTAACGAACACCAAGGGGGATAAAGTAAGCATGGGAAATATTACAGATATACCATTTTTTCTAGGCTGTTTGTATAAAAGTTTCATTTTGTACAAGTCCCAGTGCCTAAAAGGGCTCCAAGAGAGCTGGAGAGGGCCTTTGGACAAGGGCATGGAATGCCAGGACAAGGGGGAATGGCATGAGGCTGTCCACAGGCTGTCCCTGCCCCTGGCAGTGGGCTGGAACTGGATGGCCCTTAAGGTCCCTTCCAAGTACTTTGTGATTTTGTGGCTCCTTTTTCAGACCTCCCAGCAGCACTGATCAGCCCAGCCATGGCTTTCTGTACCTGCTCTCATTTTGAAGCAGACCTCAGCCAAGACCTGGAGTGCAGCCCTGTGGGAATGCTGAGCCCAGCACTTGGGCAGTTTCTTCTACCAAAGGTTTGAAAGCAGAAGGACATTCAGGTTGGACACCCAGAATTTCCTCAGGTGGGGCCTCTTTTCATACACTGCAATGGTTTCCTTTACAGCCTCAGGGGAAATTCTGCCATCCTTGCACAGACAAGGCAATGACACTTTTTATTTTGTGCCAGGCAAGAAGGGCTGGTTTTGCCCCCGTCACCTGTGCTTGGTGACAGCCAGGGAGAGCAGCAGCACTGCCATCCTTCCCACAGCCCAGCCCACAGGGCAGGAGCCCCTCGGAGCTGTCACTTTGCACACACGCCTCTCGCTGCCACAGACAGAGGAGGCTGCAGGGGCTGATGTTCCTGCTCTGCTTTAATCATTTACACTGAATACCTGGTTCTGCTCTCTCTCTGGGGCAGAGACATAGCTCTTGGCCTCTCCCCCCATCCATGGGGAGTGGAGGGTGGGACAGGAGGCACTGCCCCAGCTCAGCCTCAGCTCTGCCTGTGCTCAACTCAAACTGAGGAGCCCATCAGGTTATCCCTGACCCCTCAAACCTCACACCCCTGCTCTGAGAGTGCCAAGCATGCCTCTGCTGGAGGCTCAGAGAGGAAACAAGAGCTGTCATCGTGATTCTTTAGGTAAAGGGGAAAAAAAAGAGAAGCCACAGATGCCAATTTATGTGTGGAAAGGTCAGAATTTAAAAATTCTCACTTCTTACACTGCTACATATCTTAAAATGGAATAAATTTTAAGTGTATAATAAAACTGTATTCTTCATCCCATTTACCATGTAACTGGTGCTCCTTCTATGCCTGTATAAAGACAAGCCTTGGGCGCTTTTATTAATATCTGTGAGCATAATTTAATGGCTGATCCAGCACTGGAGACACACATTTCATATTTAACAGTGAGGCTGATTTGGAAGGAGCCTGGAAGAGCTGTAATGAACAGCTTGGTTGCTCAGTCTGCTCCGAATGCTCAGATCAATACAGCATCATTTACGTATTGCAACTTATTGGCCAAGTCATTTTTTGTCATCTTGGTACTTGTGTGCAGCAACCAGAGAAGTGGCAGACAAAAGCACTTAAAATTAATTATGTTCATATGAGTTTAATTCATGTAAAACATGAAGGCCCACTCTGCAATAGAGATCAAACAGTTCTTTATCTCTCTACAAACACCCTTACACATGCAACATCAAAATAGCACATGCCAGTCCTAAAGACCAGGCCAAAGCTGCAAAGCTGCTTTGTGCACAGGGCTCTGCAAACAGGCAATAAAATAAGGTATCTTTATCAACTCTAGCACTGAACTAAACCTTTAAAAGGAATAAACATCAGAAAGACAACAGTGCATCCAGCAGAAGCTGCCAGATATTCCAGAGGCAATTGAAGGTTATAGCCCAGCACTGTGGAAGATAAAGCTTGGATGGCCTTTATGGATAACACCTTTTATGTGCTCTCTGCCCAGAGCCCGGCTCTTTCCAGTTCATTCCAGCTGTGCTCTGTCTCATGTGTTATTCATGCACCTCAGGATTGAAAAAATGAACACGTTGCCCAAGCTGCCAGAGCACATTATGGTAACATCACATTTGAAGGCTCTTATTTTCCCCCTATATCCAATTATTTTTCCTCCTAGGTTCCAGAATCAAAAACACAGGTGAGGGAAACACCTACTTAAAGTTCAAGGAATGGAGCTGTGTGTGCCAGAAGTGCTGTCAGCCCCCAGATCCCATAAACATAGGTGGTGCTGAATATGGATCATGGCCAGGCTCAGCTGCCCTTCCACACCAGCCTTGCTACACAGCCAGTCCTTTCCTTCACTCTGAACATGGAAGGAATTTTAACACATGTAGGCTGTGGTGTCCTTAGTGCCTGATGTGGTACTGGCTCTGTGCTCTGGTGCACTGTGAAATGTCACAGCTACACAGATTACCTTGTGGCCATCTCATCCAAAGTGCCAAGGTTTGCCCACCCTGGCTTTGCTTTCCTCTGCCCCTTCTCCCAGCTTCTCAGGGCTCCTTTTATCATCTCCTTTCAGAAGTTTATTTAGCTCATTTCAGGAGCATGGAATATCCTAGGATAATGCACAGCTCCATGGAATGCACCAGTGGGACACAAACTATGGGGTAAGGGCAGCTGTTTCAGCAGACCTGATTGCTGCCCGGTGACCCCTCATCAGCCAGGGAATCCTCAAAGAGGTTTCCTCATGTTCCAGTGCAAAATAGCTCCATTCTCCAGAGAGCTGGAAAAAACCTGTCAGCAGCCAGTTTTATCCCAGAGATGACATGTGACCATCAGGATCAGAGTTAATGAAAACAACAAAGCAATATACATTTTTTTGTCATAGTTCGTCTGTTTGGTCTTTAATTATAATACTTCATAAATATTTCCAAGCTTTAAATTATCTTGGGAAGCAATTTGACACTGTTTTGTTCAGCTTCTCTGCACCCCTCAGCTTTAATCAGAGAGTTCCAGGCTGCAGCTCAGAGCTCACCCAGTGATGCCGTGAGGGACCAGCCTGGGAACAAGGAGCTGACTCACAGCCAGGTGACAGAGCAGTGTCTCACAGTGCCCTTGTCATGTCCAGACAGCGAGATGCAGGAGCTGGCGGGCAGTGCAAAGAAGGAAAGGTCCTGTCTCTGAGTAATTCCTCACAAAAAGATTCACTTCCAGCAAGGCCCAGCACAGTCCCGGTGCAGCCCAAGGCTCGTGCACTGCTCCTCACCTGCCAGCACCATCTCTCAGCTGCCTTTTGTCTGCCAAACAACCACAAAAGCCTTGGCAATTAGCACATTATCTTAATTGTAAGACATATCTGAGTTGATGGCTGCCCCGGAGTGTGGCAGGTTCATCTTGGATCCGGCGGTGTCAGCTCCGTCAGACACCACAGAACCTTCCAGCAGCTTCTCAGACAAGCCACCCCTGTGGCCTCCCTGCTACCAAAATCGGTCCACACAACCCCAGTTCAGATGGAAATCTGGATCTGAAGGAGCAGCAAGGATGGGCAGACACGGACAACCCTTTAGGACCCAGAGTAGGTCTGTCCTCCCTGCTGGAAGTCACTAAAGTTTCCATAAGGCCAGAGCGGCTTCCAGCAGCACTTCCCAGTGTCACAGAGTCCCAACACATCCCCCACATCCTGGCAGGGAGCTTCAGCCCAGGATGGGCTGGAGACCCCCATCCCACAGCCCTGCCTCCACACCATCCACCGGGGGCCAGCTCCAGCCTCCAGGACAGCAGCATTCATAAAAACCCCACCTGAGAGCCCAGAGGGATTTAATTAATCCCCTTGGTGCTGCTTCTCTAAGTGGCCCCACAGCCAGAGGTTTTGGGGCTCCATCTCCCGTTTCACAGGCACAGGGAATTTAAAACATGCCCTGGTACCTCCTTCCTCTGGAGATGGAGATGTTTGCACAGACAAACCCTCAGATTCCCTACCAGCAGCAATAAATACGATTTTGCATCCCATTTCCTGAGGGAATAACACATCAGCTCACACTGCCTGAGCCATTTCAAATGTTTCTCCTTGGAAGTGAAATCTAAAAGTCCCCACATATTAGACTCCAGTCAGGTTTCACTCCCCACCTATTCTAATCCTACGCCTCATTATTTGCGTAGATAGACAAATAGATGCAACATGTGAATGTTCTCCCCACTGGTGCTTAATGGTATTTTTTCTTCCTTTTTAAAATAAACAAATACATAAATAAAGCAGAGTCTCAGACTGCCTCTGCTGCAGAGGCTTCTCAGAGCACAGATCCAGCTCCCTATCTGTTTTCTGACCTTAGTCAACACTACCAATAAATCAGCCTTCCCCCCACTCCCAAAAAATAAAAAGCCTGTAAAATTGTTCTTTTCCTTTTCTTGTTCACCTCCGCCTGATGCTCAGCACAGAGATTCCCACCTTCAACTGATTATTTTTCCTCCTTCCACTCAGCTTTGTCCTTTAGCAGATCTCCACTGCTCCAAACAAGAGCAAACTCTGGTTCTTGCCATCTCCGCTGTTTTCCAGACACACAAATCCTCTGCCACCAAAGAATAACTTATATATTCTCCTCTGCCCTGATGAGACACGAGGTGGAGAGTTCCTGCTGGCAGCTATTTACACACAGCAGCTCTCAGAGCGTGAGCACAGGAACGTCAGCGCACGAAGCAGAGCTCACGCCGCAGCCTCACGCTCCCTTCCCAGGGCCGTGCGAGGGAAGCGATGTGCAAGTCCCACTCCTCTTCTCCTGACTGAGGATGGAAGGCTAGAGGCTAAAATAAAACAGAAAAATAGCTGCTTCATGAGCTCTGAGGAGCTGGAGACAGTCTAAATGCTATTCAACACTATTAAGAAAATAAATCTTCAGGAATCAAAGTCCCCAAACAAACAGATTTATTCACATCTCTAGACCCGCTTCTTCCCCTCCTCAAAGTTAAAAAAAACCCCTAAACCTGTCATTAAAAGCTTTTAAAAATCCATTCTGGGATTGGCTATTCTGCATTTCATGCAATATATATGGACTTCGGAAATTTTACAGAACAAAATGATTACCCTAAATTATTGATCAAAGGAAGCAAATGTATAGAGTGGCCTGAAGAACATATTGGCAGCTCCGAGGGAAGAGAGCCCTCCATGGTGACGGCACTGACAGCGTGCATGGATCACGATGAAGGCTCATTGCTTAATTACATGATCTTACTGCACATTAAATATGAAAGCCATCTTTTCATTTTTATGCAAAGTTTGAAATACTGCCTCAGAAGTTAACAAAGGGGCATCAATTTAGGAACAGAAAAAAGATGTAAATATGCTCATCCAAGCCAGCAGCCACAGACCATCACACATGTTCAGGGCCTTCAAAGACATCTCATAAATTAAACCTCCTCACATCTCTTACAGGGCAGGGGAGGGATAAAACAGAAGTAATGGAATAAACCAGCAGAAATGGCAACCAGCTGGGCACACACCATTCCAGGGATGGCAGCTGGCAAAGCCAAACCTGGGCAGAAGTTTTCCAGAGGATGTTCTTCAGACAGTCTTCAGACAAGAGAAAAATCTGCCCCCTCAACTGAGACAGATTCAGCAACACCCTCCCATAAGAGGGAGCCTGAAAGAGCAAAGCATTTCCCCAGCCCTGGGAAAAGCGAGGTTCCTGCTCAGCCAGCAGCAGGCTGTGGCTGATAAAACACAAACAGCTGGGGCAGAGAAGAGACCCCTCAGTGCCTGACACCCAGGCTGGGCATCACTTACCTCTCTGAAAACTTCAACAGCACCAACAGGACTTCCCCACCTTCACTGATGTCCTTCATGGGCCCCACCAAAACCCCCTCTCTGAGGGGCATCTTGGCTTTATCAGCAACAGCTGTTCACTATTCATCAAAACGAATTCAGCTGTGATTGAGGAGCATGTGCAACAGGGCTTTAATTAGATCGGAGCATTCCCGCCAAAATCCTGGTAATTGGTGGCACCAGAGATGCTCCTTTCACTGCTAGAAATGAATTTACCAGAGTGAGTTCGGTAGCATCTGATTTCCAGGGGTATTTAAAAAACATTGTGCTTGGGGACATGGTTTGGTGGCAGTGCTAGGTTTATGGTTGGACTTGATGACCTTAAGGATCTTTTCCAACCTTCGGGATTCTATTCTATTTATTTTCAAAGCAGGTATTGCAAAGGCAGGAATTTTGATCATTTTGTGGTATTTTATTTTTGCTACTTATTGAAATACAGGATTACCTACAAATCATGCCAAACAGGTATGTTGTGCAGCACAGCCCCAGTTCCCAGTCCTGAAGTGAAAGTACAATGCTTCACTCCTATTACCTGCTTTTTTCTTCATCCTAATAATCCATCCAGAGCTGTGTGAGGTGTCAGCAGGAGGTGTCAGAGCACACCAGGAACAGCAGAGCTGGAAGAAAACTGCCTTTCTGATGGAAAAAATGCCCCATCTTCCCACTCTCCCACAGATACAGATAATAACCTTCATCCAACCTGGAAACTAAAACCACAGTGTGTGATTTATAGTGGTCAGAGAGTAGAACCAGTAGTGAAATGGCCACCAGCTTGGGAGCTACCCTGGCTAAGGCTGCGTTTAGAGGACGAGAAGATGAACAAGTCAATTACAGAATGTCCTGCTCCTCATCTCCCCAAGTAATTGAAGATTCAGTATCATTTTTACTGAGTTATTTTTAATTGGTCTCATTTGCTGCAGTAAATTAGGTGTAGCACTGTCCCCGGTGTGATGTATGCTTCTGTGCAAATTGGGACCAAAACGTGCAAAACACTCCAGCCACTGCCACGGCAAAACAGCCCCAGTCAGATAAATGCAATTAATTTCCAAGCCTGGCCTTGAAATATTATGATACTAATCTATTTCTTTGACTGTTAGTGATGGTCTCCATCAAGGTCAGGAGAAATTGCTCAATTAATAAACGCCTGCTTGCTCCCACAACAACAAAGCTCTCCCTGGAGCACGGTGAGCCCTTTGACACGGGCAGGGAGCAGGGGGAGGTGTGTTTCTGCAGGATTGACAACAACCAGGTTCTTGCGGGGCCACAGTTTGGGGTTTGGGGCTGCCCCACGCCCCCCTGCAGATGTTTTGGGGGGTTCAGGACCCAGGGTCAGGTTTGCAGCCCCTCCAGCTCCTGCCCAGTGCCCACCTTGGCAGGGAAGTGTGAGGAGGAGGAGGGTGGTTCAAGACAGGAAGAAGGGGCAATCCCGGCCTAGAGCAATTCAGGGGTTTGTTTTTTCTGTCAGAGCCAGCTACAGGCTCCTCCCAGCAGCAAATCCCCCTGCAAGAAGAGCCCACAATTATTTTTATTCCGTGAATCCTCCAGGGGGTTGGATTAGAAAGGACCTCAAAGACCATTGCAGCCCCAGCCAGATCCTCGGCAAAGCCCCAAGAAATCCATGGGAAGTCTTGTATCCCCTTTTCATTCCCTGCCCCACTGATTGTACCACTTTCTTTCCCTCACAGTTTCAGCTCAGGCCAAACAGCCCTTCCATGTGAGCGTGACACACGGGTGGGTTTTCTCGTGCACCTGAGCGACTGCACAGCCAGGAAAGGCTGGCAAAATTAGGTTATTGAAGTGCAGTTACTGTAGCTGCTTTTATCCCTGGAATTGCTTCCCTCCAGGACTGGCCCAATTTGCAGCCCTTTCATTAGAGGTTCACCTGCCCTGCAGAGATGTGGAGTGTCCTTTCAGGAGCCCAGTGGTGTCTGGAGAACGGGATAATCTGCAGAGGGCAGGTGATTGTCAAACAGCCGTGACACATATTCAGATAATTCAGGAAAATAAATCCAAATCAAATGGGATTTCAGCTTCAGTCCAAGGCACAATGAGGGCCGAGTGAGGTAGCCTTTTCTCAGGCAGAATTTTGCTTTTCTGCTGAAATAAACCATCAATTACCACATGAAAAGCAGAGAATACAGGGGCGGGAGGGTGGCCAGGGCCTCCCAGAGTGCCCTGGTGGGGTCCCAGCAATGCCCCCTTTTTCTACCTTGGAGCAGTGTGCCTGCCTGGGAGGAACCCCAGGAAGGGGATCCCAGCAAGCAGATTTGGATAACAAGGCTCTTCCAGTCCATGGGAAATGGGCCCTTCCAGAGCCCTGGTCCAAACACAGACCCTACCACCTCTCCTCGCTGGAGCTGCTCTCCCCACCCCTGCCACTGCTGTTTGCTCACCAAAACTCATCTCGTTAATTTATTACACCCTGACAGCACCAATTTAGTTCTTTAGAGAACAGCAATGAAGGTATTGGATAAGCAAGTTTCAATTCCTATTTTTCCTTTGGGAAGAGAAAAGGCAACTTCAGTGGGATCATGAATCTGTTCACAAGCACTTTCCCAGCAGAGCCAGTGCAGCCCCAGCTGGTGCTGGAGCATCCCCTGCCCCAGGGCAGTCACACCACTGCCCACCACGGGCCAGGCTTCACATCCCAAAACTGTTCAGGAACCCAGGGCAGCAGCCAAAGCTCCCTCTCCAGGAACCATCATGAAACGTGTCAGGTACAGCGGGTTTTAATCCTCCCCAACACACTTCCCCTAAATCTGAATTATTACAGCTGGGTGTGCCTGTTCCTGCAGGGCCCTTGGGGCTCTCCCACCCAGCATCTCTTGAGGCCTCTGTGCTGTTTTCCCCAGATTAATTAAGGACTGGATTCAAGATTTTTGTCAATGTCTTGGCAAAGGTTTATGGAGGTCCTTAGGGTTAATTTATAATCCCCTCAAGAATAAGTAAATATTTAAACTTCCCCCAGTGGTGTAATTGAATGTTTTAATTCATGCTGGTAGATGGAGTCAGGCAAATGCTTCTATTGCTGGAGTTATTTATTAAATAAATGAAAATAAGAAATCACTCCTGTCACTTTGCCAGAGTGTGTAGGAAACTGCTGCTCCCGACAGCCCTGGCCCCACATCACACCTGCTCAGCAAAGGGCTGGGTGAGTGTGGGTTATTTTATTTCCATTTTAGCTGAATGTCCAGATGACAACCAACAGTGAGGGAAGGAAGGAAGATGGATGGATGGATGGATGGATGGAGGAATGGATAATGGGTGGATGGATGGATGGAGGAATGGATAATGGGTGGATGGATGGATGGATGGATGGATGAAGGAATGGATGATGGGTGGATGGATGGATGGGTGGAGGGATGGATGGATGGAGGAATGGATGATGGGTGGATGGATGGACGGATGGATGGATGAAGGAATGGATGATGGGTGGATGGATGGATGGATGGATGGATGGATGAAGGAATGGATGATGGGTGGATGGATGGACGGATGGATAGATGGATGAAGGAATGGATGATGGGTGGGTGGATGGATGGATGCTCACCCTGCCCATGCTGCAGCTGCACAGCCATGACAGCACAGAATCAAAGCAACAGCATCCATGGGATGTGTGATAATAAAAATCACAGACACAAAACCTGCTGGGAATTTGGAGTCTTGTACATCCAGGAGAAAGGATGGGTGTTGTTTAATTATTCATTTTTGTATTCTAGGCACCGCAGACCACTGTAAATCACAGCTCCCTCCACAGCAGTGATTGCACTCGGATAAATACTGCTCGCGCTTTCTTGCGCTTCTGTCTCTGGAACCAGTGTTGCAGAGTTTTGGTGCTGCAGGCAACAGACAGAGATGAATTGAAAATTAAGGCACCTAAATAATTAACCCCACTCCAATTGTCTTGGAGGCAATTTAATAAAGTGCTCTTGGGGCCGTGGCTGATAATGAATACTATCCATTGTCACCATGTCCACACAGGCTGCAGCAGCAGGGCCATGTTGCCATTCCACAGCAGTGCTGAGCTCTTGGTGTTCTTGACACAGGGAATGCTGTCCTGAAACCCGGGGCAAGGAATCCCCGTGCACCTGGGACATGAGAGCAACAAACCTGGGCGGGTTCCTTCTCCCGAGGCAGAGTCACAGGTTGTTAAACCCCTGTAACTCATTGCTCTAAAATCCCACTTTGCTGGTCTCCTTTGGAATTATTCAGCAACGATGCGCTTTCCCCCATGTTTCCCATCTCCACTCCTCAGCAGGTCCCTGGAAGATGGCTGGGGCTGGCTGGCACCCGGGGCAGGGGTGGGGTGCCACAGTGGGGTGTGTGCAGGGGCTCCCGGTGCAGCCCCGGCTGTGCTGGCACAGCTCCTGCCAGGGTACTGACCAGATGAGCCCGGGAGCTTGGCAATTCCTCATCCTGGCTCTGGAGCATCCACTCTGCCAGCCCCGGAGGAGGCATTTTCCAGGAAGCTCCACTGTCCTGCAGATCCTCATGTGCTCTGGATTAATTATGCATGGATTTTTGATTGCAAATATGGTATGGAGAGAAGTGCACAAGCTGGGTGAATCAATTTGTCCTAAATAACATCCATCCACAATTCCTGGATTAGTTTTTTTGCCTGCAAATTATGGGAATGGAGAGAGAAAAATTTCCTTTTTGTGTTTGTTTTGGGAATTATTTTTCATCCTGACAGCCGCTGCAGTGTGGGCTGGGTTGGAGACAGAGTTCACACAGAGTTAGGAAAGCTAAGAAAGCGGAAAGCTGGGAACACTGAGGGTGCCACCGCAGGGCTGGAGCCTGGGAACTCAGCTACAGCAGCTGTTTCCCTACACATCCAACCCCTGGATGTGTCTGATGAGAGCAGCCAGGCCCTGACCACAGCCCGGGCTCTCCCTTGCCAGTGCTGGAATGCCCCATGTCCTCCCTGGCTGGCACACTCCCCCATTCTGACAGGGACAGGGGTTCCCCAGGGAGCCTGTGGAATCCTCCCACTCCTTGACACTGCAGGCGATATTACTGCTCGTGACGTGAAGTTGAGAATGGTGAGAACTGGCAGAAAATCTTTCCATGGCAGATTAATAAATGCTGTGGGTTTATACGGTGGCAGCTGCGCCTGCACAGGATCAATGAATGCCGTGGGTTTGTGCCGGGAGGATGGGCAGGAGCAGCTCCCTCCACAGCCCCTTCCAGAGCCGTCCCTGCGGGTCCGAGCACTTTCAGCTTCAGAAACAACAAACAGGGCCAGTTGTGAGCCAGGAAACTCCTCAATGTCTTCTCCCCAGGGAATGTGCTCCAGCCCAGCCCCTGCCCTGCCCCAGGGCTCCTCACGCTGCCCTGGCATGGCTGAAGCCACCTGATGTCCCTCCACGTGTTTCCAACACAGAGATGGCACCTCTCAGAGCAGGGCCTGGCCCTGTCATCTCCTTCAGCCACCACCTGAGGTGTCTCTGCCAAGTGCCAGGCACAAATGCCATCAGTGAGCCCGATACCGGGGGCCCGACAACCCTGAAGGCACAGCAGGGTCTGTCCCTGCTGGGGACCGTGGGGACAGCCAGAGCCCTGCATGTCAGCAGCACCGCTCGTGGAGCCACGAGGGAGTTACCGAAATTCCTTGGTCACTATTCCTTTAAATAGTGACCAAGGGGATTCCTTGGTCACTACTTAAATGCCAAACCGAGGAATTCCTTGGTCACGGAATGAGAGCAGAACAGGAGCGGAGCAGCCAGGCTGGCTCTGGCACAGGGCTGACCTGCTGCCAGGGAAAGCGGCACACTGGAGCTCCTGGGGAGCGCTCGTCCCAAGGCAGTGCTTTGTATGATGTGGCTGCAGGAGTTTCCGTCTCTTCCGAGGAATCCTGGTGCCCAACTGGGGCCTCAGACAGCTGAGAACTTTCTTGCGTCTAAATGTGGACAGTTATTTAATTGAGACATTAGATAGGTGCTGGGAGTGCAGGGAGGAAGTGCAGGGGAGGGGAAGGAGGAATAAATCACTGAGCAGAGTTAACCATCTGAGCCCGTTATGAACAGCTCAGACAGGAGAGACTAAGCCTGCTGTTCCCCTGTACTTAAGGAAAACCTGTTCCTTTTCCTCTGAGCAGCATTCTCCAGGAGAACATGGGATCAGGCAGGCACTTGCTGGCTGTGGCCACCAGCCAGAGCTGCACGGATGGTGTCAGGATTTTGGGTTGAAAATGTGACATATTTTCCATTCCCATTTAGTGCATGCCACACACAGGGCATCCCTTGAAGTTATTTCTGTTAAGCTCTTGAATCCCAGGCTGCTGCATGTGAATTGATACTTCCTGGGTGGGAAATGCTTCTTGTTTAGTTAGGCTGGAGGAACCAAACCCAGCTGGTGTCTGAACTGATAACCCCGCTCCGGGGAAGGGCTCCCAAACATCCCCTGACCCCTGGCAGACCCTTACTGCAAGTGACAGACACAGGGAATTTTCCAGGGAACATGGATTGCTGTAGACATGTATAAAGGGTCCAGGAGACTTTACCAGGCCCCAAAGAGGAAGCACCTCAGAATGTCCCCATTGCCATGTGACCCCCTGCAAGGGGCTGGTTCCTGGGATGGAGTCCCGGGAATGGGAGAGGCTGTCTGAGGGAGCCGAGGTTGCTCAGGTACAGACAAAAAGCACATGGCTCACTTGGAGCAGGGAGGGAATCCAGCCCTGTGCTCCTCGCAGGGAGCAGCGCGGGTGACTCACTGTCTCATCTCACAGTGACAGCTAAAGCTTCCTCTGCCACATAATGCATTTCCATTACAGCATTAAGGATCTTTCTGACCCAAATACATGTCCTGAGAACAAAAATAACTGTAAGGAATATAGTATTTAATCTGCCTAGATTCAGCCCTCAGAAAGATGAAATCTATTACAAATGTTATCCCTCGCCTTGCCTATTAATCCTGAAGGGACTGGTGATTAAATACTATTTCTACCTCTCCAGCGCCTGGTGTGCCTGTGACTCCCAGAGTTCCAGAGGCTCCTGTTGTACATCTGGGGACAGTGATGGGCACTGCTGGGTTATTACAATGAGCTTTGCTGCCAGATGGGCTGCAAAGCTGAGATTGCATTCAGCACATCCCTGGCCCTCTGCCTGAATTAACCATTTCAACAACATTCCCTGGCTTGCAGAAAGGTTACAGGGAAAGCACAACCCAAGGCAAAAAAAAGGTATGAAGTGCAGAACTGAGAGAGGATGAGGAGACACAAGTGAAGCGAGATGCAGCTGTGGTAGGAGAAAAACTGTGACAGATCTGAGCAAAGCCAGCAAACTTCACAAAATCACAGAGAGGTTTGGGGTGGAAGGGACCTCAAAGCTCCTCTCACTCAGTGCAGGGCACTGCTGAGCCCCACACAGGCAGGGAGTGCACTCCTCCCCTAGCTTACACGATTTGGTGATAGCCGGTTCCAGGGGCGGGGGTTAAGTCTATCAAATTAATTTTAATTACAATTCAAAGAAAGAAAATCCACTTGAACATTTCTAATCAACAGGCATCTAATGAGGCCTGTTAGTTCCTGTAGTCTGAACACAGTAGGGAATTTTCCAAGATAATTTACTTCATTAATATTCAGCTAGAAGTGGATCACCCAATACTTTCCATGGTGGCATTGAGATAAAATATGTCAAAAGAAAAATTTTCTATTTGACATGGACTTTAAGTTTCATAAGTTTTGTTCTATCTTAGGAAAAAACACTTCAGAGTGAAATAAAACATTACAGCCCAGATCAACCAAAATGGTTACTGGGACTCTCTTAACCAGGAGAGTGTCCATGCAGGAATATAGCAGAGCCAACCAGGAAAATCAGAGGAATCCGCTTTTCAGGACTTCTGAAGGCTGTTGCTGTGTATAATTCTTGATACAAGAAATGTCAACAGCCCTTGACAAGCTGTCAGCCTTTTTACAGAATGACAGCTTTATTGTAACAGGTCTCACAGCTTCCAGCTGAGACTGGGTTGGTTCGCTTGGTTAAAATGGAAATTAAAAAAACCACCAAACAATGGCAGATGAAAGAGCCCCAGAGTGACCAAGGTCCAAGGTTTGTCTGGTGTCCTGAATAATAAAAGGACAAGTAGGAGAGCAGGGAAGGAGGATGAGACCCAGCTATCTAAGCCCAATGGAACTCCAGAGTTCTGTGCTGCTGTGCCAGCCCTGCCTCCTCCTCTCAGCAAGAGCCACCCCAGCCACTGCGGGGACATTTGTCCTGTTACTGACCAGTGTCCACAGTGTCCCACTGGGAGCTCGACTCACTGCCCCTTCCAAACAAAGCACCACAGATGCCAGGATGGAAATGCCAGAGGGATGTGTCACTGATTCCTGGGAAACAAGCAGGGTTTTCTTCATGGGAACATTTGGGTTTGCTTATCTGCAGAACATGTGGAGGTTACCGAGAAGTCCAACCTGATAGAAATAGTTTGTTCTTCCTGTAAGCATCAGTCCTGTTTCTCCGTCTTTCTCCACTGCACTGTAAAGGTTATCCTCATCAAAGGTGTTATTCCAAATAGACCATTGGAATACACTCCAAATATACTCCATCAGAGTACATTCCAAACACACCGTCAGAAGTGAGAGGGAAGAGATGAAATCAGGAACATTTGAAGGAGCATTTTTGGAAGAGCTCAGTGTAGGTGGGGAGGGGAGGCTGCAAAAGGCATCGGCATCTTCTTGGGCCCTTTTCTGTCCTGTGTGCTGCAACCAAAGTTTATTTATCTGCAGGGTGAAATAATTCAGGGTGGTTTGGTCACCACAGGTACATATGAAGTGTACATACAGAAAGCAGATATATGCAGAGCGTCTATACATCAAACATAGATACATGAGCTCTCTCTCCTGTTTACAGACCTCATCTTAATTTTCCAAGACTGCTCTGCTGAAATGCTGTAAAATTCAATTTTGAGCTCGTAAGATGCTTGTTAGTGCCTGTCTCTATGTGACTCGAGGGGATCAAAGTTTGATTTTTTAACAGTGTTTTTTTCCAATTAGGAAACTGAATGTACTCATAAACACCAACTTCCTTAAGCAGACTCCAAATGGAGACCAGATCCTATTGTTCTCCATCCTAAAGCACTGACAAGCCTCGATCTCAAAAGGGTGTTTGCACATAAGGGAGATCAGATATTGGCCAACATGTAATTGCTTTTATTTTACTGCTGATGTCTGTGTAAATGTTCCTGTGCTATGGCCACACAGAACAGAACCTGCAGCTCCATCCACTTATTTCTGCTGGACTTCTTCTGCTCCTGTTCCCGTCCCACCAACCCTCCCTCAGCTCATGGATCAGACTGTGACTGACTGCATTTGGCTTCTCTAGAAACTGTCCAGCACTTGTGCCCCAGCTTTTTTTGACTGTGACAGTAAAAAAGACTCCAAGTCCCCCACAATGAAATCTTTGGGTAGATGTTTTCCCACCTTAGAGCAGGCAGGGCTCTGACAACACCACCACTACACATAATGATATGTGATACACATATCATTGCTTCCACTACTGAAAATACAAGGGGAAGTAGGATTCAAGTTTCTTATTGTTAATGGATTAATTAAATTACATTTTCATGATTCAAAGACACTTAGGTTAATTTAAGAACATATATTTTACCCAAAACTCACTTAACTGCTGTGTAATTTTTTGCTATTTCCTTTTCCATTATTGCTGATTAACAAGCTCCTTGGGAATAAATAGAAGTGCTCTCTCTGCTGTAATTAGCCTGTCTGTCCCTCTGATTAGCTGATTCCTATTTTGTGGCAGGGAATTTGGAGATCCTAAATACTCTGGTCTGACATCATCATTCCAGCCACAGAGCAAAATGGAAGTTTTCTGGGAAAGAAAGGCCTATCTATTTTAATAGATATTTGGAAAGTCACCAAGGTCCAGCCTAAGCATCACTGAAATAAATGGATTTCACTGCACTGAGCTAGGGAAGGAAAACCCAGAAGGAAGACTGGAGCCAGGGTAAATTCCTCAGCCAAATCACCAGCAGAGCTGGGATACAGTCAGGCCAAAGCCCTGCGCTGTGGCTTCCACTGCTCCTGCCCCATGGAGCAGAGCGTGTCTGGGACACCACCTCTGTCCCCCACCTCTCAGGGTGCTCAGCACACTGGGGAAACCCCCAGGGCATGTGTGTGACCCCCAGGGCTGCTGGGGGACAGAAATGCACCAGCTGGAAAGTGCTGACCCGGCCCAGATGTCAGGGGAGCACGTGGCCATCAGACCCCAGAGTCAGAGTTGTTTATCCCAAGATGCTTCTGTCCCAAACAGAATGGATTTTGTCAGGACATCAAAAAAGGATAAAGTTTTTTCTGGGTTTCAGTTGCTTGCGCATTTGTAGAGCTGGGGAGACACAGGGCTTTTAAAAAAGTATTAGAATTTTTGAAAGGATTATTTTTCCAAGCTGTCATAAAAGTGTTATTTACCAATTTTTAGAGAGTTATAAACAGTATCATCCTACATTTTGAAAGGTTGGAGTTATTTAAATGTATTAATATAAAGTCAGAAAGCTCTTCATGGAGGTCAGATCATTTATTCTGTCCTGAAAGATTAAATAACACATTGAGACTAAATTGAGATTAAATAACACATTGAGAAAGGTAGAATATCCTTAGGAAGAGACCAAAACCCCAGAAATTTTGGGAAAGACACACGCTAGTTTAATTTACCCTAACCCTTAGTGAATTCACTGCTTATTAATGAGGTTGATGGGTTTTCAGAGTTCTTTCCATCCAGGGTGCCCAGAGACGCTGTGGCTGCCCCTGGATCCCTGGCAGTGTCTCAGGCCAAGCTGGATGGGGCTTGGAGCAGCCTGGGACAAGGGAAGGTGTCCCTGCCCATGGCAGGGGTGGCACTGGATGGACTTTAAGGTCCCTGCCAACCCAACCCATCCTGTGATTCCATGATCCTGTGAAATTATTTCTGTGGACAGGAGAGGGCTGTGCCTGCAGTGCCATGAGAGCTCCCAGCCCTGCTCCTCTGCAAAGGCGACGTGTCCTCGGCACAGTGAATGACTGTCACACTAAACACACCCTCTGGCCTCTCACCAGCCCCCACTGCTCACAGCCATTCGTTTGGACAAACTGGAGAGAGTTCAGAGACAAGCAACAAAATTAAGAAGTGCCTGGGGGTGTTGCCTCGAGAAGGGAGGTCAGCAGGAGCAGATTTGGTACCTTGGAGGTGAGCAGTGGTTTTAAAGAGGTCACTGAGAGGGAGGGGGCATATGAGAGAGAGTAAGGGAAAGTCAAATAGCACTGTGAGACAAGAATTATTCAGATGTCAGGAGGAAAAATTTGGGGTCACGGTGTTTTCATGCCAAATAAGATTTTTCCTGAGACAGAATGACCCCATCCAGTCCCTTTTGTCACCTAGGCATACGCAAAATGATTTCCTGAGCAGGGTAAATTGATTCTTGAAAGTAAACTTGAATTGGCAATAGGTAGGAGCCTGAGTGACCTCTGCATTTTCCATTTCCCATTTCCATGACAGAAAAGTGCAGATACTCGCAGAGATGTCACAGCAGCCAGGCTGGAGAGTCCGGGGGATTTTCAGCACGAGGGTTTGCACGGGGCCACGCCGGAGCTGGGGAGGTGCAGAAGGATGAGCATGAGCAGATGGAAGGGGAGGAAAAGAAGGAAAATGTCAATTAAGTCTGCAAGTGAGAGGGAGGTTCTCCTGGTCAAGGAATTTATCTCCCTGTCTGTCTGGGCAAAATACCCACGGGCTGGGAAAGTTTCGCTGGGTGTGAGCAGGGCCAAGGGAGCCAAAGCAGGAGTCCCATCCCTGGCTGCTCTGGCTCCAGTGGAACATCCGGTGGCACACAGGTTTCTTTGGAAGGATCCCATCTGCAGTGACCCCCAGCTGGGCGTCATTCACACCAACAGTGCAGCCATGTCCACGCCATCGCTGTCCCTCCACATCCCGCTGCCACCTGCCCCAGCCCCTCCTGAAAGCCAACACCACCTGAGGGACAACAGATTCTGGCATCAGAAAGCGTCAGAAACAAGGTTTAAAATCCTCCCTCTGCCCTTTGCTGTGGGAAGGACACAGAACAGCTTTTCTCCAGCCAGGAGGGGCTGGATTAGAGACCTGATCAGGCAGCAAACAAATGCAGATGTGCAGGACTAAATAAAACCTTGCCTGTGATCTCCATGTCAACAAATTAGACAACTGTGTTGGCAACTTGGCAGACTCCTCTTGTTTGCATTGGTAAATCAAGTTCACAGTCTTTGCAGTTGCACTAGAATTTCTAATTTTTTTTTATTTTTAATTTTTAAAATTTTTAATTTGTTTTTTTTGTTGGCATCATTCCAGAAAGCTGATTATATGGGGATCTGCCTTTGTGTCAAAAACTTGGTTAGTTCTGACTCTCAGAGAATAAACAGCAACTGCCAGCCCTGGCATGGTTAAATGTATCTGCCAGCCAGCATCTGCTGCACCCTCACAGGAACAGAGAGGGGCCCATTCCACGCTCTCCATCTCCCGTGGTAACTGCTGGGCTGTGGGGGGTCCTGGGAGGGGAACAGCCCTGGGGTTGATGTGGGAAGGGGAACAGCCCCTGGGGTTGATGTGGGAAGGGGAACAGCCTCTGGGGTTAATGTGGGAAGGGGAACCCCAGGAAGGGCTCCCAACATGGAGCACCTGCCCAGTGGGGTCAAGCAGAGCTGTCTGAAACTTCCCATTTGCTCCTGTCAGCACAATCCTGTGTATTTGAATTCAAGAAAAAAAACCTGTGTGGTTTGTGGTAACTCTCATCTGTTCCAAGGGGTGCAGGGAAGGGGCCTCTGAAATCAGTGTTTCCTGTCCCACCTGTCTGTGTGCTGGGATGAGGGTGCAGCTCTGCCCTCTGTGCCATGGCTGGGAGCAGACGATCCTTTGGACAAGGGCAGCCAAACCACGCTTCAACTGCTGACAGTCTCGAGAGTACTGAGTGTGATGGATTTTATCATATGATTGATCATGGTGGTTTAAAGAGCAATGCCCACCTTGAGGCACAGCCGAGGGCAGGGCTTTGTTGCCCAGTCATTCCCAATTACCCTGCTGCAACCTTGCAGGGGTCTTTGGGCACTCACCAGGAGCCTGAGCTGACCAGTAAATAGAGCCCTGTGACAGAAACCTGTTCCTGGCCGCGGGTGACCGATGGAGAGCTGCCAGCTGTTTGTTCCAGCGGCTCTGACAGCAGCTCCCGGCCGCGCTCCGGGCCCCGCATCTCCCGGGCAGGCAGCAGCAGGCTCACGGGCAGATCAGTCCCTGATAACGTACAGCCACACCTCTTGGATGAGGTCAAGCCGTACGGGGCACAGGAGTTATGTTCTCCCAGACCTCAGGGCTGCTGCTGCCGGCGGGGCCACCCTGCCTGTCCCCCCAGAATGCCTTCCCTCAGCCTCCTACAGCAGCAATTCCATCAGCACGGCCTCCGCACAACCACCTCCGCATGAATCGCTCAGGCAGGCAACAGCGGCTTCCCACAAACACTTATCCCCCCACAAGACTCTCCTCATAAAACTTTATGGTACCTTTTTCCTTATGATAATCCAGTATAAACATGATTTAATGGGACTAGGAGGAAAACAAGCACAACAACAAGGCCAGCAGGCAATAATTGTAGTCTCCCATCTCATCGCTTTTTCTTTCTCTTCGCTCATTCTCTCTGCTCTGGTTTCAGTGTGCGTTATTTTGGTCATGCTGTCACTGGATTATTACGTGCTCTCTATTACAGGGCTAGAAAGCCTGAAGGTCTTTTGTGGTTATACTTTAAAGGTGGCTTTGTGGCTTTTTTTTTGCTTGTGAATTTGATTCAGCTTTGCTCTGGGTTACTGTAATGCCTGCTAAACCCCTACACACAATTTAGAAAAAGAAACTGTGTCCAAAGGAAATGTTGGAGACAAGCACACAAACAATTCCCTTGAGATGTGCCCATTTTACCCCTAAGCTGAATCTGACTCAGTTTGCAGTGCAGAATTCCCTGTGTGCAGCCCCACAGGTTATTTATCAGGGACAGTACGCTGGTGTTTCCCCACCCCCAAAGCCATCTCACATCACCGCAGGCTCAGCCTCCTTCAGGCACCCCCAGCCTGGGGAGTCTCACCCTGCTCTCCCTCTCTCCCTCAGCCTCCCCACCCTCCCCAGGGTACCAGCTCCCTCGGAGCAGTGCAGGTGGGAGAGCCATGCCAGATCACAACAAAAAGCAATATTCACTCCTTTAATTAAATTTACCACCATTATTACTCATTGGGATGAGGCAAGCTGGGCCCAGCTACAACTACAGAGATGTAAAATCAGCAGCTGCACAAATATGGAACAAAATAAGCAAATAATTCATAACCTTGCTAAACAAAGACTTCACAGGGCTTGTTTGCTTTCACAAATGCAAACACAGAGAAATACATTTAAGCAAAGAGATTCTGCCAAGATTTTTTTGTGGAAAACTTGTCCTGGCTGATGCACAGGCTACTCCAGATGGAAAAACGGGATTTGGGTGGATGTGAGAGTCCAGCAGAAAGCTGAGGATAACCAATGGATGGTTCTGTCCCCTTGTGAGCTAAGATGTAATTGGGAGGGTAAAGTGATATATCTGAGAGAAGAGAGGCTCTGTTTTGAACAATCTTTTTTCAAGGGAGGCCTCCCCTGGTGGCCACAGCGGTGAATTCCCACCCTCAGCGCAGGTCTCGCAGGCTGTGAGGGATGCTCTCCTCCCAGTAATTCCTGGTAAATATACAAACATGTGGAAATTGCTCCATTCCCCCCCACCCCTTACTGCAAAAGGAATAATCTGCATTCTAAATGAGATTAAAGCATCACTACAAATCCCACTAATTCCCTCACAGGAGCCACAGGAGGGGCCAGTCAGTTCCTGGGGCCACTCAGTCACAGGCCTGGCACCACCTTTTCCTCTCCAAACAGTGAAAGCTTGGTCCTGGCTGGGCGTGAGGAGGATGTTCAGCCTCTCTGATGTGCTTCTGTGCCACCTGCTCATGGAAGGGAATGGCAGGAGAAGCCTGGCTATGTGGCTGTGCCAGGAAAATAGCCAGGCAAATAGAAATGGACAGGAATACAGAAAGCATTTGGGATTTTTATGTGAAAAAGCTTTACCCAGGTAAACCCTTTGTTGCCTAAAAGGGAAGGAAGAGAAGGACAGGACTGGACAGAGGGATCCTTCATCCCTCCTCTTCTCCCAAGCATGACACCACTTGGAAATGCTGGAGCCAATCTGCTACAGGATTTGGGATGTGCCACTGCCTTTCCCAGGTTCTGAGAGCGGGAGCAGATCCATGGCACAGGGAGGCACGGAGGGGATGGTGCTCTTTGCCTGCCCACAAAGGCACTGGGATGTTAAGTCTAAACAAACAGATCCCCAGCCAGAATTAGCTGTGTAAATTCAGATTATCAGCTCATGCTGCCAGCAACAGATCCTGGCTGGAAACTAGGCTCCAAGATCCACCGGCCCTGCTCCCTCGGGAACTGAGCTGATACAGCACAGAGCACAATCCCATCCCTTGATAGCAGGGCAGGGATGTGACAGGGATATGATCTGCAGGATCACAAGGGCTCTCCCACCCAGTTTAACAGATCCAAAGCCATGTGCATTTAGATGATTGCCCTTCAGAGCCCTGGGAACACACTGGCACCAGCAAGCAGAGCAGCACCTGGGCCCCAGCCACGCTCCCCCCCCAGACTGTGCTTTAAGAGAGAACACTAAATGTGGTTCTGAAGTGTCACTGCCAGTCTGTGCCCCGTGTGCAGTGAATCACTGAGAAACCCTCGCACTGCCTCATGTCCCCTCGCACCAGAAGCATGGAGAGACGCGGTGCAGCCGGAACAGCCTGGGATCAGACACAGGGCCAAGGGTTCTGCAGCTGAAAACATCACAGAGGGATTTCAGGGCCGCTTTCAGCAGAGTTGACACACAAATTCCTTCCTCTGACTCACTCCTCACTCGGGAGAGGCCCTAAGGAGTCCACAGAAGTTAGAAAGGATGAAGTGCCTCAGAGGGTGGGTAGTGCAGGCAGTGCTTTTTAGTGACCCTCCCTGGTGTTTGGGTACACAGATCCCAGTCCAGTGACCAGCACATCCCCAGCACTGTGACCTGCACATCCCCAGCCCTGTGACCTGCATGTTCCCAGCACTGTGACCTGCACATCCCCAGCCCTGTGACCTGCATGTTCCCAGCACTGTGACCTGCACATCCCCAGCCCTGTGACCTGCATGTTCCCAGCACTGTGACCTGCACATCCCCAGCACTGTGACCTGCATGTTCCCAGCACTGTGACCTGCACATCCCCAGCACTGTGACCTGCATGTTCCCAGCCCTGTGACCAGCACGTCCCCAGCCCTGTGACCACCCCGTCTCCAGCCCTGTGACCACCACATCCCCAGCCCTGTGACCTGCATGTTCGCAGCCCTGTGACCACCCTGTTCCCAGCCCTGTGACCACCACATCCTCAGCCCTGTGACCTGTACATCCCCAGCCCTGTGACCTGTATGTCCCCAGCCCTGTGACCACCCCATCCCCAGCCCTGTGACCACTACGTACCCATCCCTAGGTCTCTCCTGCCATCAGCACCACCACGTCCCAGGGACCCCTCCTCAGGACCAGCACCTTCAGCTCAGACCCTCCTGAGGTTACCCTTGTTTATCAGAAATGAAATACATAAATACATACATATATATGTGTATATATATATACACACATACATATATCGTGTCATATCTAGAGATTTATGTACATACACATACATCCCTCCATGTGTGTGCACACCTGTATACATATATATGCATATATATGTGAGCTTATACATATAAATATCTATAAATATATATCTATTAAAAATATATATATATATTTATGTGGGCTGGGTGCTGAAGGCAGAGGTGCCTCCCTGAAGGCACTGGCACAGGCTGAGAAAAGCTTTCAAGCCAATACCTGATGAGGGAATTGAGAAGCTGGGAGTCAGTACATCACCCTGGAGATCCCCCAGCTCCAGGGGTTGGATGATTTCTTCAGTTACAGCTGTTGTTTCTGCTTGGGGAGAACTGGTTACAGTGCAAAACCAGATTCCCTGCTCACCTGTTTAGCACTTATTTAAAGCAAACAAGAAGTAGGAGAATCCAATAATCTTCTTTCCATATGGATTAGCAAGTCAGGAGGTTCCAGTAGAATTCACCCAAATTTTTGTGATCAGGTAATTTTCAGTTTTGATTACTGTAACCATCAAACAAGCCAACAGCCTGACACGAATTTAATCCATAGTGAGGAATAAAAGGGCATTTTTCATGTATGCAGGCAGGGGATGAAAAGATGCATCTTTTCCATCAAAGCAATGCAAAATCTGATATTTTTCACCCTAAATTTGGTCCAATGTCTGTACAGTAAACCAAACCAAGCTGATCATATTATGTGCCAGGTGTTGCTTTGGAGCAGCAGTGACATGATTAATTAAATAGTTACTGGGCCAGAAAAAGGACTGAAAATTAAAACGATTTTCTGACCATTCCAGCACCTCATATTAGAGAGACATGGATGAAATACTAAACCTCTGGAGAAAGGAACGGGCCCCACATCTGCTCCCTGCCCAGGTCAGGCACCTGAACAATCACCCAAGGGCACAGAGCAAGGTCAAGGCGAGGGTTCCCAGCATCCAGGGGCTGCATCCCCCGGCAAATGCCCCCATTCCATCCCCCCTGCCCAGGCTCTGCTGCCTCCGTGTGCTCACACTGGCACCAGTCACTGCTCCAGGCACCTGGAATGCACCAGAGCACTGCTGCGGTACTGCAGAAGGACCAAAAATAAATCAGAGCCAGGGAAAGTTTTGTACTTTCACTTAATTGTACATTCAGGGTATTTCTCTGATGATCTGCAAGAATATTGGTATCTGCTCACAGGGGGAATATCAAATGCAGGCCCAGATACAGACCTGCTGTACACACGTAAATCACAGAATCGTTAAGGGGGGAAACACCTCCAAGAGCATCAAGTCCAACCTCTGACCAAACACCTCCATGCCCACTAAACCACATCGTGACCATAAACCCCACAAAATTCCAGCTCTTTAATTCCTTCAGCATCGGCACCACACATTTAGAATACAGTATCTAAATGTAAATTTAAAATAACCAACAGGTGATTGATTTCAGTGAACTACCAGCAGGTTTTTGCCTTTATGAACATCACTGAATCATCAGGCATTTGCTCCAAGTGCTGTTTGCTCAGATTTAACAACTCCAGGGAGTTTTGTTAATATCCAGAGTTGTATCCCAAGAGTGGGAGTTTCCCAGAGTTGTATCCCAAGAGTGGGAGCACAGATCTCCAGAGGGCTGCCCCGTGTGTTGTGTGGGCAGCTGGAGGATACCCAGCCCATGCCAGAAGCAAGCCCTGTGCAGGGCACACTCTGGTCAGGAGCAAAGAATGTTTTTGAAATAAATACGACAAATTTTGGGCGGCCTGACCCAGAAGCATGAAATGTCCTAGGCTGGAAGGGACCCACAGGATCATCCAGTCCAACTCCTGGCCCTGCCCAGACACCCCAACAACCCCACCCTGGGCATCCCTGGCAGCGCTGCCCAAACGCTCCTGGAGCTCTGGCAGCCTCGGGGCCGTGCCCATTCCCTGGGGAGCCTGGGCAGTGCCCAGCACCCTCTGGGGGAAGAACCTTCCCTGATACCCAACCCAAACCCCCTGAGGCAGACCCCCGAGCTCCTCTCCTCTGAGCAGGCATGAGCCAGCATTCCCACCTGTGCTTCCAAAGGTAACTTATTCATTGGAGTTCTCCTTAAATGTCACTGTTTTCATTCTCATTTGCATATGCAAATCACAGTGAGCTTTATGCAAGGAGAGGACAAGTCCTAACACCCCTTTTAGCTAGACCATATTTCCTGCTATTTCTGGCTCTCCCCGCTTCACTCCTGGCCTGCGTCTGAGAACACAGAGGTAAACAAAAATGAAAAATGATGAGAAGGAAGCGAGCCACCTGCTTTCCGCCTTGGAGGGCTGGGATTCATCCTGAGCAGGAGCCTACAGGGTCCCCAGGCCTTCTAATTGCTCCAGTTGGTTCAGTTTGGTACCATGGCCATCTGGCTATTTGGGGGTTGGCAATTAAAAACGGTGAGAAACAGCCGAAATTGTTCCTGTTCAGTGTACTGAACTCGTTTTTATTAAAGACTAAGAACAGGCACATGAGAAACCTTCAGTGCCACTTAAACCATGCTGTGGAGAGCCAGGTATTCCTGCTGATCCCGTGGATACCAGTGCAGGCTTTTCCAAAGGCATCTCCATAGCCTGAGGTGAGGATTTGCTACACTCAGGTGAGGAACTATGGCTGGACAAGCCATGTCTGAAGGGCCCAGGATAAAGGCACAAACAGGGGGTGATCTCATCAAGGAAGGCCCAAGGAGAAGCAGTTGCTGGGAGCTGAGAGCTGCCCCAGCCAGTGCATAGCACAGGGAAGGGCTGCCCAGGGCAGCAGCTCCCAGCTCTGCATGCCCAGCTGGGCACTTTTCCAAAGGGCACTCCATCCAAGGCAGCACTGGGCTGGGGACAGGACTAGGGATGAGGCTTCCTCCTCTGGGACAGAGACAGCACGCTGAATGATCTGTGGATCTCTTCTGTCCTTATAAACCAGGAATACAAGCACTGCTTTTATTTTATTTTTATTATTACTCTAGGACTGGCCTTTAGAGGGGAAGATGTTCCACATGGTCCCTCCCAGAAAGTCCTTGAGCCCTGTTCAGCACCCCACCACCCCCTCCTGCCACTTCACCCAGCTCGCCTGACCCCTTCACCTCAGGGCGAGGCCTTGGGGTCAGCCCAAGCCTCTGTGGAAGATTTTCCAGTTCCAGACAGAACCCACTAACAATCAAGTGTTGGATTCTGCAGCATGCAAAGCCTTTCCATATTTATGACAGATACCGGGGATTAACTTCATTTATGAATTTAACAATGATTACACTTCATTATCCTGCACACAAACAAATATTATCAGGAACAAGTGAATTATACAGAATGCATTCTTTGGGCCTTTATTTCCATATCCCAAGGAAGGCCCCGTTCCTGGGGTGTAACTGATTGCACGCCTCGCCGAGCACTCCGGCGTTTGGCAGCTCCACACTGAACAACGCAACCACAGAGCCAGGAGGGGATGTTCCAAACACCCCCCCAGCACAGTGGGCATTCCTGGGAGGGGCCATTCCACACCGACATCTTCATTTCTGGCAGTGTCACCTATGAATGAGCTGCTTGTCTGTGCTGGCTCTGGCTGCAGGTGCAGTTCCCGTCTCTCCAGGTCTCCTCCGAGCTGGCCCCTGAGGTGCCACTCACACTGGGCTGGGGCCAGCCTGGCTGGAGCTCGTTCTGATCCCTTTGGAGCCCAGAGATCCCCACGCTGGTGGGTTTGCTCACCTGATGCAGGGGCTGAGTTAGGGCAGGCACCTCCGGCAGTCTCGTCCCTCCAGAGTCAACTCTCCAGTCCTTCACCCTACAGAAGGTGGGCACAAAGCTGATCATTCACACACCAAGAAATACCCCACACCCAGGCTGATCCAGCTTGAATCTGACAGGAACTTCCCTGGCAGTTGTGCCCTGAGCAGCACCTTGGAGAAGCCAGAGGCTGTCCCTGTCCCAGAGCCAGCGTGGGGAGTGTCACAGCCAGGGACACACGGAGCTGCAGCTGCACCCAGGCCCGACCTGGCCCTTCACCTCTGCCTGGGGACAGAGCTCTGCAGGTCCACATTCTGCTGAGAAAGATCCTGTGCCAAACCACCAGTGGTAGAGTGATGGGGGGAAAATAATGAATCTGTTTAGAATTTAATCTTGTCTAATGAAGGGGGAAAATAGAAAAAAGGGGAAAGCAATGTTTGACCCAATTTTATCTCTACTTAAGCCGTGTGGATGTGGCACTTGGGGACATGGGTTAGTGTGGCCTTGGCAGTGCTGGGGGAATGGCTGGACTCCATGGTCATGGAGGATTTGTCATTTGCAGCCTAAGTGGTTCTATGATTCTAAGACTGTTAATATCACATTATTTATTCCTCTGGTATTTCCAAAGCTGAAATTATTAACATAGCTGAAACCTCTCCAAGAGAGGATTTGCTTTTAATGATTTTCTCCTCCCTGATTTTAAGGTTAAATTCTGAGATTGTATCATGCATCTCTATTTTGAGATGAGCAGAAATGCTCTGCCAGTAACTGCATCAACAAACAGGGGAGAAATTATGGAGCCACAAGTCCATGTAGGGAATTAGGAAATATTGACAACCACTGATGTTGCAAAAAGTCAAAGTGGTTGGAGGGCAGAGGCTGTGGTGCTCATCACCAACATACCAGAGCTTTCCATCAGCACAGATTCATTATTACAGGATAACTGAACTTCTCTCCCCAAGGAATGACTTCTGGCATCTGGGGAGATTCCATATTTTGTTTTAAACCTTTTCCTAGATGCTACTAAAGGCTTGTCAAAGCTTGGTCAAGACTCCAAATCTCCCTGGGCAATGTCTGGCCATTACAGGTAGAACAGCTGACTTGAACTTCTTTTGAGGCAGCTAGAAAAGAGCTGGAGGCAGGAGAACTCTCCACACACTACAGCTGGGAGGAGCTGGCATGGTTGGGCTGTGGCATCACCCGAATCCCGTCGGTGTATGTGATTTGTCAGTATTTCTACAAATACCCAGCAATGGGTGCAAAGCCAACCCAGAGAGATCTGAGTCAGCAATAAACAAAGTTCTGGAAAAAATGATGTAGCTGCTGATGAATTAACTCTACCCAGTCTGGAAGGACCTGAAAATAATTCATGTGTTGAGAACTTCTAAAAATCTTGCTAGTGGGGTGTCCTTGGCGAGCAATTAGATGAGTAACTGCTATTTGTTTGGGGAGATTTTCTTTTGAAGATGTTCTGCTGGCAGGTAAAGATGGAGTAGGCAAACCAAACCCAAGGAAAACTCCACCAGAGCCCAGTTTGTAACTCAAATTAGGTTCATGAGTCTTATCAATTTTCCTTCTCTTTCCTGAAAATCAAGGATTCTTTCACTTTCAGATCTTTAAATCATGTGCAAAGGTGCAACAGGATTTAGTATTTGCAAAGGTGGCTTTTTCCTTTGGACAATTACAGGAACAAAAGAGTCCAACAACATTCATTCCATGGCTTTTCATACACAGATGACAGAACACTGTTGATGTCTGAACGCTTGACTTATCCTCTAATTCATTATTCATTTACTTCTGGATTATAATGTCTAATTTATCCTCTAATGTATCAATTTATCCCCCAATTTAGTCCTTTGTCATCCAATCTGGAATTTAAATATAAATAAGTAAATAAATATGCAGGTTCTGTGTGGCAGGTAAGCAATAAACCATCATCATTTGGAACAGCAAGAGAAAGATCGTGTACAAAGGAGGAGGGATAAATTTCTGTGCAGAATTCATTGCTCCATCAGGCATATGAGGAGCATGTCAGAGGCAAACCAGGCTGTAGTTATAGCAACCATATGCTTCTCTGGAATAACACATTCCCAGGGACATGGCAGGCTCCAGCATGGGTAGGAAAATAACAGCTCCTATCTTTAGTGAGAGAAAGCAGTGTGACCAGATCCTGTGTTGGCTCCAGGGAGTGGTGGAGATTCCAGAGCCTTTGGTGAGAGAAGCCCAGGGCTGGTCAAACAACCAGTGACCAGCACGTTGGAGCCAGCGGGGCTGGGTTTGGATCCTAAACGTTCCCCTCACAATTCCCATTGAAATGAACTAACACTTTGCTCATTCTTATGTGGACTTTTGATTCAAATAATGCTGAGTGCTGTTAATTTTTCGTAGGACCACACTTAGTATGGGGTTTTTAATAACTCAGTGCTTTTTCCAGGTCACTGAGCTGGGCTGCCACCCTCGGGCTCACGTGGCAGCAGGTGATCAGTGCTCAGCTTTGGGAGCATCCAGAGGGGGCTTTAAGCAAGGACCTGACCTGCAAATTGGCCCCAAGTACAGGAAACAGAGAGAATTCTGTGGGCTGAGAAGGAAGGAGCAGTGCCCAAGTCCTGGTGTCCAGATCCCAAATCCCGCCAAGCTTCCAGGCCTGCCAGGCCGGCACATCCTCTGGCACATCCAGGCTGAGTCAGCAGGAATGAGCCCTTGCAGAGGGAGAATGAGGAAAAAAGAATTCCCAGGACTGCTGTGAGCAGTCCAGCAGTGTCCTGAGTCCATCTGGGCAGCACCAGCTCCTGTGGCTCGCACGGCCTCGCCAGCACAGCTCTGAGGTGGAGCATCTGCACGGGGAAAGCAGCTGGTGGAGGCATCTGCTTGCAAATTAAAGAGTGTCCAAACACTGATGCCAGAATTTGGGTTGAATCAATAGGCCAGATAAAATGCTAATTGCAATTACATCGGTCACTGCACCACGCCTGGGACTCTTGGCCTGACTTGGTCAGACTTCAAAAAGCGTCACAGCTGAATGAGAGATTTGCTGCCTGGTGCTCCTTGTGTGCCCTCTGTGACCCTTCATGGTGAGATGACACCATTAGTGACAACCACAGAGCGCTCCAGGAGATGGCCCGAGGGTCCCCTGTCACAGGGGTGTGGTCACCTCACACCTCCTGGAACCGAGCCCCAGCCCCGGGGCTGGCAGGAGCAGAACAAGAACACATAGCTGGATCTCCAGAGGCACCTGGGAAAAGCTCTGCCAGAGCAAACACTCACAGATCAGCCCAGTGCAAAACGTGAGTTTAGCTGTTTTTAAGAAATATTACTTATCAATAGCAGCCTGAGGCAGCAGGGAGCCGTGCAGGCCGGAGCCTCTGGCAGCACATCCCATGTCTGGGATTCCCGCTGCTCTCCTGAAGCCCGGGTGGGGACAGGAACAGGCTGGCTGTCAGCTCAGGCAGCACAAACGTTTTCACTGTGCTCACACCAGCCTGGACTTGGTACTGACAATGTTGCCAAGCTGAGGAGCAGGCACAAATCCTGCAGGAACATGACCTGGGCAGGCCTTGGATGCCATGGATGTGTCACAGGCTGTCCAGGATGGGGCCTGCTGAGCCTCCCACATCATTCTGAATGGCTGGAAACATCAGCTCAAACCTGGGGAAGCTGATGCAGCCCTTGCTTCCATGCCCTGCTTCCCACCATATCCAGGGATCTTGGTGGCTTTTCCTTGCTCCACATCCAACCATCAAACCACTCTGCACAGTGCAAATAAAACCCAACTATCTCATGCCAAGGCCTTCCTGAATAAAAAAACCTCTGATGAAAAACAGGCAGAAGAACTCATGTCAGCTGTGTGCATTTGTCCTGTACAGCTGAACCCACCTCCACCACGGGAGCATTGCTGGCACTTGGGTTTCTGGTGCTGGCCCAGCCCTGCATTTCTGTCCCCAGGCGTGGATTTCTCCCCCTGTCCCACCTGCATCCCTGGGGCGTGGGGCAGGTGCTGGGTTTGGTTCTCTGTCACTGCAGCAGCTGCAGCCCTGGGTTAATGATCTGGCACTGAAGCACCCCAGCACTGACTCACACAAAGGGAGAGGGATGCAGATTGTTCTTCTTCCACACAAATCGTGCACCGTTCATTAGGTTTGTATCAATAAAATCAAAGCACATTAGAGGCACATTAGAGACAGTGAGAACAGGGCAGCTCCTGACACAGAAGGGGGGAAATGCCCTCATTGTGTTCCTGCTTCTGGGAGCCAGAACTCCCACGTGTGCACCCTGCTCCTCACCCACAGGGAAGAGCTCTAGTGCCAAACTCTGCCCATCCCACAGCAGTCAGCTTCGCCTCTACCAGCCCATCAAGAAAACCCGGATCAGAAATCCCATTTGAGGAGTGACTGGGATAGCAATGACACTGTATCCCACTAGGGATGGGCTTGCATTGCTTTCTGGCCCTAGAGAATAAAAATTGAAAATCTCATCAAAAGAGATGAGACTTACAACACTTCAAACAAGTCCAGCTTGAGTAAAAAGTAGTGGAACGAAAAATAAATGTGGGCAATTAAATTTACTAAGGAAAGCAATTTTGCTGTGCTGGAAGAACCGACCCGACAAACAGGATCCAGAATGAGCAGCCAAAGTGGAACAGAGGCTCAGCCAAATTTCAAGGTTGCTAAAATTCAGCCAGGGAAAGTTTCAGTGATCTACAACTGAAAGAAAAAGGGATCCAAGTCTAAAAGGAAGAAACAGAGAAACCAGGGAATGCTGGAAAAAAAATAGCAGGAACACAGCAGAGAATGAGCAAAAGCTCTTGTTCCAAATACACAGATCGTGTTTGGAGCTCCAGAACAGCTCCACCTGCATCCCCCACCAGGCACAGCCCAGAGCACTGCTGTTTTTTCTGCTCTTCTCCATCAGCTCATGGAACAGCTCCACTTTGATTGTGAGCACAGTCATTCCCATCTCAACAGGAGCTTTTCCTTAGAGTGTTTCCCACATGTGTACTGAGCACCCCCTGGCCGAGGGGCTTCAGGGGAGCCACTCAGCGAGCATCCACCCAGAGCTCTGGTGCCGAGCTCACAAGTCCCAGAGCTCAGATAAACTCTATCCCAAGAGGTTCCTGGGGCTGCAGGGAGGCAGCAGCCTCCTCCCAAGCCATGCTGCAGAGCAGATGTGATTTCATTCACTGGGCATTGTCAGTCTGGGCACAGGCAGCCAGAGCTGCAGTCACACGGAGACGGTGAATTCCTGCTTCAAAAACCAGCTGCAGGAAGGAAGTGAAGCTGTCGCAGCCTCGGGAGTCGCTCTCTGCATTTACTCCTTTCTGCCCAGCTGTAAAACATGGAATTAATGCTGGCCATCCTTCACCTCCCTGGCCTTGGCCATTATAGAGATTTTCTAAAAAAGGCAAAAATTATCTTGCCTGCATCTGTGTTTTCCTGTCCACTCCATTACATCCCACTGGGAACACCCTCTGTGGACTCCTAATCCGATAAAAGCCTGTGCTGGAGCCTGTGCTGGAGCCTGTGCTGGGCACAGCTTCTCTCCCTGTCCCCCGTGGCTCTGCACAGTGACGTGGGCGACGCTGCCCCGCCAGAACCCAACACCAACCTCCCGACCCCGTGCAAACATCCTGTGCTGGATGTGCTTGGAGCTGCAGGGTGACCCCACAGTGTCCAGCTCCATCTGGATCCTCCCTGTGTCCAAGGGCAGGCCCAAGCTGGGATCCACCATGGCCAACCCGGCATCACTCCAGCTGTGCCAGTGTCAGGCCTGGCGGGATGGGGGATGCAGGGGCAACTCCCCAGCACAATCTCAAGGAAAAACACAGAAAAGACTGAAGAATGATTTACACAAAGTTATTCAAGATATATGACTTGAGAATCTCAGTCAAGTCGCTTTATCCAAGAGGCGTCTGAGTCCAAAATCTCTGCACAATAGGAGTTTCTGAGGAGAGGCAGCTTTGAAAATCAAAGTAAAAAGCGTAACAAGGCACAGGGGAACAGGAACTAAACAAACTCAGACTAGAAATAGGCACTCGCTTTTGCCAGGCAGGGACGTACCATGGGAGCCACTTAAAAGGAACTCAGCGTGGTGTGGTTTCTTTGTATCTTTTTATCGATTGCCTTTAAATTTCTGGCCAAAGAGAATTATAGTCCTGAGCTGGCAGTTCAGGAGAATTTTGTAACTTAATCTGCAAGAGGTCAGTTTGGAGGTTTGTAAGAAAGTTCCCCAGCCCCAACAGCAGCACAGTGAGCTTGTGAACTGCAGAAGTGCCCTCACAGAGCTGACCCCACACCAAGTGTCCCCACAGCACGAGGCCACCCAACAGCACGTGGCCACCAGACCAGGTGGCTCCAACCCCCGTCCAGCCTGGCCTTGGACAGTCCCAGGGATGGGGCAGTCACAGCTTCTCTGGGCAACTTCTGCCAAGGCCTCACCTCCCTCGGTTCTCTCTAATATCTGACCTAAGTCACCCCTTTCAGCGTTCCTTGTGTTAGATACTTGTTACACTTGTCCATTTCCATCCCACATGGGGCCACCTCCATCCCTTGCCAAGTGCTGACAGCTCAGGGACAGGGACAGACACTGGGGGCTTCTCCTATTGGTTCCATGGAATTATTTCTGCTTTTCTCGCTCATTTTTAGAAAAGAGATAGATTAATTCCCATAAAAATATTTCAGTTATTATTCCTAGGGTATTGTTTGCTTTCCCCTTTCTTTCTTTTTGTACTTTCAGTAGCAATGAAAAAGGGATGAAGAAAAATAAATGACATTATCAGCCATTTTGAGAACAAAACTGAAAGTTTTCAAAAGTCTTTTTATGGTGTTCATTACTTCCATGACTTCAAAGTGGTTTTCTCTTGAGTAAGCAGTTGACTTTTAAACCATGGGACAGATGAAGAAAGCAAATTTCACAGAAAATAATGATAATTTAAAAGTAATTTTTCCAAGTGAAAGCATTTAAAAATGAAATCCATAAAAATAAATCTAAGCACTTCTTAGCTGAACCTAAGATGATTTAAAAGACACAAATGAGGGATGTTCCTACTGCCAGGAATGGATGGAGGTCACACTGGACGCTTCCTTCTCTCTTCCCCATTTCTGTATCGGAATATTTCTCAAAGCACCTGCCGAATTTTAAATGAAGGGCAGGTCTAAAGGTCTGGAATTGGGAAGCACTGTCAGGACACTCAAGCACAGCTGCCCACACCCTCTGCCAGGTGCTGCCGAGTGACACTTTGGTGTTTGGTTAGGCTGGAGACCAGGGAAAGGCTCTTCCCCCAGAGGGTGCTGGGCACTGCCCAGGCTCCCCAGGGAATGGGCACGGCCCCGAGGCTGCAACAGAGCTCCAGGAGCGTTTGCGCATCGCTCCCAGGGATGCACAGGGTGGGACTGCTGGGGTGTCTGTGCAGGGCCAGGGATTGGATTTGATGATTCCTGTGAGTCCCTTCCAATTTGGGCTATTTCATGAGTCTATGGAATGTTTTCAATCCCACCTATTGGTCTGAAGTGCTTTCAGGAAGACTTGCATGGGAGGGAGGCAGCTCACTGCAGCACAGCTCCCGCCCCATTCCCAGCCCCAGCATTCCACGGAGCCAGCCCTCGTGCTGTACATCTCCTATCACTGCAGGTGTCCTTAGGAAATATCCCCACCAACAGCACTGAATATAAATAACTGTTCTGCTGGATATCAGGTTGCAGTGGAGCAGCCCACATTCCTCTCCCCATCAATCACCCGACCCCACCGCTGGCTCTCGCACTGGATAAACCAATTTATGGTAATGGACAAGTCAATACCAGCTTTAAATGGCTCAGTGAGCCAGGAAAGCACTGCACCAACTTCCCGGTGTGGTTTGCCCTGCTGGTCTTCAGGCAGCATGAGGGTTTGAATATGAAATACATGAGTATTTGTGTCACTCAGAGTTTGTTCTGGCAGTACAAAGGCTGGCTGCTCCTGGCCATCCATCAGGAGCAGTGTGGGGCTGTGCAGGGATGCTCGGCAGGAGCAGCACCCCACCCCCTCAGCCCACAGGTGCTTTCCTCCAGGAAATCCAAACCTCGCTGTTGATTTACTGTGGTGCCGTCCAAGATGTGGCAAGAACATTACCAGAGCAGAAGAGGACAAGGTCCCCATGTGTGGGGCTGGATCTCCCCACAGGGTGGATTCGCAGACAGGTACTGCTGGAGCAGGGCTCATCCCGCTGGGCCCAGTGGCTGAGGTTGCACTTGCTTCATGCCAAACACAAAAAGAAATCTTGTAGCTTCAGTGTTTCAATCAAATAAAACGTTTCATTCCACATGAGATCCCTTTTTTCCCCTTCATTTTCGGGTCAGTGAACTGTCACCCTGCTCCCGCTATAAAGCACGAGGCAGTATTTAGGAAGAAAAGCGCCACTTCAGAGCATCAGCGCCAAAAGTTCCCTGCTGCAAATGTCAGCACCCAGGGTGTAACGTGCTTTAAAAGTTCTTCCCATCAGTCTTCTGAGTGAAATCCCATTTTCCATGTATTTCATGAATTGCCAAGTTTCATCTACCCCTTCTCCCACGCTGGCAGAGGAAGGACAGCTCTGCAGAGGATCAGACAGGCTGGGCAGGAGGATGTGCTCCGAGCCCAGCAGGAGCTGGGGCCGTGCCCAGGCTGAGGAGCGGAGCAGCCAGGGCTGCCCCGGGTGTGCGCCGGGCAGGAAGGCTCTCAGGGCTCCTGGCTTTGTGCCTCAGAGCTGGACAAACATCCTTGCAGGCTCCAGCTCATCTTCTATCACTCCTGACGTTTGCAGGAGAGAAGAGGTTGTCAGCCCTCTGCTTCTCACCACAATCTCAAAGCCCACAGATCAAGTGAGGTGAGGGCATCACCTATACCTGAAACCTAATTTTTTTGTGAAAAGGGCTGTTCTGGGGCCATGGGGATCTGCAGCTGGGTATTCCCCACTTCTGCCACAATTATTAAGGCATCTCTTTTCCCAGATCCTGCCCAAAACTCAGCTGGCATCTATTTTTGAAATACCAAAGCTTAATCTCTTTTCCTCCAAGTTCAGTATCACCCCATGAATTCAGAGTCAGTGAGAACTGCACTTATAAACCCCAAATCCAGCTCCTCCCATCATCCCCTGACCAGATTCCATCCAGAGTGCAGCAATGAAAAAATAAAATTCTGTTGGGTGCTGTGCTGGGGTTTGGCACCGGCAGGCTTCTCCGACACACCGGCAGTAAAAACGGGAAGGGCTCCCGTGTAGAATTCCAGCAGAGTTTATTGCATGCTGAAAACCAGCAACGAAAGCCCCGAACAGGGGCAAACCAAAGATTTTTATACAGGAGTGGGGAAGAGCATTCTGGGCAGGGGGGCAGGACATAGGTGGGGCCCCGGCACACAAGGGGAAAAGGGGCGGGGAACCAACAGGCCAGCCAGGGAAACTGAACCGGGACACACCTGCATGGGAGAACAAAGCATCCCAGGAGGCCCCACCTCAACTAAGGGGGGCATCTTAGGGTCTGTCCCTTTAGGGGACTCTCTCATTCCCTGATTGGGATATTTGATGGCTCCCACAAAATTCCTATTAACTCTGGGGGCTTTGGAGCAGACCTGCTGATTAGTGGCTTCTCCCTGGGATTGTCCTGTTGACTTCAGAAGAGCCAAATGTGCAGCAAAGTTTTATTCCAAGTAAAGAAGCCTGAGAGGATCAAGCCCGGTAGCCCAAAGGCAACACAGAGCGCGCGGGATGGGGCTGTTCAGACCGAGCAAAGGCAGCGCCGGGGGAAGGTTTGCTCTCTGCAAACACACCAGGGATGAGCCCGGGGACAGGAGGAGAAGCCTGAGACAACATTGGCTAAGAACTGGTAAATATGAAGTGGCCTTCAGTGGGTTTGGGCTGGGAACACAGACATTTCCAGGCAGCTTGGCTGGGGAAAGCTTTTGGGAGCGAGGCTGGCAGCGAGTGCTTGGTTGGTTTATTGAGGGATGGAGCCCTCTGAGCACAGCAGAGCTGCACTGCAGGAAGTGTCACACCTCCACCTCCTACAGCACACCTGGGACTCAGTGGCTCTAAAACACGGAAGGGAAGAAGGGCAGGTGCGAAGGAAAACGTCTGGGAAACGCTCGTGGCCGCGCCTGCCCACGTCCCCTCTGGCAGCCCTGGCAGCCCCTCTGGGCTCTTGGCCACCGCTCCCCGCCCAGCAGCATTCCAGTACTGATGTCTCCAGCATTCAGCTGTTCCCCTCTCCTGATCCATGGGCAGCAGATGGTACAAATGACACCCCTTTTATTTTCTGGATGAATTCATATCACTCTGCCAAGATGCTGAGGTTTTTTGCTAGTTGTACATATTGTTAGCAGTCACAAAGACCAGCTTTGCTTTGAAATGGAGCAAAACTGCAGCCACAGACAAGTCAAAGTGGCAATGAATTATCAGCTAGAGCAGGTTAAAGTTACTTAAGAGGCTTTAATAACTAGTTTTAGTTTGAGTCCCTGGGTTTGCTTGTGGTTTGCTGAGTTTGTTTGCAGCAGCATGTCTGATGCTGCATATCATCACAGCAGCAGTTCTTCCTGGAGCTGATTTCATTATCATTTTGGAAATTGAATCCTTGTCACAAATTTTCCAAAGATGGTAAATAAATGTCTCCTTGCCCAGACCTCTGGTGAGTTGAACCCATGGCCTGACAGAGGCTCAGGACATCCCTGGGTGTTGGTGCCTCCAGCAGAACCACGGGTGGTGCTGGCAGGCAGAGGGAGCAGAACTGTCCCGCTCTGCTCTCTCCAACCCTCCTGTTACAGCTCCATATGGACTTCCCCTCCTTGACAAGAGATTTGCACTTTTTACTCAGGCCTAATTTGTCAGCCACTCCAAGCTGAGTCCTTTTCTGTCTTTCCCCACCCACTGCTTCATACTTCACATCATTGCATTCCAGCCTGGGGTTTTCAGAAACACCTCCCTTTTTCCAATCTTTTTTATTGCAATTCTGACCTCCAGAGTTCCTGTGTTCCCTCCATGTTCCAGGTCACCTGCAAATTTTACGAGTTCTCTATCATGTAAGTTGCTAATTAAAATAGAGAAGGGACTGGAGAACCAGACAGGTCCCTCTGGGACCCTCACTGGAAAGGCTTTCCCAGATCTTCATACAGCTAATACTTAAATAAATTTCTCAAACAGCTCTTTGTGCATCCAACACCAAGACACACCTCTCTGGCTTGCCTGGAAATGCAAAAAAGGTGTATCATAACTCTTTGTTTCCCTCTTCGCACCAGCCTGGTTAATTAGACTCATCTCACTCACTTTCAACCAACCCATGATGGTTGTTCTATTTTGATTTTAGTCACCTCTTCCAAGTGTTATGGGCTGCATTTTTTTCACTGATTGATTTCAGAGCCTTTCCAAGAATTTGTTAAGCCTCTTAGTCAATAATAAACTGGACTGGTTTTTTTCCTTTTACATTTAGGATCTCTATTTGCATTTTGATAGTCCTGAGACCTCCTTTGAGCTCCACAAGCTGTTAAAAATGATTGCTCCTTGTTCCAAAATAGTTTTGAGTAATTCTTTCTAATTCTAAAGAGAATTTCCTCAGATCCTGTGGCCTGACCTATCCAGCACATCCAAACAAAACTCTCATCTGTTTGTTCTCTGAAATAACAGTCCCTGGTCCCTTATCCTACCCCCTGGTCAAAATTAACCAGGTTACCAGGGCATTTTAGATGCTTCTGTAAACAGCCACTAGACCTGCATTTCCTCCCCTCTCTTATTTCTGATGTATTTACAAGCATTGTTTCCTCCTACTTTTGCCTCACTTGCTAAACAAAACACACATTTTGCTTCAGGCTCTTCCTTTTACCACGATGTGCCTGTGCTCTGCCTTCACCTTCAGTCCTTGTCAAGTGCTTTTTTACCTCTTCAGACTTCCACATCCCAAAGGTGCTCCAGATTGTGCCCTGAGAGTGTTTGCTCTGTCCCTGCCGGCCCTGTGGATGGAAGACACCCACCCACAGGGGGCTGCTCAGCTGCTCTGTTTGCGGGCTCCCTCTCTGCACCTACCCTTTCTCATCCCATCATCCCGAGGGATTCATCTCCCTGCATCTGTGGTGGGCACCTGCTCCAGAACTCATCACACCTAAATTGCTGCCCTTTTTCCTTTCCTACAGGAACACCTCTGCCATTGCCATCAGCCTCTCCCAAATTTCCCAGCCAGCTGCAGGTCTCACAGCACGACTCGTCCCTGACTCCAGAGCTGCTCGGGTCCCTCTGCCGCCAGCCTCTGGCCCTCCAGCTCCTAAAGCTCCACGATCCAACTGTCCGGGCAAGCGTGTCCCACAGCTTTTAGAGTCAATGCCGTGAGTGTGAAAGGGGGAAAGCGAGGAGAAATATCTGAGGGGGGATTCTGAAATCCCCAAAGCCTGGCACAGTGTTTCTGTCCTATTAAAACAGTGACGGGTACTTCGCACCCTGCGTAGCTCGGAGCCTCCATCGGGGGGATAGCGGTGAATAATTCCTCTCCTTCCCCCTCTGCTGGTGCACTGGGAGCCGCGACTGCAATCGATAACAGAGCACTGGAGGATTTCAGGTACTGATTCTGAGTTACAAGCAGTCAGTTTCTCTCCCAAGTCCTACAAATCCCCTAACAACCCGAAGTTAACCTCCCAGACGTGGGGCTCTGGGGGATTTGCTGCTCTTGCCCTCTGACATTTTGATTGCTTCCCCTCCCTCGCTGTCAAAGTCTCAAGTGCTTCATTTTCTGAGATAAAGAACAATGTACATGAGAGAGATGAAGCAAAAAAAAAAAAAAAAGCACCTTGCAATTAAATATTTTAATAGACATTTTAAAGATGATTTTGAAAGGATTTAAACTTAATATTAACAATGGTATGCATCGAGGGGCTCAGGCTGAACAATACCCATCACTTCGTCTGCTAAAGAATGAAGTGTAAAATTAATACCCTGTAATATTTTGTACCAGCATCCCTTTTGCCTCTCCCAGGGGCAGACACCCTGGAATGGCTGTGTACAGCAGCTCTGCACCCCCATATTCACACCAGGTTCATGACAGCTTTGGTGACCCTCCTTGATTCTTTGGGTCTCCAGGTTATGCTCTCCTGGAATGTGCCTGGCACAGCCCTGGCACCACCACCACACCCAAGCTCAGCACCCCAGGACATTCTGGTGCAGTGTGGAAGTGGGACACCCCCCATGCCACCAGCTCATCCCCACAGCTGAGACTAAGCACACTCTGGCTAAGAAAACATTATTTCCATTACATTTGGCTTAAACTCACTTATTTATAATTAAGTTACTGATCCGTGCGTTGGTGTAAAACGACTCTACAACATAAGTGCAGCAATAACCCAGAACTAAATCTTTAAATAACAATTGTCAAGTGAGAAGATATATATAGAATATATCAAAACTAATAGCATTCATCCATCTTTCAAAACAAGTTAAATGTGCCTGTTTCTTCTGGAAAATCTGTGTTTGCTCATTGAACATTTTATTTTCATTACATTTGAACCTTTCAGCAGAAATAAAATACACAATCAAAGTAGGATGGTTGTTTTGATTGGTTTGCAGGCATTTCTACATTAGAAGAAAAGGAAATGCATTAAGATTCCCAGAGACATTTGTGCTGGTGACCACTGGGAAGAAGCAATATAAACAGGGAAACATGTAATCAGGGATGACAGCTCCAGCACAGATCTTATTAACCAGAGAGTGTAGAACAGGCTGCTAAAGAAAGGAGAGTCCCAGCATTTGGGACATTCACAGGGAGTTTGGACAGAGAACTCAAACAGCATGCAGGGAGCAGGCTGCTGAGCCACAGGAGGGGAAACTCGGTGACATCCCCAGTGTGGGACTCACTCCTGGAACGTCCCACACAATCTGCACCGAGCACAGCTGACCTGGAAATCAAAATACTCCTCTCTGAGCAGGTCTCTCATGGGCAGGGACTGCTTTTCCTCAGAGCAATCAGGAAACAGCCAAAAACCCATTGACCTTGCACTCACAGCTTGAAAGAGCTGATTCCCAGTAATTTGGGGACCTCTCTGCTTTTTCACCCATAGACACACATAGTGCAAGGGACCCTAAGCAGTCCAACTGAATCCAACAGTGATAACCCAAGTTCTGGAAGGAATTAATTCCTTTAAAACACAGGAAATACATCTGAGGGTGACCATTCCTGGATACTGTACAACTACCCATCCCACCACTGGGGACCCATTTTGAATAAACAGTTCAGTGACTTACCTGTCTCTCAGGAACAGCAGAAACTTCTGGTCACCACTGACACCAGGAAACCTGAAAGGGAAACAGACTTTGTTGTTCAAAAAGCACATTAAACACATTGTCCATGAGGAATTCCACAGGAAGCTGAACTGTTCTTTGTCAGTGCTTACTGCACACTGCTTGGCATCAGCTTCAAGCTACTACATTATGCACCCAGCTCTGGGGCTAGACAGGAACACAGAGAATCACAGCCACGAGAATTTGAAGAAGTGTTGCTCCTAAAGCAATTAATTATCTTAAATACTTCCAAGCCTTTGTGAGCAGATGTAACCTCATAAAGAACCCATCATCCTCAAGTTCCTCAACTCACTGTATCTTCACATTCATTGCTGACACTACTGAATTTCCTTTTGGATCCTTTAAAGACATCTCATTTATCTTTATTGGATTTCCTTTCACTTGGGTTTAAAGTTAAGCCATGCAGGAGAAGTTAAGCTGTAGCAGAGGAGAAGTAATCAGTGCATAAAGTCTGAATCTTAACGAAGGGTGTCCCAACTTGCTGAGAATGCAGAATATCATGGAATATGCTGCTCTTAAGGGGCTGCCTCAAAGAGGGCTCTGCGTGTGTGTGCTGTCACGGGTGCCAGAGCTGGGAATGACTCGCTGCACTTCAGGAAGCTGACTCTGGAACACCTGGAAGCTACCGAGTTCTGCCACAGGATTCACACAAACACACAAAGTGTAAAATCAGGGAAACAGAAGAGTGTTTGGTTTTGAAGCACCAGAACTGATCCCTGGCAGACAGAAGCCAGAGGTGAGGCCAAGACTGGGAGAGCAAACACATGGACTGATACAATGGTTTGAGTTGGAAGGGACATTAAACATCATCCATTCCCCACCCTGCCCCCCCAGGGACACCTTCCACCATCCCAGGTTGCTCCAAGCCCCATCCAACCTGGCCTTGACATTGTGTATTACTCAGCACAGGGACACAGGGCTTTGGGTCAGTCTGGGGCTACGAAGCTCGGGAGGAGACTCCAAGGGAAGCCAAATAAAATCAAATACATTAAAAAAGCAAAGCCATTGTTCACCATCACTCTTCCCTTGGGCCTTTCCTCTACTCAGTCCTGCCACGTCCCAGATGATTTTGGACATAACCCTACAATAAGATTCACCTCCCCCTTTGACTCATCCTGCAGCTCACCATAAGGGCTCTCTGCAGATGCAGCCACAAACACTTCACCAACCAAGTGCAGAAAGTAGATTTATCAAACTCTCTGAACCCCACGAGCAGTCCTTGCATGAATAACACAAACTGACTGCGCCCAGAGAATTAAGCACACGTAAAATAAACAGATTTGGCGGCGCTAAATCAAGGATTAGCGCTGCTCGTGCAGCTCGGCTGCTGGTGCAGCCCCAGATTTGCAGAGCAGTGAATCAAACAGCGCCGGGAAATCGCCCATGGTTTGCATTTTGATCTGCCAAGGAGCTGCAGCTCCTGACTGCGCTCTGCCATTTGTGCTGCTGGAGCAGATCCATCACAGCACCAAGTGGGGAGTGCTGGGCGCTCCCCCCTCCCCTGCTGTAAATCTCCCCACTGAGTTATGGGAGGTTTCACATTTAAGAGAGCCAATTAGAAAATATGGATGCTCAAGGTACACTCGTGCTGTTTACCTAAAATTGATTAAAGGCTGGAGCAAATAACTCCTCCATCATCTGTCCCAAGGGTGCAAATATAGACACTGCCAAATGTTTGGGTTTACTTCTACCACTACATTAAAACAGCTCAGCTCATAAATGGCACTTTGAGGAATACAGGCTCAGCTGCAGGGCTTTGAATCTTCCCTGATATACTGACATTATTTGAAGTTTATCTTTATTGAGCTTCGAGTATGATATGGTAAAAAGAAAAAAAAAAAACAGTAAAACTTCCATGAAATGAGTTACAGATGCAGCTGCTTTAACAGAGATTGCAAAATCACGCAGTTATTCCACATGCTGCTGCTTAGAGTGTGCTTCACCCTGCACTACAGCACTCCAAGGAACAAAGAAAATGGAGCAAAATCCAAGATGAAAACATCCCCAAAGGAGACATGTCGTCATCCTGTGCCATAACTTCTTTTTGGATGCTCTCCACCATGACTCACATACTTTAGCAGCTCTTTTGATGCCATTATAGTCACTTTTGAAGTCTCCTAATCTTAGTGGTTGCCATAAATCAGAATAGCTGGAATAACTTCACTGGAATTACAGGGTAACTGTGTGCAACTGACTGCAGTGAGAGCCTGGCTGCGGGTTCCTTTTCCAATTATTTGTCTAATCCACCTGTGATCCGTTTGTGAGCACAAATCCATCCCATACTACACACACCTGCAATTTCTTATCACTGACACTGGACTTTGTTGCCACAGTTTCAATTTACACTTCAATATCACAAGAAAGAGATGGAGAATGTCTCTTTCCCTGACCAGCATCTCAATGTTCTGGATTACAAAACTCTGCACAGAACTGAAGAACTCACTTATGTTGCCCTGGTTTCCTGTAGAACCGGATAAGGAAAAGATATTTTGAATCACTGATCATCCCAAGAAGTGTTAAAAGAAAAAAAATTGAAAAAGCATAACTAAAATAAATGTTAACACATCGATAAATCAAAAAGTTCAAATGTCTGGTCTGGGATAAATAGATATATATATATCTTTTTCTCTTGGCAATGTTCAATCTTACTCCTATGAGTGTGATACTAAAGGTTTTCAGAAGAAAGTGGCAATTAAAAAAATTCTGAACGAGCCATCAATAAATCAAGCAAAATAATACCATTTTAAAGCCTCCATCTCCTGTACAGCTAATAATTAATGTGTTTCTCAAATCGTGCTGGGATTACATTTATATTTCTATTGAAAAAATCTTGTGCAAAATTACCCTCCAATCCCAAATTGAAATATTAGAACAAGTGCTAACAACTTCTCCTCCAATCCTGATTTCTAACATTCTCCTTGAAATTCATTTTAATTTCCTGATTTCCTCAGAAATTTCACTTTCACACATTTAAGTGGCTGAACTGAGGCTCCTTGAACACAACCTTGATCCAGCTGAGGGGCAGGCAGAGGAAACAGCTCCTGCCTGCAATTCTCTATTTCTGTTTCAAAGCCATATATTTACTTTTTACCCAACGCATTTCAGAACTGCAGTTTTCCATCAAGGCCTTGGCTCGTTAGCCAGGATTTCCTGTGGGATGGGAAGAGCCTGGTGGGATCCCCCCAGACCAAAGCCACAAGCTGCAATGAAATTGTGCTCATGGTGTTTCTGTTTGGTTTGTTCTGCCAGCCAGAGCTCCCCCGACTGCCCAAAATTCACCTGCTCAGGTGCCGTGCCCAGACTCCAGGCTGGGCACAATTATTGCCCCCCTGTTGGGTGGAAATTAAAGAAAGAGCAGCAAAACTACTTTCAAAATGAAATGCAGCGAGGCCAGGGGGCAAACGTAGGTACAAAGCTCTCGGCCACTCCCGAGTTAACCTGGGGTTTCACAGCACTGTTTAAGCTGTCTGGGGGAAATAATTGAGTGGAAATCTGTTTAAAGTCCTGCACTTTGATTTTATCTAGGAATACAGATAATCAATCTCTGGGCTGAAAGCTGTGGATTACAAAATGTACCAGAGCAAATGGGAATTTTATTGGCTCAGAAATAAACATGAAGGGGCCAGCGCAGAGATGACCTTGTGGTGGATGGATGGCAGCAGGGAAGGAAAGGCTGCCAGCCCTGCTCTTTAATCACCCAGGGCATCTTCCCAAGGAGGAATCCCACCTTCCAAAATGCAAACCAGCCCAAGGGGATGAGCTGAGCAGGCATTTCAGCTTTGGACAACACTCTGAAACACATGGTGGGATTCTTGGAGTGTCCTGTGCAGGGCCAGGAGCTGGACTCTGGTGACCCTTGTGGGTTCCTCCCATCTCAGGAGATCCTGAGATCCAGCCAGATGAGTGGGGAGTCTGTTTCCCACTGCCCAGCCATGCTCTGGCCCTGCTTTCCTGCTCCCCCTCCAAGGGTGCTGGTTCCCAGCAGCTCCTGCAGCCACAGGCACACAGAGGAGCCACAGCAGGTCCAGCAAAGCCCACCCCACCATGTGCTCGCCAATTCCACTGCACACACACTTCAGCATGTGAGAAACTGTTTGTGAACTCCAGTATTTAAATCTGTCCAACACTATAAAAGGCTTTTGAAAAATCTCTCCCCTCCTCAAAAAATTTCTAAGCCCCATTGGGCTTTTTTGTGAAATAGCTTTTTCCTCCCTTTTCAGTAACACAATATGTTATTCAGGAGCCAGAGAGTTGTCAGTTTTTATGTTATGATAATCTTCTCAAGCATCCAATTCTATTCTGCTTCTTCCCTTCATGCTGTCACTCACATTCCAGCCTGTCACAAAAGAAAATGGCTGAATACATTAATTACAACTTGTTAGACCTCCATATAGTTAATGCTATTGAAAAAATCAAATCACTTGGAAAATAGCGAAAGAGAAACAGTTGCTGGTATTGCAGAATCTTTATGTGTCGCACTTCAAAGCTGGAGCTTTGCAAGACAACAAAGATGATTATTATAGAGAATGAGAAAATCAAATACAACTTGATCCTCTACCCTTGGAATGTTTTCTGAATGCATTACAATATATATTTTCTATCCTGGCAAGAGCAGTTGAACACTTTTCACATATTACCTTCTTTTATGGACTAATTACAAATACCAGTTTGGAAATTACAGTATAAAAACTTTCTGAAGCTAGGAAGGGATCCAAGTCCCCACTCACACAAACATCCCAGACGACAGTGAGGGCCACATTAATGTGAATAAAAGATAATTCTGTTGGGTCTGAGAAGACAAACAGTTGCCCTGGGGTTGGTGAAGGGAGGTGTTGACATGATGCCCTCAGTGAGGCTCTGAGCCTGACTCCTGTGGCTCTGTGCAGGACAGAGCTGGATTTTTAACTGAAAAACTCAAACACACTCTTAACTATTATGCTTTAAAATGATGAATTTCTAATCTGAGACCCTAAGATCATTGTTCTGTACAAATCACAAAGCCCTGACAACCCATCAGACTTCCCTGGGAGTCAAAACAAGCTGACCCTGAGTTTTACACATGGCTCACCCAGAGAGGCAGCTCTGCAGGAAATCCCACCAGAACATCTGTGAGGACTGTGCTGCTGATGAGAAGTGACTGCACTGAACACAGAGTGGGCAAATTCTTCCCAAATCTAAGATTTGTTATCTTTCTACCTTAGGGACATTTAATTAGTCTCCTATTAGAATGAATAGCCATTCTGCCATGTATGAAACCATTGTAGTAGTGGGGAAAGACAATAAAATCTTTCCAGCTTTGAAGAAGTTACCTGAACAGCAAGACAAAAACATCTTTGGATGATGCTGATCTTGTCCCTTTGTGCCAGTCCCAGCTCAAATTCATCTCTGGGGTGGCAAAGTGGGAGGAGTAGGGCCAGTACCAGTTGTGCTCTGTGCACAGTTCTGGGCTGAGACGTGGCCACAGCCAGAAGTGCTGCAGCAGGAGCTGGCAGAGCTTGTCCGAGCCCTGAGGAGCCCACGGCTCTGGGACTGTCTGGAGGCTCTGGCAGCATCTGCTGCAGAGTGCTCCTGGCTGTCAGAGAGCTCTGACACACAGAATGCTCCCCCTGGCTGGGGTTTATGCCTCTCCCATTTTTGCCACACGGGAGCAGTGAGACTGAGGCACACCTGACAGGGTCTGTGTGATCCATTGCTGCCCAGAGCAGCTGTGGCTGCCCCTGGATCCCTGGAAGTGTCCAAGGCCAGGCTGGACGGGGCTTGGAGCAGCCTGGGACAGTGGAAGGTGTCCCTGCCCATGGCAGGGGTGGCATGGGATGATCTGCAAGGCCCCTTCCCACCCAGACCAGTCTGTAGGTGTCTGACTAAGCAGCTGTGCTGGTGGGACTGATGGAACTGGTGTCAGGGGGCTGGTGCTGTGCCCCAGGTGCAGCTGGGATGAGCCTTGACCTCACTCAAGCCCCTTTTGGGCATTTCCTGCAGATGTTCATCCTCAGAGTGGCCCTTGGGATGGACCTGCCTCAGCAGTGTGGAGACAGTCACTGTCCCTCCCCCAAAGTGCCCTTTAGGTGACAGCCTGCCCTCCCTCCAGCTCTCCCAGCTTCAGCACTGCTATTCTTAGACTCCCCACCTTCTCCCTCACTCCTGTTCTATTACAGCACAGCCACCTCGGGACCAGGAGGAACAGAAGCAGAATAACAATGAACTGGAAGCAAACAGCTTCCCAGCCTCCCACTACATCCAGCAGGTCCTTCACACTGATAACACCATGTAAAGAACAAGGCACAACTGCCTTCAGAGCTGAAAGTCTTTGCAGCATAACTGAAGCCAAAAACTCGCCAAAAGTCCCCCGACAGGTCAATGGCACAGCAAGGGGAAGCACTCGGTTCTCTGGGGAAAAAAGTAATGGAAACTTGTAAAAAGGTGAATTGTATCCCAGGTCAGATCTCTGGGAAACAGCAGCAGCAGCAAAGAATAACCAAGGAAAGGTCCCCCCCATGAGTGGTGCCCAACCCTTGTCCGAGCTCTGGAGCTGTTCTGGGTGTTCTGGGATGGGGAAATCACCGAGTAAATTGGCACCAAACGTATGGCCCAATTTGCCCGAGCAGATGTCAAATGGCCATTAGCATTACAATGATTAGTAAACTGAAATTACGTCTTATGGGTTTAGTGCCTTAGATCAAGCATTAACCTGCTTTAATTAAATTGCATCTCGGTAATTGATTCCACAGGGCTGAACTGTAAGTAACAAATTGCAGATGATCTGGGGTTTTATCTGGCAAGATGACATAAATCAGCCTTCACATGTTGTGTTACCTCCTTGTCTCCATCCCTTCTGTGGGGCTCGTTCACTCCACTGCCTTTACCTCCAAACAACCTCCTCTGACTTTACACCTACATTTAATCACTACTGCTTTTTCTGCTCCAGCAGAGGACAGTCAGAGCTGAGTATTGTAGGGTAGGCAGCACTCAACATCTGATCACTGTGTCTTCTCTCCCCATGAAGCTTCTTTTCATGTGCAGAACCACAACTGTTTGTTCCACTCACCCAGCCACAGCCAGGGAGCGACTGAGTGTGCAGAATAGGATGGGACTGGGGCAGTGAACCAGCCAGGGCACAGCAATCCTGATGCAACCTGGGCTTCTCCCAGCTCTTCCCACACCGTGCAACAGCTATTTAAATAGAATAACAACATAATTATAACAGTTTCACTTGCTTTTGGCTACACTGTTCAATATTATCAAATACATTAGATGGGAGCAATCAGTGTGACCACATACTGAACAATTCACTGTCCCAGTGCACATCCAGCTTCTTCCCTAAGTGAGGGACTGGCAGATGATCTTGGTGTCAATTATAGCCTTTTAAAATAAGGGTTGTGAGCAAAACCAGGAGCTTGAGGCTCGAGGGCGAGGAGGAAGGAGAGGCAGCATGAACTGCCCTCCGCCCAGCCCTCAGAGCTGACCTGAGGAGCTGCAGCCCAGCCCTCAGCCCATCCCAGCACAGTCACTCCTGTGGCACCTGTGGCCGCTGCAGAAATCCTGGCTGATGCCAGAGGAATCAGCCTTGCCTGGCCCTGAGGAGCACAGAGCAGCTCCGGGGCAGGGTGCAGAGCTCCAGAGAGCCACAAACCAGCAAAGCCCTGAGCCCCAAAGGGCACCACATTCTCTCTTGTGGCCTGGGCTGTATTTTACCTGACACTCCCCTTTGCCTTCCAGAGGAGCTGTCAGTCCTAGGGCAGCTCAATGCAACCCAGAACAACAGGCTGAAAAATTGCTTAGAACACGTTTTTACAGTGCCTGCCTTGGTGCTGCCGCCTGACAGGAGTGTCTGGGATACCCACTCAAGCAAAGAACCCTCCACATCCACCAAGGCACTCTGCCAAGGCAGCTCCCAGTGAAGTACAGGCTCGGAGATGGACTGTGGGGGCAAAACTCTCCACAGGAAACATATCTTGGTTGGGAGGATTGTGGCATTTTGCAAATATCATACACACCCACATTTGGCATGCAACACATGTCCCTGAGACGTATTTCTGATCCAGGTATTTCTGTAATGAGCAGTGTCAGGCAGCCCTAGCGAGAGGCAAAGCTATCAGAGCTCCCTAAAGCCTCTGCAATAACCCAGGCACGCTCTGACTGCATCCATCTAGAATATGAGCTTAGAACAACACACTAATTATTCATGGGCTATTAGTGCTCCTTTTCCCTGCAGCACAAGACACAGAGAAAGCCTCAGAATCCCATTTTTCTTCACTTGCAAATAGCAGGAGCAGAATGTAGCAAATTATTCCAAAAAGCACCTCTGAGAAAGAGACACAAACAAAACCCCATTAACAGACCCCGCACCACACGCTCCCCATAACACATGAGCAGCAAACCCAGCGCCTGCCACTGGCTGTTAAGGAAAGCATGGCTACCTTTTCGTTCTTTTTTCCGCTTAAATGATTTACAGCAGCATCATTCCAAACCTTCCCACTGTGTTTGCTCTTGAGCTTGTACTGAATTCCTCAGTGTCACATTTCCAGCAGCTGGCTGAAACACAGCACCCCAAGGATTCACACTCGGGAGATAAAACACGGTAACAGCAAGGGGAAGGGCAGAACATTCCAAGAAGGTGCTGCAGGGATCCCACCACTACAAACCTGGCACCAAGCCCTGCGGCTGGATTCTCCCACTCTGGTGCTTCCTGGATTCCACACCAGTTTTTGGGTTTAGTCACATGAGTTATTATTGATAAGAGTTTGTCAGTACTTGTTTTCAAGCATGTTTTAACTTCTTCCAGTTATGCAATGGAACCCAGAAACTGATGTTTTCCCTCTTATTTCAGGTAGTTTTATACTCCCTAAGCTTCCAAGGAAGCTGGAGCTTTCCAGAGGCTGACTGCTCTCCTGGTGGCAAGCAGTAATAAACAGACTAAATTAAATTTTATTAACAGTAATTTTTTCTAAGATATCATTAGAACACACAATTGTCATTGTTGCCAGGTGTTGTCACCAGTGCTGTGCCAGCAGCCCGTGTCACCTGTGCAGGGGGAGCCAGAGGAGCAGGAAGGAGAGAGCAGGAAGGAGAGAGCAGGAAGGAGAGAGAGCAGCTCTCCAAGGTACAGCAGCCCAGGGAAGGGAGGCTGAAGTGGGCAAGGAAAATCAGACACCACGGAGGAGCTGAAATATCATTCCCTGTGCCTGCTGACACTGCTCCATGCATCAGCTTGATCAAACCCTCCAGACACCTGACAGGTGACACCTCTACTGGATTTCTTGAAAATCAGTAGCTGTAGAAAGATGCAGCTGGTCCCACCAGCACACAGGAGATTTGCAAGATAAAAGCCAAACACAGATGTACAAGAAAAACACTGCCAGACACTCGGAGGCTCTGTGATAAAGTGACAGCAAGAGGCAGTGAGAGCTGTGCTGCACAGCTCCTGCAGGCAGCACTCGGGGGGTTGGGGTACCCCAGAGCCCCTGACCGAGCTGAGCCCACACTGCCAGCTCTGCAAAACCTCACTGAGCACAACTGCTCTGAGCCTGGCAAATGCAAACCAAATTACTTCTTTCTATTGAGTTACCCTAAATCACAAGGCCTATCCAGCTAAGAGAAACCAGCCCTTATTCAATTGTTCCCAGATTAATCGCTGCCACAGAAGCACCACTTCCTCCAGCTGTGCAAGTACGAGGAGCATCTCATCCGACAAGAAATGAGGATGGATAGAGTAGAAAAAACCCCTTTGGGTTAGAGCATGTTCTCCATCCAGCACTGCAGCCTGGGAAGGAGGTGCTGGGGAAATTAGGGAAAGGAGGCAGCAAAGGCAGGAAGCAGATCCACAGGCTGTCACTTGGCTGAGAGCTGTCCTGCAGGGCAGGGAGGGCCCAGCTGGTCCCCAAGCAATGACCAGGGCAGTGGTCAGTCTGTCACTGCTGTGACTGCCGAGAGGGGGATAACACCAGCAGGAAGTAGGGTGAGAACACACTGGGACCTTTGCCCTCCAGTGAAATACAGAGACAACCTAAAAATGCCTCAGTGTGTGGCTGCTCTGCCAGCAGGGGATGGACACAGCACCAGAGGGATCCACTGAGCAATGGCTCCTGGTACCCTGAGATCATGCCCTGCAGTGAGCTACTTCCTATTGTTAGCAGATTATTTATTATCTGCCCTGCTGGTTATTATTCCCAGGACACTTCTCCTGGATCCTACACCAGATCAGTTTTCTGCACTTGTAGCCCCAGTGTGCCCAGTGACTCAGTACACTTGCCTCAGTGATGGCACCTTACCACCTGGAATTACTCCTGTTACACAATAAAGTGATGTGCAAGGTGATGTGAATTGCTGGTTTAATAGACTTTCATTGTCTGATGTCCGTGTTCATAAAATATTCAAGCATCACTTTCCCTGTTCTGGTGCTGCAGGAGAACAAGTGGTGTGCACGCAAGGAGAGCGGCGTGCCCGCACGGAGCTCCTGCTGATTAACAGCACAGAGCTCCCCTCCCCTGCCCCACCTCGGGTCATTAGGTGGCCAGAACCATGCTGCTCACTCCAAAGGACACCGACCGTGGCCCCTGTAGTGGGGGGAACATCTAGGAGCTGCAGAGCAGCAGTAAACGATGCCCTCTGCTCCCCCAAGTGCCAGTGGAACTCTTGGAGCTCTCATTAGCTCTGCGATGGCAAGGCCTGGTTATTTGTACTCTCTGCTCAGCTCCTCTTCGCAATTAGGCTCCCTCCCCAGCAGAAATGTCTTTATCACTTGGCATTTCCCAGCTGAGCACATGCTCATCACGCAGCTCTGATTTGTTTATTCCACTCCAAACTCAGTATCATTATAGTTCATCCCACAGTACACATTCCTGGTTATTTCTAATGAGCAAACATCGAATACAGCTGCTTGCAGCACAAACCAGGGCTGATCCTCCGGTGCTGCCAGGCCAAATCCACTGGCTACACCCATTTAGATGCACTGCCAGTCCAGCAGACAGGCTGCAAGGCTTGAGTTTTAGCTTTTATATTTTTTATATATTTTTCAAACTCTGTATGGCTTACTGTAAAACTCTGAAGTGTCTTACAGCCTGCTGCTGCTACTCTCTCATGCTGAGATAGACACAAAGTCTCGGTTTGCTCTCCAAGGACACCCAGATCCAAAATATGTAAACCAACATCTTGGAAAGGGGGGCTGAACTTAGAGAACTCATATCACTACAGTTTTAACTGGCAAATTTATGCTGATATGCAAATGGACCAAACCTATAAAAGTGTGAAGAACTCGTGACTTGTCGTCCATCTTGGGGTCCATTTTGGCAGCAGCCTCTGGGCTCCCCAAGGTGCACCTTTGAAGGCCTTTCAAATAAATATCACCTTTATTTATTCCCTTATTTCTGTCCAGTCTCTGTTTTCAGGTAGCCTCTTCAGGCATCAGTTCATCCCAAGTGTGGCTCAGAGCCCAGCAGAGTCGATGGTGAAATCTCTCACGCATTTAAAGGATGTGCATCCACTACTTGCAGCTTCAGTAGAAGGCTCATGAGAGTAGAAAAGTAATTGTGGAGCTGCCTGGGACAGGATTAATCTTGCTAACACATCTGGGATTAGACAAGGCAAGATCCAGGGGACAGTTTGATTGCAAATGAAATTCCCAGGTGCCTACAGCGCACTTGGCTGGGGCTACAAGGAGTGGGCAAATCCCAGTGAAATCTGGCTCTCGGAGTGATTTTAAGTCATATATCAAAGTTGCTTTTGTTTTTTAATTCACATCAATCATTCACAATGGGAGATTTACCTGCTATTTTATATGCAGATGTGGGGGACTAAGCTTCAAAAAATGAAACGTGCACCGATTAAACACTTTGATTGGGAGAGTTTGCATCTCTTGTTTGTTTTTAATTAGGAATCAAGGCTGTTAATGTATAATATCCTGTTGCTGTCCCTCCACAGAATAATAAACAGTCTTCTTGCTCTGACTAAGCAAGAGGAACACCCTGTACACCAAAGCTGGTGATCATCTGAGCGTGCTGAGTTCAAATCCGGAGGTTCCTGCTCCCACCCATTTTCCATCACCCGTTATTCAAACTCCCACTGCAATCAATAATTGGTTTCACTGAAGGAGTGAAAGAAAACTAATAGTGCTGATATCATCCATTCATGTCTTTTCTTCACCTCAGTAGATCACATGGAATTTTACCATCTTCCCACTCCTGTGCCAATGCTACCAACAGCAACTTAACCAGACAGAAGGAACACACAGCACAACAAAACCCCAAGGCTGCTAACTCCAGGCCTGCTTTGAGCCCCTGCAAATGATTATGAAGTTATAAGGCATTATCTGCGCAGCTTGTGGTCATTTTCAAGGGATGCCCATCCAAGACTTTACTGCTACATCATCTTTGGCCCTCCTCAGAGAGGAGATTGCCAGTTTGTGCCAAATCTGCTACTTCCTTCAGACAAACTGATCAGGACCTCAACTGAAAAAATTCACCCAGCAAAATTACCAGGATTCACATAGCAAGAAAAGGGAGGATTGCTTGTATGAACATGAAGAAAAACTCTAAAATAAAAATGAAAGAATCCAGAAAGGTCATCTGGTCTGTCTAATGCTGAATTTCTTTTCAGCATCCAGCACGACAAGCAAGTCATGTCTCCAACACACACTGATATTATCACCTGCAAACCACTCTGCACTTCAACATAATTCATCATTTAGGATATTGGATGTTTTTAATTAGCTCTTCTCTGTTTCTAAAGAGAAATTCCTACCACAAGTAAAAATCTCTGTAATTATTGGCAAGTTAAAGAAAGGTAGAAAATAACTCATGGGGAGGTTTTTCTTTTTCTTTTTTTTTTAGTCATTAGATGATTGAGTTGATAGAAGAAGGAAGAATCTGACAGATTAAACAGTTCTTGAGGAGACATGTCAGCTTCAATAATTTCAAAGCATTAGAACTGTCAAGCTTTCAAACTAGGAAAGACTGTATCTATAGAAAACAAGGTTCTCCTAATTGGCATGCGTGAAAACCTAAATTGGGGCTAAAACTCTGTGATTAAAGGCTTTTGCTGATTACAGATATTTGCAAGCAACTGCATCTGTGGAGTGGTTCTCCTGCTCTGGGAGATGGTCAGTTCTGGCTGTTCCTTGGGCTGCACAGACACCCCAGCAGCCACAGCTGGACACCAGCCCTCACCTGGCTGGGCTCTGGGTGTGCTTTACCTGACACAGAGATCCCAGCACCTTACAACTGTCCTCTTATAACGCTGCATATCCACAGTTCGTAAAACTCAGCCTGAGAAAACCAAGCCTGCACAGCATGTTCTTGGCCATTTCTCTATAAAATGGTTATTAGATAAAAGAGGACTTAGAAGGGAAATTGGTAACAATGCTCTTAGTCAAAAGGTATTGGTCAAACTACTGCCAAAATTCATTGTTTCCAAGAGTACAGCAAGGGAAATACCAGTTTGGGCTGAAAATGTCCATGTTCTGCTGCCTGAGATAAAAATGTAACATCTGATATAGGAACAGTGGGTAAAAGATCCAGCTGTTTGCCTCCCCCAGTGTAAACAGGCCATGGCTGCAGTTCTTCACGCCTGGGTCCCTGGCTGGCACTGGCAGGCTCCAGGCAGGCACTTCCAGGCCTTCACCTGAAACAGGCTCAGAGCCCCCACCCCAGGGCAGGGTTTATTCAGCAGACTTCCATCACAGCTCCATCTCACCAGCTTCATGCCACTGACTCCACTGCACCCAGGGTCGCACACACTCCATGGAGCCCATCAAATCCCAGAGCTGCACACACAGAATCAAACACAAAGTGACTCAGTTGGCTCCAAAACACAAAGACACAGATGAGTAATAAAAATCCCAGGAGGCTTTCTCTGAGATGCCATCTGTCCCAGGCCAGCAGAGTGATTTCATTTGTCATCTCTGCACTTCCCAAACCTGACTTTCATGGAGAAGTACATTCCACAATGCATGTCAACCTTTATTAATCTGATTTTCTTCTTCCTCTCCAAAGATATTAACGGTTTAGTAATGATCAATATTCTTACTCTGATGATAAACAGAGACAAATGAGCCTGTGTAGCCTGGCTGGGATTTGTAATTACCACCTCTGTAGGCATCCAATTCCAGCTGATGGGAGGGTGACAGAGCTGCCTGGTGGCTCTGACAGAGATGCATTTGCAGAGGGCACTTGGCACGCAGCTGTCACAGCATTTCCTCCACCACATCCAGCCCCCTGCTACCAGCACAGGCCAGTGTGGGTATATTAAACAAAATGCCCTGACATCCCTCCTAATGAATTCCTGAGGGAATAGTTCAGAGGCCCAGCAGCTGCCACATCACCCAGCCACCAAGAGCTTCATTTTCCAGAGTGGCTTTGTCTGGGACAACGTGGGATCGAGTCCTCAGCATCCAGAGCAGGGGGGGGCATGGCAGAACAAAGCAGTGCTGGTGGTTTGCTTCATTGCCAGCCCCTCCTGGGGCATGGAAACACCCGAGCTGGGGCCTGGGGGTCCTGCCTGTCCTGGGAAGGGGACAAACACTGCAGCATTGCCATGGCTCAGTTCCCTGCTGCAGATCCACCCCAGGGAAAGGTGTCCCTGCCCATGGCAGGGGCTTGGAATGAGATGAGCTTTAAGGTTCCTTCCAACCCAAACTATTCTAGGATTCTATGAACAGAAAAAGACTGGGATGGGGGAGAGGGAAGGACTCAAAAGACTTCAGCATCTCAAGGGAAAATAAGCCAGAGCCACGCCTCCAGTGGGTTTTCATGGAATGAGTTGAAAAGCAGGGATTCTTTCCCTGGTTTCCTCTCAGAAAAGAAAGCTGGGATGGCAAAAGCAGGAGGCTGGCAGTGGGTGCAGAGGTGCAGCAGGTGAGACACCAAGGACAGGGCCCTGCCCTTGTCCAGCACCACCCAAACAAAACAAGGCACAGAAAAATCTCATTCCTGAAGCCACTGCGTCCCCACCAGAAATGAAAAATTCCTCTTATTTCCCATTGCTGGGTGATTTCAAGAAAGAACCTGTGCTTGCTGTATACACCAGTGCACATCCATGACTTTTGGTGCTGCAGAGAGCAACTGAATTTCCTGTCCTCAGCCATTTGTGCTTCTCCTTTCAGCAAAATACAGCAGCCACAGATAATCCAGGTTATTACAGCCCAATATCGAGGCATCATTCAGGCAGTTGAGGTTTCTTTCAGCTACTGTTTCTTCAACCATTTCAAGTATTTTCAGCATAATTGTGTTTTCATGATAATGTTAAAACAAAGAGGAGATTCTGATGCCTTTGATCTTGTTTAGGAGTGATCAAAATTCATTGTTATCATTATAAAGAAGAAAACATCTGTATTAGCAGATTTTCACTAAAATTATTCTGATTCTTTATGTATGCATACCAGAGTGCCGACTTCAAAGGAATTTCACAAACCTACAGCAGCTAAAGATGCAGACTCAGATTTTTCTTTCATACTATAAACCAAATAGGACAGATAAAAGCTGTACTAACCTTGGGGTGCTCTTCCTCACAGTGCCAAAGGCTCCCTGACATACACAAGGGAGCCACATCCAGCTCACCAAGAACAAATACGAGTTGATGTTTTGCTCCCAGATCACATAAAGGAATTTGAAATACATGGTAAGCCCTTGTTTGGAATCTGAGCTTAAAGAACTCAGAATTTCTGAACACTGACAGAGAAAAAATATGCAAGCTCAACACTTGCCTAATGTCCAGTCTTTCCTGGCTTGGCCAAGGAAAGGCAGACGCGTCAATATATTGAAATAAGAGCTGTTACTATGCAAGATAAGATCTCAAGTGTAGGTACTGAACCAAAAATCCCACTCCAAAGGAGAAGGAGCTGCCTGTGTGAGGAGGGAACCAGGAACAGAACTGTCAGATCGATTGCTGCAGTTCTGTGTTACAAAGACACTGCAGCGCTCCAGAAAAAAGGCCCATCCTGGGAGCAAATTCCACTCCATGAGAGCTGTTCCACCACACCTTGAAAGCATCCTGAAGTCTGTGCTTCAGAGAGCTGCTCCTGGCTCAGCTCAGGAGCTCTCTGCTGTGCTTCACACAAGGTGTGCTTCCAGGTGTGTCACTGCAGCTGCTCCCTGAACAGAGCAGCAGAGCAGCAGCAGCTTCTGCTGCCTTGCCTGAAAGGACTGGCACATCCCAGACCCATCCCCGGTGTCTGGGACTGCCAGAGCACCCAGGCACTGCATGGGCTGCCCCGTGGAAGCAACAAGTCAAAGGCAGGACACAACCACTTCTGACACCAGAGGAAGACTTGCAGAGATGCCAATGGCTCCTATTTCTGATTTGCCAAATCAAACCCAGCCTCTGAGCCACACAACCCAGAGTCACAGCACTGCCCTGCCCTGCCCACTGCCACACCAAAGGGCTCCCAGAGAGGTTCTGACACTCCTCCACACTCACAAACCCCTCCTGTCCACTCCTCCACACAGCCCAAACCCCTCCTGTCCACTCCTCCACACAGCCCAAACCCCTCCTGTCCACTCCTCCCCACACACCAAAGTGCTTCCACCCATCCTGCTGAGCCTCAGCATGAGCTCTCTGTACCTGCTAACACACACGTTGCACCTCAGCTTTGGTAAATCAAAACATGCTCAAAAATTCAATGCTTCCAAGTAAATGTGATGCATTTCCTGAGGAAAAATTAAGAGATGAATTTTAAGCAATTATTCAATTAACAATTGTTATGTGTACAAGAGAAGCTGATTTATGGGCAGCTGTTCATACAGGCAGCTGCTTTAATTGGACAGTGTGCTCCTGGCTTCTCCCCAGCCCTGGCTGTTTAATTAATGTTAAACAGTTCAATACCCATTTAACCTACCAGCATATGGAGAATTTAACTAACACTGCAGAGGGAGGAGAACTCCATTCATTTCTAATTGTGCTGTAATAATATAAAGATGTCTGAAGCGCACTGAAGTGCAAACCTGTGAGGTGAAACAGATTCAACACCCAGAACACACCCAGGTATTCGAAAATACAACTTTGCTTCCACAAATTGTGTCCAGCCTCCTGCAATTGTGCCCTTATTCCTACAATTTCCAGAAACAAGAAAGGGGGGAGATTAAGAGGGAAAAAAA